>KK118118.1:751953-821588 GCA_000611955.2 Stegodyphus mimosarum | reverse complement strand
CATATATTTATATACTTTTGGTTCCGCCGATTGCGACCAGAATGGGAGGTGCACATCTATATGTTATAGCTGGTCTATATAAAACATTTCAAAGTTCTGAGGCTGTTCCTTTTTTAATTACGCCAAATACACGCATACATACGTACGTACGTACAGACACCATAAAAATCTCTTCTGAATCCATTTTAAATCAGTTTGGTAATTCGTTTGATGACGTATAGTCCTTTATTCTGTCCTTACGTACAGATGTCAAGCAAAAACATTATTAAATTTTATTCGATAACGGTCAAAAAAGATATTTTCTTGAAATATGGTACCCGGAAATTTTCTTGATTTTAATACTTCCTTTACTTCGTACAAGGAAGTGAAAATTAATAAAACGATCGCTAGTAACACTTTAGGATACCATAGTAATAATCTTCAGTGGTTAAGCACTACTATGGTTTATTAAGTCCAAAGCAGAGACTGTAACCCAACAGAACATCAAAACTATTTTTATGTATAAAACGCAGAACCTTAAAATTAATAAATGAGAAGAAAAAAAAAGCACCATTCTAAAAAAATTCTTTAAATTTGATTAAAAAAAAAGAAAACTATTAAATTTTATAAAAAGTAAGATGCAGATTGAAAGGAAAACGTTTTTAGAAAACGTTTTAATAAAGATTTAAAAATTTAAACAAAATTAAGTGAATATGTAAATATCATTACTTAAATTAATTTAAGATGTAAATTTAATATGTAAATTTAATATGTAAATATCATTACTTAAATTAAATTAAGCTTTTCACGCTTAAAATCGACTCTTCAAATGGTAATAGTTTAAAATACTAATGTTACTTAACTCTTCAAACGGCAATAATTTAAAATCTTAATGTAATATATAAATGATCAAAATTATCGTAATATAAAGGCCTTTATTATTTTATTCATCTTAAAACAAAACAATAAATAAACTACCAGTTTCTCATAAAAATGACGTTTTTACTAAACATCATGCAAGATTAGTTTTGATTGTATAATTTTTCTAAGTACAACATTTTTGAAGCATATGTATATTGAAGATACACCTAATAAATGAAAGTTACAGCAACTGAAACAAGTATTAGAAAGTTGTAAGTTGTAGCATTAGAAAGCAAAGAAGAGGAATATAATAATACTGGTACATATTATGCTTATCGGTTATTAAGTTAACTTAAAGTACATTTTAAATCGATGTAGTCAAGTTGCTTTGAAATAAGAGCAGATATATTTAGCTACGATGACATGACACATATATTCCTTTGAAACAAAAGCACCATGAAGGGAAGTGACTATTTATATTGAAGGTGAACCTGCGTAGAACTCATACACACACAGGTGATAAAACGAATAAGACCCATTCGTGGCTAGTAATTGCACATTGAATATTAAAATAAAAAATTAGCGAAACCTCCATCATATCGATGCATGTTTGTAAATGTTGAGGTAAGGAATGACAAAAATCCGCATCTCATACTGCGATACATTCCGTTAGGCATTCCTCTATTGTTGGTCCATATCTGAGATATTTTGCCTGACTCTGGTGCCTGACTCTGGCCTGACTCTGGTGTCCTGCCATATCCCATACACGTTCAACTATCGAAAGGTCTGATGATCTTGCAGACCAATAAGGATTATCAAAAGCATATGCAAGGTCGACCTGCTGCCTTAAGAGAAAGCACTCGCTCACACCAGGGGTAATGGCTATATGCCTGTCTAAAGCAAAGATTGACTGGGACTGCCGGCCCTGGCCCATCCGCGCAAAGACCGAAACATCACAAATCGTTGAACACTATCGATGCGAATCGATGCAAATCGGTTTGTAGGCCTGAAGATCAATTGCGAGGCACCGTTGCATGGAGGTAAGAATAAACTTCCTACCTCCACGCACTGCTCGTCTGATGCCGTACGGGCTGTTCCTCAGATGACTATGATGTCGTCCCAAAGTATTCATGAAGAAAGCGAAAAACTTTATCTGTTCGATGTGGTCGAACCCCATCTTGCATAAACCGCTCGATACTTGGTCCATCCTCCAAGTAAGAGGAGTGAAAAATGTGCAATCCCCTCACCGGGATCCGAAGCTTGGACCTCTCGTTACTTGCCGAGTGTGCTGACAATTACACCATGAAGGCATGTTAAGAAGGCGGCAGAAATACCTTATACATTCCCCGTTTTAAGCGGCGTTTGAGAATTAGGGGACCCAATCGCCAAATCCTAGAAGCGGGGAATCATCATCCACCACATTTTTTAATTCGAGCTCAACTGTAGAAACGTGAAAAATCAGCAATGCCGTCACCGCCACTTGACCTCGGACCTCTCGAATACGCGCCGAGTGTGCTGACCATTACAACACGAAGGTGTGATAGCAAGGCGGGAGAAATGCTTTGAAACTTCTTTCTTTTAACTCTCAGAGATAACTCGAAAAGAGAGTAAGTAAGAATTTAGTCATAGAATCAAAATGTGGAAAAAAATCAGTATGACTTTTCAGGAAATGTCCAATTTTGTGTCAGAATAGCTATGTTACAACAATGCATGTGTAAATCTAATATATATATATATATATATATTCTATGTCACGCTTTCAAGACATGAGAAACACAATTTAAATTTCGTAAATCGGTCGAGTAAAATGAGAGATATAGAACTGTTCTATATTTTTGTGCAAGGTGCACATTGTCCATGCACATTATGCTTAATTCACAAACCCAGCAGTGAGAACCGGAAATTGTAATAAAATCCTTTTTTAATTAAATTTACTTGGCATGCCTTATCAGAACGCAATACTTACAAAACTGCTGTAATCGCGCTATTTTGCCTTGAAATGCGTAAACTCTTTGCTATACATCTGATCAGGTTGAAAGCCTCTGTAACCGATGACAGAATATTGAAAAGGACGTAAATAATAAAATGAGGGCAATATTTCCATTTCTGTCAAGATAATAAAACTGGAAACACACAGTACGTTGTGAGAGAAACTCTAATTTATTTGGTTTAAGTATTTTGTGCGCATTGAAAAATCTTTCAGCATAAATGACGTTCCAATTTTATAATCTGCTTTTCAATTACCTCCTATTCAAAATTCAACATTTTGTAATTAATTAGTAATTACCTATATAAATATATTTAAAATAGATTTTTAAAATCTTATAAATTTCTGTATCAATAAATAGTTAATATAAAACACATTTTACTCAGTCAGGATTAGGTTCGGTAGTATCCTGCTTTCTTTTAGGAAAATTTCAAATTAATTTTCCCTCAGGTTTAATTAATTAAAATCAATTTATATTTACTTAAAAGGGGAAATGTTCTCTGCTGTTCATTTGTTACGCAGGCTTTTGAAATGTGTATCAGATTATTCAAAAGCTGCTTTGTCTTCAATAAATTTCGGAGGGACACCTTGTACTGAAATTCGAGTTTTTAATTAACTTACGCTTTGGTGGTTTTGACTCAGAGCGTTTATTTATAACCTTACTCCATTAAAGAAAATTAGAGAAAGCTTAGTGATGCAACAACTAAGCGCATTTTGTTGAAAATTTTCATGTGGCGTAAGGATAAAATCTATAACTCCTTTGGTTCAGTAAGCATTTTTTCTTGAAATCAATCGCTTTACCTAGATTTTGTCCCTTTTACTTAAATCCGTATTAGTTTTTTGCTTGTGAAGAGCAAAGGGTATTTACACCGAAGATGAAATATAAGATACGGTCTTTCTCACATAGCCGCTGATTAAGCTTCCGCGGTTTCACTTTTCTTACTTCAGAACGAAAATAAAACAAATAAATAAATCTGGAAGCTTTCAGATTTTTCATTACGCCCGAAGAGACATATTTTAACATTTTGTGTGTTATCTTTATTTATTAAATAGCATGTTCTCCGCTCTTAAACCATAAACTTCAGCTCAACTGCAATTTCGCAGAATAATTTTAAAATGACCATATCTTTAGAATTTTCGATATACCGTCTCGTGAGCTGGAGATATTTTTTTTTCTGGTACAGTGTTGCCAGTGCTCACTTTCAAATCATTTAGTTAGTTAATCAAAAATTCGTTAAAGTGTTACAAAATATGAAATCGATAATAAAACAAATTCCAAATTCCGGCTTCCAGATGCCCATATTCCATTCTTCATTATTTAATTTCTTTAAATAAATTACAAGCCTCTAATATTTGCCGGCAACAATTTGAAAAGGGAACCGACATTTATAGTGAACCAACGCAAAATGGCGAAACAAAATTAATAGTCCTTCTGGGCAAATTGCCTCTTTGGACTAATAAAAAAATTCTGAAAGCGTTCAGATGTTATATTATGCCCAAAGAGACTTTTTTCAAAGTTTTGTGTGTTACATGTAATTATTAAACATCACGTTCTTCGCACGTAAACCATAAAATTCCATTCAACAGCAATATCACAAAATATTTAAAAGAGCACATTTTTAGAATTTCCGCGAGATAATGTTTTTCTTTGTGTGTGTGTGTACAGTGTTGCCATTTCTTGCTCCAAAATAGTTGAATTTCTTAGCCGAAAACTCATAAATGCCTTACCCTACAAAATATAAACGAAGAATCACTTTATAAATTTTTTCCGTCAAATATTAGAGCCCTGTGTCACAATAAAAACATTAAATAAGGAAGAATCTGCATAAATGTATGTATGTTTCTCGCACTGTCATAAAATCACGGTACTTAAAGCTGTCAAATTTTGAATAACGTACGTCTCCACACGAATATGGCCATCTGGAAGCCCAAACTTGAAATCTGTTTTATTATCTATTACACATTTTATAAAGCATTTATGAGTTTTTGATTAAGAAACTCAACGATTTCAAAGCAAGCAATGGCAACGCTGTACGAAAAAAACATTTTTATCTCCAGCGCGCAAGACTGCGTCTCGGAAGATATGCTTTTTTAAATACTTTGTAGTATTGCTGTTGAATTGATTTTTATGGTTTAAGTGGGAAGGACATGATATTTAATAAATAAAGGTAACTAAAAAATGTAATAAAATATAGTAAATAAAGGTAAAAAAAAGAACATTTTGGGGAAAAAATGAGCTGGTATTGAGAAAGCAAATTTTATTTAATATCAGGCAAATGTAAGGAATATAATATCTAAAATATACATTGACAGCTTTAAACAGCAAAATTTCAAAAAATAAAAATGCTTTTATTTTAACGCCCGTTGGGCGTAATATAAAATCTGAAAGCTTTATTTGTTTATTTTTTTTAAATTATGTTTTCTAAAATTTAGATTTTTATATTTAAACACTTGTTTAAAAGTTAAATTCGAGCTATGTTTTAATACATTTTAAATTTATCAGAAAGCACAATTATCTTTGTTTATCTCTTAATTCGAAAAATTGTATTCAGTTTATTCAGTTTTAAGATTCGGCGAAGCTTTTGTACACATGAATGTAAGAGTAAAGTTCAAACAGTAAACATTTGCTGTAATTAGTTAGTTTACCTTCTTTAAGATGTATTTCTACTTTTATTTCTAAACTTAGCATTTAAGTGAAATGATAAAGCTACACATTAATTTTATTGATCTGCATATTTAAAATGCATATTATGACGAAGTACACATATGATTTATGAATTCCCCCTTAATTTCATCGAATCATTTATGTTATGGCTTAAACATAGCAAGGGAAATGGAAGATAAGAAATTTCGGTCACCGCAAATATTTTCTGGCAACTTCACAACACGCTTTCGATAAATAGATGATTTGCATAAAGTAATTTTCTCAAGCATGTGTCATTCTGCTGAGCAAAGACACTGTAATCTCATAAAGATTCCTTCCGTCTTCTTGCCTGACGAGATTCGGTACTGAATAATTCATGATAAACAATTTAACAGCTGGTATTAGATTTGCTATTAGCATTAAGTTTATTCTATTAATTATTTACCAGCTATTAAGCACGAGATATGATATATAATAGCGCTTTCATAATTACATTAGAAAATGAAAAATTCAAGATTTTAAAAACAAAATAAAAGCATTTTTATTTTTGAAATCTTTCTGTTTAAACCTGTCAGTGTATATTTTAGATATACTTTTTCCTACATTTGTCTGATATTAAATAAAATATGCTTTCTCAGTACCAGCTGATGTTTTTCTCGAACCTTTTTTTTGCTTCATATCAACGCACTAAATGCTTTTTTAATTAATTTCTGAATTCGACTTAATTATTTACCTTTTTATGATCGTATCAGAGCGACTATTATTGAAAAATTTATGAGGTACAAGCATGTTTTGTCTGTTCTAATAATATATATTTTAATAAGGAAGCGAAGTGAAAATATGGTAATTTTTTTAAGTTAGACAAATGTAATAACAATGACAGATCAGATAATAAGAAACATTTTGTTAATGACACTAATTTTGACGTAAAAGCTCTAGTTATTGGTTTTCTTCTTGTGATTCGTTATTGTCTAAATTGGTGTCCATGCAACCACTTTTATAATATAAGATATTTTCTCCCTCCTTTCTACATGCCTTCGTGGTGTAAAGGTAGCACATTTAGCGAGTATTGAAGAGGTCCAGGTTCGAGTGCCGGTCGAGGCATTGCTTATTTTTTATGTCTCCTGCTTTAAAAATGTCCAAATGACTCAACAAATGTACTAAATTTTATTTTTTTCGAATGAGAGACTCACTTAAAATGTGACTGAACTATATTATTAGGCAAAAAAAAGGGTCTTAGAAAAAGGGTACTGGTTTTACATTTTTTTGGAGGGGGAGGTAGAAAATAAGGAAACTTCTCCTATTGTCCTGGAAATCGGTAAAGTTTTGTATATAAAATACAACAAACATGAGATTGATTGTTACGTAGCTTATATTATCTTTCGTAAAATTGTATCTTTTCCATGTACATATTCTTTAGTATGACCATAAACAATTTGAATAACTTATTGATTCGGAAAATGTAAGCTGAGTAAACCTTCCGCCTAGTTAATAATTTGGAATAGAGATAATTTTTGACAGTTTTCAGTGCTTAATAATAATACTTAGCAAGATGCTTGGCTAACGCGTAAGAATTTGCTTGACATAGACAACTGAAATGTACACTGTAACTGCTAATTTAACTTCGAAATTTAATTTAGAAATCTCTGACAGAAGGAAATTTTCATTTCTATTTTATCTTTTTTCCCTGAAAAAGAGTTAAATCTTTTAATGAATAGTTTAAATTTAATTGTATAAAAATTATGACAATTACTGATTAGCCAGTGCAATACTTTGAAAAATAATGATTTACTATACTAGTCATTTCTAACTGAATATTCATCAGTACGGCGTATATTTTCGCTGCAACATACGACATAAATACGTTTGATTTACGACACATAAGTTCTACTAATTGTGAATTCAAATCTAACTTCTAGCTCCTTGTAGACAGCCAAGTGACTTATCGTCGCGTCTTAGTTTTCCGGAGAATAACTACGAACTCAGAAAATTTACAATAAACTTTTTATTAGAACTTAGCAAACTGATTTAGCATAATTAAAATTGAAACAATTAATGTGTGCAAGACGCAAGGCAAAGTCCTACTGTAAGCTTTTGTTCAATCCCTCTAAATACAAGTCTGGCAAAAGGATAAAGTGAATTCAGGTAATGCTACTGGGGTTATCACATCTAATGATGCTATAACAGTTTCTCTTCCGAGAAAAGAGTTTCTCTCAGTACTAGTTGGAACGGGAGGATTCGAACCGAAACACTTGTACTTGACGATGAGTGTGCTCGATGTGTGTCCAGTACGTACATAGGACATTTTAAGACTCTTGCAAAATTGTTTCTCTAGTAGCTCTGTCTCGCTTTGGAGAGGAAGAGCAGAATGTATTTTATAGAAGTCTTCGAGCCAATCAACTAGACTTTCTGGAAGCGAATATTCCCTTAAATGTTCTGAAGCGCAACTAAAGGGTAGCTAAAAGATCCGATAACGCCTTAGGATTTGGGTGAATCTTTCAAAGGAAGTCAGCAGTCGCTGCAGATCTCTCTCTTAACTTCAAGAATTCAGTTCTTAAAGGCTGTTACGAATTTCATACTTTTTAATAGGTAATTGTAGTAGAATTATAACTAAAATTGTTGAATTCCTTTTTGTACAATATAACATGAAAAATTTAAAGAGAAGCTTTGCCAGAAAAGTAAGAATACTTTCCCCAAGTGATTTTAAATTGCGTAAATAAGTATCTGGGTAATTTGGCGAGATATCGCCAAGCTGGCAACGGTTTTAGCGACTTTTTTTTGCAACCAAATCTGGCGAGAATTCGCCAAAAGTCTCTAAACTTGGCGACTATTTGGCTCCGTCCCTGTATCTCGGTAATAGGTATTGTAATTGAATACATGTAATTGACCACTATGTTAGCTATAACCTTAATTCGACCCTCCTATTGCTTTTCTGTAATATCGAGAAGCAGAATATACTAGAAATATCTCGGTGGCCAGTTGAAAACTATGTAACGCCGAAAAGAGGGCATCTGCTCTCATTTGCTTAGTTACTGTTATCGCAAGTTATTAGTTCCGCGTGTACTGAGATACCCGAGTTAGCTTTCTTTTTAGATGAGCTTAGCATTGCGTTGTGTTTAACGTTCTTAGTAGTTTGATGCGTAACTACAGATTATACTCTGTGATACTGTGAACTCCCGTACGAGTATTTCTGCTGAAAATTCTAGAACTCTGAAGTGTTTATTTTGATAAAATAAATTTTTATTAACCTATCATCGGACCTGAGTGTAGTGTATCTAGTATTACGTACCGTGCGCACGCAACAATACATTTAGTAATTTCCATCGTGATGCTAGCCGATGAATGTGAAGGTGACACTAAAGCTAAAAATAATAAGATAATAGTTTAATATACAAAAAACATTGCAGAGTTTTATAAAACATTAAATTTAAATCATGACGTCATACGTCAGACTTACAGCGCCGAAAATTTTTGTTTCCTAGTTCGATAATAAAAAATTATTTCGAACTGTTTATTGCTTGGAATGAATGAACTGATTCATTAATTATGAAATGCTTTTATACCCTCTATTTTTAGGTTTAATTTGAACTTATAAATTTTGCTTTGGCCGTAGCTTGCAACTTCGTGTACAGTACTTTTAATTAATAGTTCATTTTATTTTCAGTTTTGAAGTACATAGAACTTATAAATATTGCTTTAGCCGTAGACTACCAAGGTTGACAACTAGACTATGCTATTAAAATCTGGACGTCACTATGCTTCTTTGCTTATTTGTTTGTTACAGTATCTCCTCCTTAATTGCAGACAGGTGAGTTTGGAGAGGGGTGCCCCCCGGATTGCAAAAATTTGTCGGAAGCCATTTCGACCCTTCTCATCTTTAGACCATTTTAGACAGCCGAGATATTAATTAAATATTTGAAAACGCTATATTGGCAACAAAAAATTTATTTGCGAATTGGTTTTTGCAAGTTGCACGAGATTCTAGCAGACGATTCTAACACTGAATGTATTCAAAAGCAAATTTTCGAAATACGTATTCTATATTTAAATTAATGACGTCAAAACAGCTTTTGCTAGGCTTAGTCAGTGAGAATCATTCTAATACCTGCATATTGGAATTGAAGGGTTAACGTTATTGAAATAAATATGTTAAAGTTATTGTAAATGCGGCCTGTTATTGAAATGAATGCCTCAATATATAGAGAATGTTCATATAACGCAAAATTAGCATTTGTCCATTTACATAACATAAAAGCGATCTGAGTAAATAAAATAAATTTCCGAGATGGCAGGCACAAAGTTAATATATTTATGTGTATCGGAATTGCTAGAAAGCGATCTATATTTAATTTATTTTGTTCCCGGGTAGCTGGGAAATGAAAATTGGTGTTTGCAACATAACTCTGTGGCTCTTGCACGGTAATTTATATTCAGAGCCCTAATTACGTGTATCCAAATTATAGTACGGGATAAAGTAAACAATGCTACTTTCATTTGTTATCTAATATGCAAGCAAAGTAATTCAAATTGTCTACTTCATTTCTAGCCTTTGCTTAATATATTTTTTCTTTAAATGTTTTTCTAGCAAATGCGAAGTTGAACCAATTTGTGGCGAATTACTGACAGAAACCCTTCAAAAATGTGATTAAAATTACATCCGGTTAAAATCTTCTTATATCCCAATTAAAATTATCTCTTATTTCAGTTTAATACACAATATTAAATAATATATGGCCAATTAAACGATGTTACGAAACTTTTCTAAGCTGTGACATAAACATCTTTTTTTTAAATAAACCTTAGCATTTGACTTTTATAAAATACAATACAAATATAATTGCGAAAGCTGTTATGGTTATCATCATCAACGCGAGCTCAAAATCACCCATTTGGGAAATAAATGCATATTAATTGTTCCATTAGGAGATGAACGATAAACGATAGCTGATCCATTTGTGCAACATAAGATATTGGAACTTAGAAAGGATAGTTATCTCTGTATGTTGCTCCATTGGAATAGCTTTTCGTAATTCTGAGGTAAACGATTTACTCAGTTCACCTAGTAATGTGATAACATACATCACGATGCACATGAGTCGCTAGATCACATTTTTGGAATTTGATATCAAACATAGAAAGAAGATAGTTTACCTTGAACGTGAATATTATTCCAGTCGGAAGAAAAGGGTACACAATGGGTAATAAGCGTAGCATATATTTAGTGTCGTTTACTTTGAAAATCGATATCATCGCCAAATCCTTCAAGTAATAGCTTAAGGTATTTCTCCCGCCTTCCTCGCATGCCTTCGTGGTGTAGTGGTCTGCATGCTCGACGCGTAACCGAGAGGTCCGTGGTTCGATTTCCGGCGATCGCGTTGCTCATTTTTCAGCTCTTCTGCTTCCAAAAAAGTACCTAATGTCTCTACACTGGTGCCCGAACTAAAAAAAGGTGGTGGATGATGATTCTCCACCACCGCGATTTGGCGATTGGGTCCCCAAAACCCCAGTCGCCCTTTAAAAGGGGGAGTAAATAAGGTATTTCTCCCGCCTTCTTCGCATGCCTTCGTGGTGTAGTGGTCTGCATGCTCGACGCGTAACCGAGAGGTCCGTGGTTCGATTCCCGGAGAAGGCGTTGCTTATTTTTCACCTCTCCTGCTTCGTAAAAACCTAATGTCTCTACAAAGTTACTATACATTTTCTTACGGAAATCATAAAATTGTTTAAAAAAATTAATGACTAGAGTTTCGCGTAATTTACAGATTAACGTCCGAAATTCAAAATGGAAATCATTAAAATAAGTTAGTAATCAAAGACTAATAATGACATCGAATTTAAAGTGAGCCTACTAGCTACCGAGCGATAGTGTCGCTGAACACCGGTAGTTCGGTCCGGTTTTCTAATCCCGGTGAACGGACTGGCTGCATGGGCGTTTTATGGTTTTCTCCTTGTGTAACGTGTATACTAGTTAGATTCTCTTAAGCAGATAGATTTCGAGTTCTCTGCCATAGGCAAACAAATCAAACTTTAACTCTTCTGTTCTTATAACTCTGCAAAAGGAAAAAAAACACATCTTAGTTATGAAGATACAGGTAGTATATTTTTGATTAAGATGATGTGCCATAAATGATGTGATGTTCCTGTGGGAAGTTATTTATGAATACTAATTTCTTTCGTTAGGTTTCACTGTTCTAATTTGATTAAAGTCATTTGTCATCTAAGAAACAGCCTGGATAATCTGGGATTTATTAGTACATCTGAACATCTATAGGGGACTGAAACATATCTTAAAATTTTAAATAAGATATTCTTGTCGCTAAACGTATTGGCTTCAGTAAAATGGATTTTAGACTATGAATAATATTTGGTTTTCAGAAAAATGTCCATTACAGGTACCAACAGTAAAGAAATTTAAACTTGAAAATGATTTTCAAGTGGTCATGTGGTAATTTTTATGAGCATATAAAATCCATGAAAATGTTTTAGATTCATTAAAATTTTGGGAAGCTGGAGAAGTGAAAAATGTGCTTTTCCTCACCAGGACTCGAATCCTTGACCTATCGAACAGGCATCGAGTATGCATCCAATTACACCACCAAGGCATGTAAAAAGGAAATTGACAATACCTCCTTTTAAAGAGCGATGGGGATGAGGAGACCCAATCGTCAATCCTGGCAATGAAGAATTATTGTCGCCCACCTATTACTTCGAGCGCTACATTAGAGTCATTACGTTTCTTCAAAGCAGGAGACGTGAAAAATTGCACTCGAACCCTTGACCTGTCGAAGACGCGTCAATTATGCTTCCAATTACACCACAAAGGCAGGCGGAAAGGAAGAAGAAAGTGCCTTACAAAGTTTCTAAGAAAAATACTGTTTACTGAAAAATAGGTAAGAATGGGGCAGAGAAAAGAATGCTAGCCATACCCATCGTCACTAGAGACGGCATGTTGCTAAAGATATGTTGTTTACTTTTATATATTTTGACTATTTGGTTATATGATTTAATTTTATTACTTCAGACCAAATTATATCTATTATACGTGCTTCAGTAATGGATTTGGGCATCCATAGAAAAATTTGAGGAGGGACAAAGCGATGGATTTGAGAAAAATAATTACATCAATAAATTTGCATTTAATTTTTTTTATCTGGGCTGATCATAAGTATATTAGAGAATATACTATTACAATCAATACACACACCATGTATTCTACACATGCTTTGCATATATGAACACAAAAACATGTTTGTTATAAACATAATTTTCATGCATCATTACAAATATCCATATGTTCTGCATATACTTTGAGACACACTAATGAAAAATACCACATTTATGATAAATATACTTTACATTTATAAGTGGAAAAAAATCATGTGTTTTATACATACTTTACATACGTTAATAAAAAAAAACACATTTTCTACTCAATTTCAGTGCGGTCATGAGCCCCATTCATCCCCCCTGCAGTAAACACTTATTGTCCTGGACTCCAAAAATTTAGTAACCCTATAGTTTATGATTTACTAAATACTAAGTTAAATTCTTTTAATTACTAATTTAAATTCTTTTCTCTATTTCAAATTTAATCTTTTCGCTTTCTTATACGAACTAAACGAAGTATTTTATTCGCGAAAAATTTCGAGTACCGTATTTCAGACGAAATATCGTTCCCAAACCCATTTGGACAATTTCTGCTTGGCATCTGATGCACGAGCAGAATAAAGACATCCTTTTTCTAAAATGAATGGTAAAATGGATTTAAAATGGATTTAAGAGGGATTTTTCGTGACGTCTATTAATATATATTGATTTCGCATACTCAAAAATAATTTTCCGTAGAAAGTTAAAAATTTGTAGCAGTAACATCTAGTTGTGCACCTCCCTTTTTTATTGCAACCGGCAGTGCTAAACACATATATAAATATATAAAGTTCAAGAAATGCAGAATATAAATATATATAAAGTTCAAGAAATGCAGAAAAGTACATATATATACCCAGGACCCTTTCCCCGGTTTAGAAGTCCTTGCCCGGCCTTTAGTTTCGCAATCCTTCAGCGTAGCCATAGTTACAGAAGTATTTTAAATAACGAAATTATTCATATTATGGTAATATTAAATAAAAAAAAATAATTTTGGACAAATAATAAAGTCTAACTTTTAATGTTTTCATCTAGTTCTTATAAGTACATTTGGAAAAGCTTTATACTCGTTATGACAAAATAAAATTGCAAGAAGTTTAATTTCCGCAGGAAAAAAAATTAACCGGGATATTTAATTTCAGAGTTGGCAATTTTTTATGTCATTTTATACTTGCCTGGAGAGTTCGGTTAATAAAATTAGAATAATTCCAAAGAAGTACGCTTAAATGAACTGCAGCAGAAAATGTGTATAATTTAATGGGCAGTACAAGAAAGTCATGTCGTGATTACACCAGGCGTTTTTTTGCCATTATGGATATAGATTACATGTAATTTTCTAGAAATTAATGTATGTAAACAAAAGTATTACACATTTCATTTCCTTTTGGGAAATTCATTTTAATCGGAATATTTCTTAAAGAGAGTAGCAAAGAAATTAGTTTACGCTAGATGTAAACTGATTAAATTTGTTTAAATTCATGTTAAATTAAGTTTGATAAGAAGCAGTAAATGGGAAATTTTATGTAATAATCAGTTTATGAAGACTGATCAGCAATTTCTATATCTTTTAAAATTATGAAGTAAAGATTAGCTATTTACCATCTGAAAGAAAATACTTATTCTTAGTCTGCTGCCACGTAAGTAGCTAGCAGTTAATGTTTACTGTTGAGAAGCTGTCGAGGTGTTGTATCAGTTATGTTAGAACAATACATAAAAATACTCCACATGTTTATGAAAACTGAGGAAATTTTATCTTTTCACTTTTCTAATAACCGCATTAAGGTTTATTAAGTTCAGAATATTGCCAAGGAAATCAAATATAATTAATTAAATTAATTTACTATAAAAAAGGAAACTAGTGGTTCTTTTTAATTTTAATATTTGTAGAATACTTAAACATACAGGGTGTTTATTAAAGTCCTGGACCCATTTTGATGTTTAATAACTCATGAAATAATGAAGATATAAACAAATTTATGGCATTTGTGGATGGAATAACTTATATATTTTCCTTTTCAGGTTTGAATATCTTTACTTTTGTAAATATTGTCTGCGCACGTGGTTATTTTCAGATAATTTCATTTTCCAGTCTAAATATCTGTACTTTTCTATAATGTTCTCCGACGAAGCATCCTTTCATCTTTCTGGCATTGTTAATCGTCATAATGTGCGCATATGGGGATCTGAAAACCCCCATGAATACCATGAGGCACGAAGGGATTCCCCAAAGGTTAAAGTGTGGTGTGGAATAATGCACGACCGAGTCATTGGGCATTTATTTTTTACAGAAAATACGGTCTCATCAGTCGTATACTTAGACATGTTGGAAAACTTCGTATTTCCACAACTAGAAGAGCTTCAGCCACATGTCTTTTTGCAACAAGAGGGTGCACCACCTCATTGGGGTACCATTGTTCGTAGTTCTTTGAATGACCATTTTACAGGAAGATGGATTGGGCGAGGAGGTCCAATTCCTTGGCCACCCAAATCACCTGATATAACGCCGCTGGACTTTTTTCTTCGGGGATTTGTAAAGGACAACGTTTACAGGAGGAAAGTGTCGAACATGGATTACCTAAAAGCCAGAACTACAACCGCAGTAGCCTCTGTGGATGCTGACATGCTTGCCGGTACCTGGCGTGAAATTGAATATCTACTTGATATTCTCCGTGCGACGAAGGGGGCACACGTGGAAGTTCATTGACAAGGGTCCTGAAACTTTTTGACTCTATCTAACCATTTATTTTATTAATTTTAATCTATCTTTATTATTTTCTGAGTTATTAAACATCAAAATGGGTCCGGGACTTTATAAGCACCCTGTATTTATATTACTATATTTTCAGCTTGACAGTTTATTCAAATTGTTCTTCCGATATTTGTACAACCTCATATACAGTATTGAAAATACGTTGTGGAACCACTTGTGTTGAAAATAGATTAGGAAACTATCTATATTTATGTTTTGAAAGTTAAATTTATTCAGCATTACCAATGTGGATATAAATGCAGTCACCAGATTTTTCATCATATTCTTTTACAAACCTAAAAAATCGAATTTTGCTAGAAAAAAAACATAAAGTTCATTTTATTATAGCTGTTAACATACTTTAAAAAATTCTACTTTATACCAAGATTTATTTGGACTTTTTATTTTAGCTGACTGAAGGTGTTTGCCGCTTTGGTTGGACTTTTGTTACCAATTTTTAACCTGCTTCCTAAAAAGCTATAGAAATCTACTTTTGTAGACACATTACTTGTGGATGATTTGTTTCTATACTACTGTTTGCGTCTCTTTTAATATTCAATTTAGATTTTTTTAGTTTATTACCCCAAAGCGCGTTAACCCAGAAGGGCTATTAATTAAATAAAGAATTAAGGAAGCAATTAATTTTTAAGAATTAAGGAGCCCTAGAAGGGCTTAAATTCACTTTCTGCGTTGGTTTACTTTTTAAACTATTGCCACCAAATAAAACAGCTATGTGTCATTTTAAAAAAAAATAAATAATGAAGAATTTGCATAAATGTATATATGTTTCTTGCATTGTGAGAAAATAACGGTACTTAGAGCCATCAAATTTTGAATAACTTGATCTTCCACCGAAAATAGGCATCTGGAAGCCCTAATTTGGAATTTGGAATTTAATTTACTATCCATTTCATATTTTAAATCACTTTAACGAATTTTTGAATTAATGATTGAGGCATTTGAAAGCGAGTAATGGCAACATTGTACAGAAAAAACATTTTTATTTCCAGGACGTCAGACTGTGTATTGGAAATTTTAAAGATATTCTCAATTTAAAATTATTTTGCGATTTTGCTCTTGAACTGAATTTTCTGTTTTAAGTGCAAGGGACATGGTATTTAATAAATAAAGGTAACACACAAAACGTTAAAAAACGCCCCTTTGGACGTAATTTAAAATCTGAAACGTTTCAGAATTTTTTTTCTTTTTTTACTTTTCTTTAGTGCGACAAATTTCATGTAAAAATCCATGCTTCTATCGTCCCATTTACTAGTGTTTAAAAATCGTTCATAATATTCATTATACATTAAAGTTAAGATGTCAGTTGGACTAGAACTAATGTATGTGTTTATCCCGAAACATATGAAAGTTTGAGCCATTTTATAAAGTCTGTTCTCAGAAATCAAGCCAAAACGAAATCTACAGTAGCTAATAAAATATATTTCTAAACTTACATGTTACGTACCTCGAAAGAATCTCTCCCTTTTCTTGCACCTGGGAATTTTAAAAATTATTATGGTACTATGAAAATTCTTTTATATTGTTCTTTAACTGAATTTTCTGTTTTAAGTGCAAGAAAGATGATATTTAATAAAAAAAGGTAACATACAAAACCTTAAAAAATTCCTACTGAGCGTAATTAATGCAAAATGTAAAAGCTTTCAGATTTTTTTTTTTTTGCGGGGGGGGAGTTAAGATTATTTTCACACTTCTCTTCGTTTAAAGGACACAATAAAGTCTCATAAATTAACTGTTTGCATCATCGAATAGAGCAGAATATTTTTAATGAAATGCGTATCAAAGTTTTATTCTCATTTCCTTTTGATTTTGGCGAATTTTTTAAAACTCTTGAACATTTTTCAAATATTTAATGTTCGTGCTATTTCATTTCGACATTAAAAAATACATCGATTTTAAGTTTTGAACATTTCACAGGTCAGAAAAAGGAAAAACAAACTCTTCAACCTATTTTAAGGCATGAATGATAAAAAAATGTTAATAACAGATTTTTCTTCTTCTTTCTACCCCAAAGGGGCGTTAGACCCAAATGGCTATTATTCTCAAAACGCCATTTTGAGTCGTTTCGCTATCTGCTTTGATTCAATTTTTAAGCTGGTGTCACCAAATATTATTGCCATAAATTATATTTAAAGAAACTAAATAATGAATAATCTGCATAAATGCATGAATGTTTCTTGCATTGTGAATAAACAGCAGTACCTGAATATATGAAATTTTGAATAACGTAATCTTCAACCGACCATGGGCAATTGGAAGCCCGAATTTTGATTCTCTAATTTGTTTTACTATTTACTTCACATTTTGTAAACATTTAACTAATGTTTGATTAATAAACTCAACGATTTCAAAGCGAGCAATGGCAACACTGTACTGAAAAGAATATTTTTATCTTTAGCGCGCGAGACTGTGTATTAGAAAATCTGAAGATATGTTATTTTACTGTTTTTAAATATTTTGTGATTTTGCTAGGAATATTATGTGGTTTAAGTGCGAAGAGCATGATGTATAATAAATAAAGGTAACACACAAAACGTTAAAACCAATGTGTGTATTTAGGAAAAAAAAAATTATCTATGTGCATAATGCCCTCGAAACGCATATGTGTATGTAAAGGAGAAAAAAATTAACCTTTTGGGCATAATATAAAATCTAATAACATTCAGATTTCTTCATTATTAGTATTTATTTGTTATTCATGTATTTATTTATCTGTATTTTTTATTCTTATTACCCCACCTTCTTGCAAAACAAAATAAAGCGTTTCCATGATGGAACAAAAGTATATTCGCTTTTTATATAAAGGAAAACATCTTTGTTGTGTTTACGCAATATATTATATTAATGTTACAATTCATTACACTAATATTAGTATTATAATTTCTTTTATTTTTGTGTTATTTCTTCTTTAACATATTACAAAATATATAAATTTAAGTTAAATGTCTTTAAAGAATTGTTTATTCAAATAACTGTTTACAAAATAAAAAATTAATAAATTCATAAATGTAATAAAACAAATTTTTTTTTAAAATTTATTAACATGAATTATTTTTGAATGCCAATCATAGTTAGGAGTTCACAGATTCTAAGCAAAAATAATGACTTTTGTTAGATATAAAAATGTGTGACTTAATGCGAAGTTAAAGACTAATTATTTTTTTATATAATTTTCAATTAAAATGAGCATCGAAAGTAATTCAAAGTTAACTTATTGGTAATTTGATCGCTTAGAATAATAATGGCAATTGCAAAAGAAGTATCTTTGAAACAATTATTTCGTAATTATTTCATGAAATTTTTTTACTTAATGTCTGTATATCAAAACGTACTTTAACTTATTCGAAAGGAAAGACAAATAATAAATAAATAAAGCAAAAACTATATTTTTTGCCATTAATCTTTTACAGTGATTAGGTAAAATGCCAAAGAGCTAAATAAAAACATATTTTAAGTGTAATAAAGTAATCGAAGATAGAAGAGCGAGGAAATTAATTTACATAAATGATTTCAATTTATTAATTCAGTTGTCATATGTTTATATAAATAAATGATCCTCAATCTCAATTACGAAATTTCCTTTTGATGATAAATTAGGCAAATTCGTTTTATTGCTTTAATTGCCTAAAACTGATTTTTTACAAAGTTAAGTACGTTCAGCTTAATTTTCAGCCATGAGGAGGACATAATTATTGACTCATTTATATTAACAAATGACATTTAAGCAGCACTTTCCACTGGACTGAAATTTAGCATTCGAAGGGTGGAAAAAAATACCTATTAAATTAGATCACACTTTCGTTGTCTAGTCTCTGTTCTTCGGCAATTTGCAGATACATCTCTTGCTTCACACCGCTCTGTCATTAAGAAATGTACTTCCCTCTCCAACTATAATTGAGTTCAATGCTTTTTCTAACTAGGGTCAATTTTGAAAGTAAAATAGTGTTACTACAATTTACTTTCTTACCCGATGCAATTACTAAGTTGTATATGCAGACATATTAACATTACAAGCCTGTCTAAGTGGAAATTTCAACACTGTGTTTAAAACAAAACAGATGGAAGCACCACATGACTTCCTCGTGAGGCCCATTAAGTACAGAACAACAGTCAGAGACACGACGCAAACCGTGAACTGGTTCAACACTCGCTCCAATAAAAGAACATACAAAACCCTTTTTACTTATCAAGGATTTGTCGGGACATTAGAAATTTTTTTTTATGCTGGAGAAGTGAAAAATGAGCAATGCTGTCCCCGGAACTCGAACCTCAGACTTCTCGAATACACGCCGAGTGTGCTGACCATTACACCACAAAGGCATGCTAAGAGGGCAGGAGAAATATCTTATATACTCCCCCCTTTAAAGGCTGACTGGAGATTAAGAGAGCAAGTCATCAAATCCTGGTGGTGAAGAATCATCATCCACCACCTTTTTTAGTTCGGGTGCCACTGTAGAGTCATTTAGAACTTTTCGATGTCAAGAAAGTTAGAAAATCCGCAACACCCTCGCCGGGACTCTCGAATACGCGCCGAGTGTGCTAACCATTACACTAAGAAAAGCGGGAGAAATACCTTATATAGGAGAAATACCTGATCCACTTTCTGAGCAAATTAGATGAGCAGCTGTTTATATATAACAGAACAATACAGATATCATACATAATCTCCTATATAAGATACAGAATACAGATCCAATAGATACAATACAGATCTCCTATATAAGATACAGAAATACCTTATATAGGAGAAATACCTGATCCACTTTCTGAGCAAATTAGATGAGCAGCTGTTTATATATAACAGAACAATACAGATATCAGAAAGCGACTGAAGTAAAATATGGGCTACAACTATGCGGCAAAAATTTCAAATGTACGATTCAATTTTAAATTGAATACCCTGTATCTTACAGCAGTACACTTCGCCTATCATTGCTATCATTGCCCAGCATTCTTCATTCAGCAAACAGAAGCAGTTAGTATATTGTTATTGCCAATATTTATGGGGAAAACAGAAATCTTTTGTTTCATCTTTAACACGAGGTCGCTCATTGCTTTGCATAGCTCTTTCCTCCAAGGAGAGCCTATCCGAAGAGAAGGAAGATCACAAATTTACAACGATTTAAAATTGCAAATAAGGTTATATCTCTATGAGTCAGCTACATATTCATACTTTTACTCAATTCCATAAACACGCATACATTGAAAGAAAATTGATAGAAATGATTCAGGATTGAAATTTCTATATCTCGTGTTCATGAATACATTGAAGATGCAGATTTTTAGAAGAATAAAGAAAGACTACCTTTGGTGTTGAAATAGAGTAGTTGGGAGATGCGTTGAGAATGCAAATCAGTATGAAATAAAAATGGAACTGATATAAAGAAGAAATTGTGAGAAATTCAAAAGTCATTACTTTTCCAGAATTTTTATCAGCATTATATGTATGTAGATAGAATTAAGATTTTTTTAACACTGTTGAGAATGAAGCCGTTATTGTATTTAGCAGTATCGAGAGCAATGTTACTGCTGAATGCATACACCTTTTAGCATTACGTAGAATCAGTATATAATTTAGGTTAATTTGAATATTTATAAAGGTAAAAACGTCCAATAGAATGTAAATACCAAAAGTAAATACTAATGTAAATACTTTCTAAATAGGAATACTCAAATACATAATTCTAATAAGTATTAAAATAATTAGATTTTTGCTTGTAATAAGTATTAATAAATATTAAACGCAAATTCAAATATACAAAGCCAGTTTGTAATATAAAATCTTTGTAAACTTACTATTCTCTATAATAGCTTTCTTTTCTTTCAATTTATCCGGAGATTATGAAACGTATTTTATAGATATAAAAACAAGGAATTCATGAAAGTAAAATGTTTGTAAAACGCTTTGTCGTTCAACGTTCGCATTTTATTTTAAAACTAAGTTGCAACTCATCAAATAAAACTTGCTCCTTGTACTAAATATTACTCACAATCCCGGTTCAGCGCACCGACCATCATTTGCTTCAAAAGGGCCTTTACTTGCAATATTTAAACAGCACGTATCCACTCTAACGATCATTAGACCACAAATAGGGATTTCCCAGCGGAAATTTATCTGGAATTTAATCTTTTGGAATTCCATCTTCCAGTTTAAGATATTCAAGCACGTATGCATTTTGAATAGCATAGTGTTGATTAATAAAGCCTGGATGCCATTATTGTTACATAGCTCAATAAAATAACATATTATAAATTCATTTTCTTGGTGTGAGGAAGTGTAGTGTAAAGACACTTACATATCTTTTTATCTTCCAAATAACTTCCAGCAATAAATATGTGCATACGTATTCGTAATTTTAGAATGAAATTAATGCAAAGCTTTCCCTTGCAGAATAATGAAACTGCATATCTGATAAATAGAAAATGTCGCGCACGTGTTACACATCGTGTTGGTATGAATATAAAACGTCTTCATCAGCCTGCATATATAAGGCGGGTCAGATGTATATGAGTTTAATTTTGAAGATTTTCCTCAAGTGTCATTCTTGAATGGCCTAAATATCTTGGCGTAAAGTATAGTTAAAAATGTATTTCTCTTTTAAAGAAACAAATGCCCTTAATATGGTTTTTAAGTGTTAAGCTAAGCATACGTTTTTCAGAAGTGTATTTTGAAAAATTAATTCCTTTTATATTCCATCGCATTCTAATCAACAACATATATATACATAAACCAATAATTCATAATATATATATACTCTTCTGGTCACCGTAAATGCAACACCCTGAAGGAAGCATGCAAATAACATGAAATTTACAACATGCATTAGCGGAGGTGAGATATGCAAATGATTAGAATTTCAGCGCAGACGCACATCACGCGCGAATGTGGTGCCACTTCAAAACGCTATTTAAGGCTTGGAGTTTTCGACGATGTCAAGTTCGGCAATTGTGTTTTTCTTGTGGTTTTT
This sequence comes from Stegodyphus mimosarum, assembly GCA_000611955.2. Taxonomy (NCBI): domain Eukaryota; kingdom Metazoa; phylum Arthropoda; class Arachnida; order Araneae; family Eresidae; genus Stegodyphus; species Stegodyphus mimosarum. Next base: position 799,239 of record KK118118.1, on the reverse strand, counting down.
TCAAAAAAACGATCAAATATGCCTCGTAGTAAACAGCGATCATCGTTTGATCAAGTATCCGAGTTCGGCAGAGAAAGGATAGTGGCCTACCGAGAGTGTGGATTATCTTTCAGGGAAATCGGTAGTCGTGTTGGACGAAGCCAAACAACTGTAATGCGGATATGTGACCGTTGGATGCAGGAAGGTATGACGGACCGACGTGTTCGATCGCATCCACCTCAGTTCTCCACTTCACGTGATGACAGGAACATTGTGCGCTTGGCAGTGACTGATCGCTCAGTCACATCACGAGCCATAGAACAGCCCATTCAGTCTGTAACGCATCATCCAGTGTCTGCGCGTTTCATTCGACGCCGTTTACAACAGAGTGATCTGTCCGCAAGTCGTCCATTGCTTCGTCTGCCCTTGACGCAGAACCACAGACGTCTCCGCTGCCAATGGTGCGATGAAAGAAGGATGTAAGTGGTCCTGCACCGGGTATTATGGTATGGGGCGGTATTGGATATCCCTCTCGGACTCCTCTAGGGCACATTGCCGGTACTGTAAACAGCCAGCGCTACATCTACGAGGTGTTGGAGCCAGTTGTCCTTCCTTAACTTCAGGGATTGCCCACATCCATATTTCAACAGGATAATGCGTGACCACACGTGGCACGCATCGTCCAAGAATTCTTCGTCAATCGCCAGATTGAATTGCTTTCACTGGCCGGTCCATGGTTGCTGAACGATTGACCCAGATTACATCCCAAACTGCCGCATTAGATCAACTTTGGCAACGTGTGGAAGCTGCTTGGTCTGCTGTACCCCAAGAATACATCCAAAGTCTCTTTGAATCAATGCCGAGGCGTGTGGCAACGCTGATCTCCAATATTAGCGGCTACTCTGGCTATTGATTCTGGAAGGAACCACCCTTAACAGAAGTCTATAAATTTAATCATTTTATACTTGGTAAACAAGTTATCTACTAAATGAATTTTGTTGGCCAGCAGTGTATATATATATATATATAAGTAAAGGCAAAAAGTAAGAAATTTAGAACTATTTTTCAAAAAGACGGAAATTGAAATTCATAATTAATAAATTTCAAATAACCCTATAAATGCAACAAACGATTTTGAAAATTTTTAAAAGCAAACTTTTAAACTACCATACCTTAATTCAAAAATTTGTGAAATTTTTCTACTAAAGCAAAATATCCTTACTTCGGTTGTAGTATAATGAAAGAATTCTAGGTTTTTAACTTTTTATTGTGAGTTTTAATTACGTATTTTCAACTCCGTTTTATAATTTCACTTACGTTTTAAATACATTGGATTATTTGCTATATGTTTAAAGGTAAAATTTTGCTTTATTTTATGCACTGAAGTATTTTATTATTTCACTTTCGCTTTCGTACGTGAAAAGGTATTCTATTTATTTAAGGCACAAGATTCTAATTTAAATTTACTTTGTTTTTTCCTTGGTTTGGGGAAGGGCCAGAACTTTCGGGTGAACTATTATAATTAAAATGCATTGAAATGTTTCATCAGCTAACTCTGGATAAAGAAAAGCAAGAATTTTTGTAGAAGAGAGATTGCCATTGTCGGACACCAGGGAAATGAAGAGGCGGATGAGCTCACAAAGGAAGCTGCACGCAATATAGATGCGCATATTGTGCCCATCCTACTCTAAAAATCCCATCTCAAGAGAAGTATCTTGACCACTGCACTACAACATCAGCAGGATGAATGGGACGGAATTCCCCAGGGTAGAAGGGCCCATACTTTTTACAACAAAGTTTCTACAGACCGCCTAATTTCAACACCTTACATAACCCGTTTCATCACAAGCCGTGGTCCTTTTCCAGAATACTTCTGGAAAAAGGGTTTTGTTTCCTCTAACCTCTGTGTGTGCGGCGAGGTTGGATTCCCAGACCATTACGTAACAACGTGCCCACTCACAGAGGCGTGGCACATGCGGTTGCCAGACACTGATGACCCATTTTAGCGGTTCTTCATCAAGCACCCGGCCTCCTTAAGAAATTAAGGACTACTATGAAAAAACTAGAGGCATTAGAGCGGGATCTGTGGCATGCAGATTAGTGTGCACCAGTTTATTATTGATTATTTATTGTATGCTGTCTATGCAGTATCTATACGTCTGCAATATATTTATGCACCTGTATATTATGCAGTGTCTGTATATCTCCGTAACGTCGGCATAATGCAAAGTATAATGTCTGTATCAGTATTCTATATCTGTTTAGTATGTAGTAATGTATTTAGGCTCTATGTATCTGTGTGCTGTTTTGTATTGGTATGTAGAATCTGTGTCTTCATTCGCATTAAAAATCTGGGTAGTATGTTTAATATCTGTATAGTTTATGTAGTGCAGTTTAATATTTGTGATTCGTATTTTATATCTGTGTAATAGTGTAATTAACATCTGTATACCTGCGTTCTTTTGTCTTTTTCTGTATTTGCATATCTGCGTTCTTTCGACATTTATCTTATTTGCATATCTGGGTTAGTTCTGTATATCTGTATAACAACGTAATCTCTTGCATTAATAATTAGAATCTGAGTCTGCATTCGCTTTTAATATCTACGAAGCAAGTAATAGTGTACATAGTAGCTGTTTATCAGTATAATATAGTATCTATATTATAACTATGTATATTATAGTAGTGTAACTGTTTCAATACATAGTACCAGTGTAGTATGGAGTTTTGTCTTTAGTATTTGTGTAAAGACTTGCATTAGTGTATTCGTATTTAATATATGTGCATTCGTATTTAATATATGTGTAATAATGTATTTAGTATCTGAATATCTGCGTAATATCTGTGTAGTATATAACAATGTATTTAGCATCTATGTATCTGTATAGTATCTGCATTAGTATTTAATATCTGTTTCAGCATTCACTAAGGCATAAATATTTAAACAAATTAATTACTCAAAAGAATAACCCCCCCCCAAAAAAAAACTAAAAACTAAATGCTGGTATTTCAGAAAATCAACATTTAAAAAAATTTAACACGTAAAAAACATTTAAAGCACAAACATAGTTAAAATTAAAAAGCCAGAAAAAAACAAAAACAAATATATAAATATATATACAGGATGTTTATAAAGTCCCGGACCCATTTTGATGTTTAATAACTCATAAAATAATAAAGGTAGATTAAAATTAATAAAATAAATGGTTAGATAGAGTCAAAAAGTTTCAGGACCCTTGTCAATGAACTTCCACGTGTGCCCTCTTCGTCGCACGGAGAATATCCAGTCGATATTCAATTTCACGCCAGGTACCGGCAAGCATGTCGGCATCCACAGAGGCTACTGCGGTTGTAATTCTGGCTTTTAGGTCATCAATGTTCTACACTCTCCTCCTGTAAACTTTGTACTTTACAAATCCCCAAAGAAAAAAAGTCCAGCGGCGTTACATCAGGTGATCTGAGTGGCCAAATAATTGGACCTCCTCGCCCAATCCATCTTCCTGTAAAATGGTCATTCAAAGAACTACGAACGATGGTACCCCAATGAGGTGGTGCACCATCTTGTTTCAAAAAGACATGTGGCTGAAGCTCTTCTAGTTGTGGAAATACGAAATTTTCCAACATGTCTAAGTATACGACTGATGAGACAGTCTTTTCTGAAAAAAGAAAGGCCCAATGACTTAGTCGTGCATTAGTCCACACCACACATTAACCTTTGGGGAATCCCTTTGTGCCTCACCGTATTCATTGGGGTTTGCAGATCCTCATATGCGCATATTACGGCGATTAACAATGCCAGAAAGATGAAAGGATGCTTCGTCGGAGAACATTACAAAAAAGTACAGTTATTTAGACTGGAAAATGAAATTATCTGAAATTATCCACACGCGCAGACGATATTTACAAAAGTAAAGATATTCAAATCTGAAAAGGAAAATATATAAGTTATTCCATCAATAAATGCCATAAGTTTGTTTATATCTTCATTATTTTATGAGTTATTAAACATCAAAATGGGTCCGGGACTTTATAAACACCCTGTATATATATATATATATATTTATATTATTTTTTATAGATATCTATCTATATATATATTTTATTTTTGAGACAGAAAACTGTGTCATGACAGGTTTAATTTGAGTATTTAATATTGAGTTACAATTTTGTACATAGGTTTTTGCGCAATTCTGTCTGAAATTGTTGGAGGTTTCTGTGCAATGTAACTTAAACCATTTAGAGAGAAAAGCCCTGCCGGAAAAATAAAAGTACTGCGACAAGTCTTTCAACATTGAGTCCCACTAATTAGGCGAGATGTCAACAGGTTGGAAACACTTTTGGCGACAATTTTGCTGCCACATTCGGCGAAAAATCGCCAAAATTCGCCAAAAGTGGCGATCATTTAGCGAGTGATTCCCTGTTTCACCTTAAGTATTGTAAATGAATAATTGTAACTTATTTCATTTGTAACTGTAACTGTGTTCGGCCCTTATACACCTTCCAATAATTTCGAGAATCAGAAAGTACTAGATATATCTCGGCGGCCGGTTGAAAACTATAAGGCCGGAAAGAACAACTGCCTTTAGTTGTTGTTGTTGTTGTTGCAAGTTGTTAGTCAGCGTGAGTTCGCAGAATAGCTTTCTCTTTAGATGCGCTTTGCATTGCCTTGTGTTTAACGCTCCTAGTAGTTTGAAGTGCACTACTAATTGCACTATGTGATACTGTGAAGAGTAGCGCTACTATTTCTGTGAAAAGTTCCGAATCTCTGAAGAAATGTGAAGGGTTCATTTGATACAATAAATTTTATCAACTAATCATCGGAGCTATGCTCACTCAGTTTATTACGAACCCGTGCGATGGCAACAATATTAATTATCTTCTGTAGTAGAAAGAACACGTATAACACTTTTTGGCTGTAAATAACTACCTCATACTGAAACGGTTGCTAAGTACGGTTATTTTTGGTTTTGTATAATCTACTCACGTCACGCATTTTATACATTTTGCTTAAGATGAGGAAGATATTTCTGGACGGATACGAGGCGTGAAGGTATTCCTTTTCCGTCAGCATTCCCTTATTAGTTCCTAGCATTATAAACGTATAAGTGTTAACAACCTAGCTTCGAGAATTTACATATTCTATGTTAATTCCTTGAATACAATAAAGTGTAATGTTAATAAACAAAGATATTTGTGGGATCTTCCGTCATTTTGGACATAACTTTAGTAATAATTATGTAATAGCTATAAATCTTCCTTTTCTTACTTCCCTCGAGTGAACTATTGCATTGTTCTAATGATTTGCATAATTATAGAGTTTGAAACCCGCTGAGTTTCTGTTAATTAAAGCGATAAATTAAGTGAATTTGCGTGCTTGCGTGACGACTTTTCATTCTATAGCGGAAGACGCAAACAGAAAGTATACATTAAATGTTCATGGCACTTTTCAACAAGAATGTATTATGATATATATGAGAAAATTTAACTTTTGATTTATTAAATGGGGGTAAATAAAGTCTGTAAGTGTTGTTTCCAACATTTCATTCTTTTCGCCACATGATTTAGGAACTCATAATTATTCTTCTTATTTCAAACAAATTTCATGATAAACAACTTAGCTCCTGGTTATAAAAACGCTATCTATTTATCCTATTGTTTATCAGTGTAACAAGAAATTAGATAATTAGAAATAAGGACAGGAAATCAAATGGGTTATGGATTTCGTTCAAATGGGTTATCAAATGTTACGGATTTCGTATTTAATTAATTATTTATTTAGAATTTTAATTAAAATTGCTTTATTTTCCCTTGCAATGCAGACGATTTAGCTACCTTGGAAAAGTAAAAATAAAAGAGCGCATGCATTTAATATTTAATAAATAAATATCTCGTAATTACTGTTGCCATGCACAAGTATCGAGGAAAATTGAGGTTTTACTAGAATATTCTAGTAAACAATTAAAAAGCTTATAAAAGCCGAATTAAAACACCTCATCTCAGTTGTAGTTGTAGCTGTTTAAAGAGTATTGCTGTTTGTTAACTTAATGCTGTGATTGATTGTAGAGAATTCGCTGTGAGATTGGATTAACTTTATCTGTTTTGAAGTGAATTCTGTTTAACGTTTCAGATATTGGGATATTGTAGGAATATCTCTGAGGAAATATTTCAGTGTTTTGTTTTTATTTCTTGCGAAAAGAATAAATTTTGTTAACTTTTTAACGACTGGTGCATTCAGTCTATTACGAATCCGTACGCACGCTACATTATTGTTAAAACGTTATTCATTTATCGTATTATTTATCAGTGTAACAAGAAGTTAGATAATTAGAAATAAGAACAGGAAATCAAATGGGTTACTTGGGTTATTTTTTAAGAAAACAACAAAAAAAAAGCTTTTCTTTTTTCACTATGTACTATGTTATTTTATTGCCATTTTGCAAATAAAAATATAATTTTGATTTAATTTAACATTTCTCTCATATCTCAGTTAAATAGGAATTATTGTGTCTTACGGAAAATAAATATAAAGCTTATTTTCTTATGACTGTACCAATTATGATTTGGATATAGTGTAGGTTTCTTAAAAAAAGTGAAGAGATATCCGAGAAGATAAATTTATTCCCCTAAAAACATAAGGAAAAATGCCCCTTGAATGAAAGTGAAAAAGAAATATTGACGAGTGAAACATGTCATAAAACGCAAGATTTTCTTAAAAGATAACCTAAATACACTCATGTCCATAAATTAAGGATAATTCGCAGTCACGCGGAAATCGAACTCTAGAATAAATATATCACCTGTAAAATCACTACACACATCTTCAAGAATCATATGCAAATTTCAGGAAGTAACCAGATGACACAGATGTTACGTCACAATGACGACAGTGTATGAGAGTGATATATAAGGAATACAGGCAAAGAAGTAAAATTGTTCGCAGGCGCATTATAAGCTTTCAGTGCAATAATCGAATAGTTATGACACAAAGTACGCATTTGGATGATTTTTTAAGTGGTAGAATTATCGGCCATCTGGAATGTGGGCGTATCCAACTGGAAGTATCAGACGAACTTGGAATTGCCCAGAGTGTCATCTCCAGGCTTTAGCAACGATTCCAAGATGATGGTAATGTGAGTAGACGTTACAGCATAGGTCACCCCAGAGTTACAACGGCGAATGAGGACCGGTATTTGGCAGTTACTGCCAAAAGAAATAGGCGGAGCACAGCATCATACCTGTCTCGTCAGCTCTCTTCGGCCACTGGTATGACAATTTCAAGGCAGACCGTGTACAGACGCTTAGGGCAGTTTGGTCTATATGCTCGCAGACCTGTCAGATACGTTCCACTTACTGCAGCTCACTGTCGCCTGCGGTTAGCCTGGAGTAGAGGGCATGCATTGCGGACACCGCAACCGTGGGCTTGTGTGATGTTTTCCGACGAGTCCAGGTTTAGCTTGCTGTCTGATTCTCGCCAGACATTCATATGGAGAGATCCAGATACCCGTTACCACCAAGAAAACATCATTGAACGACACCGTTACGGTGGTGCAGGAGTGCTCGTTCGGGGTGGAATTATTCTGGGTTCCAGAACTGACCTGGATGTTGAAATTGGAACCATGACAAGCCAAATCTATCGTGACGTCATTCTGGAACAACATGTAGGTTTGTTTCCGGGCGCCATTGGCGCACAAATTGTGTTTATGGATGACAACTCCCGTTCTCACCGTGCAAACATCGTAAGCGAATGCTTTCAATCGGAGGATATCACCGGTAAGGACTGGCCAGCATTCTCACCGGATTTGAATTCAGTAGAGTACGTGTGGGACATGCTTGGCCGTCAACCTCCTCCTACATGTCTACCGGAACTTCGGAGAGCATTGCTTTTTGAGTGGTGTAATATCCACCAAGATCAGATCGATAATTTGATACTCAGCATGCCTAGGAGTTGTACGGCTGTATTGCATCCTTTGGGAGACATATAATGTATTAACAACCATAGCAACCACGTAATATTGGTTTTTTGTAATTTGCTCCAGGGAGAAAAATTATGCTATATGTTTATGTTATTAACTATATGTTTATATTATTAACTATAGGTTTGATATTATTAAAAAAATCGCTAATTGTTTTAATAATATCAAACATATAGCATCTTTTTTTGCTCTTTACAATTTGTTCAATAAATAAGCTTTAGAAATAAGTCAAATTTATTTTGCTTCTAACTCTTCTTCCTTTGCCTGATTTTGCATTATCCGTAATTTATGGACATGTGTGTACAAATAAACACCCCGAATTTGAGATAAGGTACCATAAATACTTAACACGATCTAAGACAATGTAATTATTTTTTATGCAAGTGTGCAGAGAGGCACTGCGTGGTCCGTTTCAATCTATTATAATAATGAGATTAATACTACAAATTTGCTTGCTTTATTTGTTACGAGTAACAAAATGTCTTTATAAAACACATACTGTATTTTATATATATGCATGACTATATGTATATTTGTCGGATTGTGAAAAAAACAACGGCACCTAGAGATATCAAATTTTGAATAACATAGACCTCCACTCGAGTGTGGGCATCTGGAAGTACATATTTGGAATTTGGATTTGTTTTATTATATATTTCATATTTTGGCAACTTTAACGAATTTTTGATTAACAAACTCAGCGATTTCAAAGCGTTCCATTAACAATTACATCAAGTTCATTTTTAACCACGGATATTTTATGCGAGAGGTTTGTTTACATTTACTTACTGCTATTATGGTGGTAGCGCAGTAATGCAGAAACGTTACAATGTCTAACGGTATTTTGCATCGGCTGTCATTGAATGCCTGTTTCACTTTTCAAATCTCGTTTTGAATTCCCCGTGAAAAAACGCCTCTTTGGGCATAGTATAAAATCTGATTCCATTTGAGTTTTTAATTCCATTCTCGTCACGAAAATTTAACTGAAACTGTGTTTTTTCGTTGCTATTTTCCTTCGTCTTTCAGTTATTCCTATTCTGCTATGTTTGAGTGAATATTATATCACAATTTAAAGACATTTTAATGAGGAAAGACGCAGAAGCTTTATTTTTTTTTTGAGGGGGGGAACATATTTGAAAACGATTTCACGAAAATTTGTGAATTCTTAAAGTAAGTGACACATGTCTTACTTAATCTTTAGTCATAAATAATATCAGAAAAATTCAAATCTTTTAGAAAGTTTTGCCCATAAGAAAACTATCAACTCCTGCTTCAAGAGTAAATAAACACTTCATATTTCAGTAACATAAAGCACCTCTGATAATTGAGCTTAACTTTGAATTCCTGATTGCAAGGGATTTGAAATGACTGATTTATTGGTGGAAGGACGATATTCTACAAAGTTAAAAGAATGTTTATGAAATTAGCCGAATCATTGGTAAAACATAATTCAAGCAGCTCTTTAATACTATTATATATGGAGTAATGGGAAAATCGGGATATCATAAATTACATTTTAGACTTTAATCATGCCGTATATATAGTTCTGGATTGGTGATTAACATTCCATATGTTATTCAGCTATCCTCTCCCTCATACTTCATTTTAGATTACTGAAAGTTTGCTTTAACATCAACAACTTCCGCGACTAATTTAAGTCTTAAATCATATTCTGCATTTAAATTTAACCTATGTTTCAAAATATCTTGGACATCGTCGTCTGGTTCAGAACGTCTGGTTCGTCTCCAAGCTATTTACTTCGAATCTTTCAATTTGCAATTTTGAAACCCGTGTCGTAAAAGACATTAATATAAAGGATAATAATTCTGGATGCATTCTACCTTTAGTTTATAAATGAGGTCTAATGTCGAAATTAAGTAACATTAACTTCTGCTTCCAAAATGGAGTATTTTGCTTCTGATCAGGACCCCTTTATACAACTTTAAACCTAGAAATATTTATAATTTTGACGATTCAGACAGGCATAAACTCATTATACAATTAATTTATTTTTATTTCTTTACAAAGTTTAGTCTAGAATACAAAATAATGTTTCAAAATATCCTTTAAGAAATTAAGCTCATTCCCGTAATAAGGTATTTTCTTCCTCCTTTCTGCATGCCTTCGTGGTTTAACGGTAGCGTACTCGGCGCGTATTCGAGAGTACAGGTTCGACTCCCGGAGAGGGCATTATTCATTATTCATGTCTCCTTCTTCAAAATAACCTACTGCCTCTACAGTAGAGCCTGAACTAAAAGTTGTTGGATGATGATGATTCTTCTCCACCAGGATTTGTCGGTTGGATCCCCAAATCCGCAGTCGCTTTTTAAAAGGGAGAGTATATAATGTACCAGAAGTGGGCGCAGCCCGACCCCCCTAACCAAACAAGTGGTCTTACATCACAACAGGCCACGCGGAGTATGTAAGGTATTTTTCTCTCCTTTATGCATGCCTTCGTGGTGTAATGGTAGCAGACTCGGCGCGTATTCGAGAGGTCCAGGTTCGAGCTCAGGCGAGGGCATTGCTCAATTTTCATGTCTCCTGCTTCAAAATAACCTAATGACTCTACTCTATAATTTTTATAAACTGTTTTGTTTTAGCAATTAAGCTAAACAAAACAATTTTTTTTTGTTTAGTTTACATCTCATTTGAAAACAAGCTTAGAACTTTTTTTACTGAGAAGAAAGAAGCGCCGATGTGAAAAAAGATAAGATTTTCTTAAACTAAGTTTAGTTAATTTTGGTAAAGATGGGAGTTTATTTCTTTACATAAATGCGGATTTACTAAAAACGGGACCCACCAGCCACCGCGTGGTAAAATCGGTGACCACTGGTAGTTTTGGCCCGAGTTCGAATCGAGGCCAGTGGGCTGGCTGTCTGCAGCGTTTCAGTGGTTTTCTTTATAGACAGACAGAAAGAAGTACAGAGGACACCAAAACATCGCCATGGGCAAAACTGGTATCGCCCCACTGCACTAACTATCTATGAAAATGAACCCTCACGGGGCACGCTAGCGTCATGCTCGGGCATTTGTTCATATTGCAGCATTTATAATAGTTATATATTAAAAGTGTATAATTTGCATTACAGACAATATTGACATAAGACATACTTTACAAGGGGACTTTGCAATTACTTGGATAAATACAATAAATACAATGGATAAATGCAATAAGTATACAATGGATAAATACAATAAGTATACAATGGATAAATACAATAAGTCATTTCGAGATGTATATGCATGTTTCTTTTGTGTTTCGGTTTGGAGCTTTGTTGGTGGGGGAGTGGAATGATTATGCTATGTGGTTCATTGCTTGTTTGGTATTTTGTTACACGGTTCGCAGTTTATAAGTTCATTTTTAGCACGGTTTATATTTCAGCACACAGTTAACGAATTCATTTCATAGTACATAGTGTTGAGTGCGTAGTACTGGTGTATCTGTCACACATGGCACAGCATGAAGTAGTTCATAGTTCGTAGTTTGAGTAGATTTAAGAAAAGTTACGATTATCTCAATAAATGGAGGTATTTAAGTGTGTTTTCTAATGTCACTCCTGCATAGTAAGAGGGTGAAGAGTGGATATTCTTATTGTTGCATTTTCTGAACTTGGAGAATTATTTCGCGTTGTATGCTGTGGATGGCAGAGGTCCATGGCGTTGTAGGTAATCGATAATATTTTTGATGTTTTGGAAGACTTTATGGTGTTTAATAATGAATCTTCTAAATTCTATTCTAGTGTCGGTGGGATACAATAAGTCATTTAGAGATGACTAAATAAGTCATTTAGTCATTTAGAGATGGCGAATGTGACGGGCTGCGGTTAGCGGACACTGAAACATGTAATGTTCAGGGTCTTCGCTTTCCCCACGTATGCATCCATCCAACGTAGCCATATTCCGATCATAAAAATACTTGGGAAAGGGACCGTGACTCGAGATGTACTGGGTGAGAATGTAGGTTGATATTGTGGTATTTTCGTCAGCCTTGGGCAGCAGTTCGAATGTACGTCGTCCTTGTGGTCCTTGTTCCCACTGACGTTGCCACTTTGCATTCGCCATTTGTTTTAGTTTGTACTTTAATGCTGATTTAGGCCATGGGATATGAATTTGACATCCTGTTTGTTCTAGTGCTGCCTGTTTTGCTAGAAAATCTACCCTTTCATTGCCTTCACAAGCGTTGTGCCCTCTAGTCCATGGATTTCTTTATATGTAACATGCATACGAGCCAATTTCCCTTAGAAAGTCCTCCACGAAGACATCCCTTTCTTTAGGAATATAGCTCTAGTTTGCTTTGCCATGATAAAATAAATCCTATTATTATAAAAAGAGCTTTGTTGAGAAAATGTTGCTTTTATTTCTGCAAAAATAAATAATTTTGATTTGCAAAGTGATTAAAAATTCCCTGATAAAATATTTACACAATTAAAAATATTGATTCACGTATAGATACGTGATTAATTATATATAGAAATTATTTCATCCTTGCTATGGGATGTTGTTTTTTAATTATAACACAGTTATATAGTTAATTTATAAACGGCAGTATTCAATTTGAATTAATAAAATCTTCAAAATCTCGTTCCTTAGGCCAAATTGGTGTAATTTTTTTTAATATTCTTCGTTTCTCAGTTTTGCTTAACCATATTGCCATTATCCCGATAAAAAGTGTTGAAATTGGTAAAGAAATAAAGTGCCATTGAGTTCTATAAAAACTGCCTTTAATGAAATTCATCGGAACCATTATACCCCTAAAAACTCTAGTTTCAAAATAATGTTCTTCCTGCAAAGTCGTATTTAAAGTTAATATTACTGACTACAAGCAATAATCAACATATAAGTTCTTTCAATCTTCTGTGAAAGATACACAGAAACACCAAATTCCACAATATAATAAAGACAAAGCAAGTTATCTCTAGCACTCTTACATGTTTTAACTGAAATAATATTATCGTTTGAAATAAAACGAACTATAAAACAGAACGAAAGAAAAGTAAAAAAATGGACTTTAAAAAAGGTTCTTCCTTCCTCTAAAGTGGTTTTTGTCATCTTGAGGGGTTAAGTTACTTTTATCCCTCCTCTTTCAGTTTTCTTTAGAAAAGCACATGCCTCCCCACGTACCGCTTCTACTTTGCCACACTAACGGATCGAATTTTACACAGACACCCACCCTTCAAAGTTGGTGGGGATATCTAAACTTCTCTTTTGTGCGCCAGGATCGAAGCTTTTAAGGAATTTTTTTTCTCTCCCTTGTAGAATTTTTTTTTTTCGGTCAGTATTTACAAAGGGAAACATTTTGTTAGTTTATTTCGTTTTGGTTTCAGCATCTTGCACTGAAATCAAATCAAAATTGTTGGCTAGGAAGTGCAGTTCTTGAATGTAAACTATGTTCTGAGTTTCGTTTCAACTGCTTAACAAATGGTATTTCAAGAAAAAACAATTTAGATTTTTCTAGAATATTCCGTTTCTTTCATTCCAGAATATATATTTATAGCAGTAAAGAGAAGTAAGTAGAAACCAAGTCAATTTTAAAGCAAAAATTTGAGGAATTTTCATTTTCTCAGTTTTTTTTTTCATTTCCCAAATTCCTTGCATCAACCTCTTCTATTTTCTTCCGATTTTCTTAATTTCTTTTATTTCAGAATTTTTTATATATCTGGAAGGTAAAAGTGAGATTTCCTTGAAATGTATTTTAATCGATTTAAAAGCATATTTCGTTATTTTTCTACATGTATTAGGTTATATAATTCTATTCTCCTTTAAATCATACAAATCTTAGTGGATATTTTTGCTTTTAATTAAATTATGCATTTATGACTATAACGTTCTTTAACAGATTGCATTACCAATTTGAGCAAATTTATATTAAAACTATATCAGCTTACAACAAAAAGCACTAAGCTGTTTTTAAAAAACAAATTTTTATTTAAAACTCAAAAAATAATTAATGAACTAAAGAGAAAAAAGAATGTTTTTTAAATTTGAAAGCTTTCAGAATTTATATTTAAACTAAAGCAACTTTTTTTTCATTTATGCATACATACACATTTCGAAAGCATTTGGGCTTACGCCTTTTTGGGTTGAAAATCTTTAAAAACTGCAAACAGCATAGCTTTAGAATTTGTGGTAGACAGTCTCGTGAGTTGAACATAAAAATATTTTATTCCTTAAAGTGTGTTGCCACTCCTTGTTTTGAAACCGTTGAGTTTCTCAATAAAAATTCATTAAAGTTTAAAAAATATGAAATAGATTATAAAACAAATTCGAAATTCAAGATTTCGGCTTCCAGGTGCGGATATTCGGGTGGAGGGATATGTTATTCAAAATTTGATGGCTGCATTTACCGTTGTTTTTTCAACAATGCGAGAAACAAACCTACATTCATGTAGATTCTTCATTATCTAATTTCTTTAATATAATACAATTCGATAATATTTGGTGGCAGCAATTTGAAAAATGATACAGCTGCTTATAGTGATTCGACGCAAGATGACGTTTTGAGATTAATAGCCCTTCTGGGGTAGTGCACCTTTGGGCTAATAATTTATCGTACAGTTTATTGGAAACAATCGATTCCGTTATATAGATATCCATGGTTTTATTATTCGTGGCAAATATTTTAGATGAGCTCTGTAAAAGTATAATTCAATCTTAATGGTCCCCTTAAACTACAATATAAATTATTTTCATCCTTTTTGTTCACTAATTACTTTGTAAGCTTTAATAAAAAATAAAATGTTATTTCTTAAAAACTTTTTAATGCATATTATTTTTATCTTTTTAGTCTCTACGAAACGTTATAATCACACTATTCAATTGAAAAATCTTTTTTCTATAATGACTAATTGATTTTACTTCAAAACATTCTGTTTAGTTAAATTGCCTAAAAAGTCAAGTAACGTCAGAAATTACGTTAACAATCTCATATCAACGTCATTTGAAAGATTTAGCTTCCATTTTATCCGATGATGCAAATAATAAAATATGAGAATTTAAGCTTATTAAACCGATATGTGGGCAAAATATTATTTGAAAGCCAAATTTTAAAAAAACCTAAACAAACTTTAGAAAAATCTCTTCATCATATTGCATTTTCATCCACAATGTGTATGTGTGCAAACTCTGAGCCCCTAACTTATCAGGTTATAGTTTAAAAATCAAAGACACTGCTTTGACTATAGCCCACCAACGGCCACTGAACACTGGTAGTTTGGTCTGAGGTTCGAGTCTCATGAACGTGTTGCCTGCGTGGACGTTTTCGTTGTTTTCCCCCATGTGAATGTATATACGAGCCATTTTCTCTTAGAAAATCCTGCACGAAGGTATTCCTTCCTTCTATGTAGTGCCTAAGGGAGGAGCACGTAAATGAATAATAAAAAAAAATTGCTTCTACTATAGTTACATACACCATCACTGATTTAAAGCTGACAAAGTGCGTCTAGGTTTGACAAAAGTTCTAGAAAGTCACATCATTTGTATTTCTTTTAATCATTTTTACTTCCTTGTAAGAAGTAAAAAGGAAGTATTGTAATCGCGAAAAACTTCAGGTATTATATTTCACTGAAAATATCCATTTTGGCCGTTATCGAAAGCAATTTAACGATGTTTTTGCGGGACATCTATACGTAAGGACAGAATAAAGGACTCTTCCCCCTCCCAAGCAAAATATAAAACTGATTTAAAACGGATTCAGGTTCGTGGCGTCTGTACGTACGTATGTATGTATCTCGAATAACTCAAAAACAAGTAGCCTTAGAATGTTGAAATTTGGTATATAGGACTGCTATTAACATATAAATGTGCATCTTCTATTTTGGTTAAAATCGGCCACACCGAATGCATATTTATATATATCCACTCTGTTACTCGGCTCAGTGACTCACTTTCTTTATTCTTATATGTTTGTAAATTGTGCATTTTTTGCTTTAAAATCAATTGAATTATTGTTTTTCTTATCTTTCGGTTAAGGTTTTTATGTCTTTATTAAATCTGCATGTTATAGTTACAGAATAATCAGTAATTTAAAAGTCGTTTAAGTGTGGCTAAGCCTAATTTTTTAAGATAGAAGCCATATTTGTTTATATTTGAAACTTAGGAGAATAGTGGATTTGTTGCCAATCTACAGAAATTAAGCTTCGCAACAACAAAGTAACGTCTTCTTTTATTATTGGAAATTAAATTATGTTTAATCCATTCTGGAATTATCATTTAAGTTATTAAATTATCCCATATATTGACACAGCATAGCTTCCACATCAAATTAAGTCAGTTTCCACGCCTTCAATGTCTTTTTGGCGATTGAGACCAAAAGTAAACTTCCGATTTTGTGCACCAAAAAATTGGCCTTCTTGCCCGCTGGCCGAATTGCTTCTTTTTGCTTTGCTTTTTGCTTTCGAAACTGTAAACGCAATTATAAAAGAAATACTTAGTTGTTTTAAGTGTATTTTGTGTTTTACGTTTTTCTATTTCAAGTTTATTTGAATTACGCGAGCTCTAAGATATCTTTTATTTTTAAGTGGGAACTCATGTTATTTAAATTATTTTTAGTTAAAAACCATCGTCAGTTACATGGCAAAAGCAGCAAAATCTCAATGAGGGAAGATCTTAAATAAATTCATTCTTTTGTCGAGAACTTAAATAAAATATTTATATTAATACAGTTTGTTTATTTGTTTTTCTAAAGGTATACCCGTGTTATAAAAAGTCTTTTATTTTTCTAACGTTTCTAATATTTCTAGCATATAATATTCTATTAAATTTAGTTTATTTTTTCTGTCTACTGTTATTACATTTGCTTTCTCGTCTTTGATACAATCTCTTGCAAAGCAACCTATTTAATTTTAGTATATTAAGAAAAATAACGAGTTTTTGTCTTTCTAAGACGGAGCTACCACGTATAAAATGAATAAGGGGCACTTACATTCACAGCTTTCATTAAATATATTTTGACTTTTGCTAAAAATAGTAATTACTAGTTTCCGAATCCAGATCCATTTCGTTCTGTATTTTCATCATAATACGCTGAGGAGAAGTCGTATAACCTGGAAATTTTAACTCTTAATGAAAACTGTACGAAAGATTAAATGAAGCGAAAAGTAATTTCCTTTTTCAGAATTAACATTTGAAAGACTAAGATATTTAATACACTTGAGTAATTTTTTACATTGTAAAAGACAAGGATTTTTCTTATTCAATATCAGAATTTTGGAATTTTTTACTTCAAGACTGTGCATGTTGTTAATTAAGAGACAGATAATTTCAAGCAACATTTATTTGTTACAAATAATAATAATAACTATCATTATAGTAATATTTGTTTTCGCTTAAATGAATAACAACATCGTTTCCTGCTTGCGTTCTGAATCAAGAAGTTTTCATCCTTACTTGCTAATACGCTTGAGTAATTTTTTACATTGTAAAAGACAAGGATTTTTCTTATTCAATAACAGAATTTCGGAATTTTTTACGACAAGACTGTGCGTGTTGTTAATTAAAAGACAGATAATTTCAAGCAACATTTATTTGTTACAAATAATAATAATTATTATTATTATAGTAATAATTTTTTTTCGCTGAAATGAATAACAACATCGTTTCTTGCTTGTTTTCTGAATCAAGAAATTATCATCCTTCATTTAAATTAGCAAGTACTTGAGCATATCTGCTCAAATACTTGCTAATACGCTTGAGTAATTTTTTACGTTGTAGAAGATAAGGATTTTTCTTATTCAATATAAGAATTTTGGAATTTTTTACGTCAAGACTGTGCATGTTGTTAATTAAAAGACAGATAATTTCAAGCAACATTTATTTGTTACAAATATTAATAATAACTATTATTATAGTAATAATTTTTTTCGCTTAAATGAATGACAACATCGCTTCTTGGTTGTTTTCTGAATCAAGAAGTTATCATGCTTTATTTAAATTAGCAAGTATTTGAGCATATCTGCCTTTATCCACTGCCTGCCCTCGTTTTAATATTCGTAAGTGTTTGTGCTTGCATCTTTCTAACCAATGATCCTTTTCCCCGATTTGAAGTTGCTTGAATACCAACCATACGTTGTCTACTTAAACGATTACAAAAATGGCATAATTAAGCAAGCTGCCTAAAGTATGGAAAGTTTTATAGGAGCACATTTTAAAGGAAACTGGTTTGCGTTCAAGTTATTCGCTTGGAAAATCACAAAACATCGGATTCAGCCAGACCATTTCCAGGGAATCGAACCCGATTCGAAGCAGTGATGTTCATTGATCGTATATACGTTTTGCCACTGATGAAAATTTTTATCCATTTACTCGATATTGTCACTCGATTACTCGAATTGCAAAAATTCTAAAATTAAATGTAAAATTAGATCCAAAATATAACTGAAGTTGTAGTTTTAGAATTCTTAAAGAAGCCACTTCCACACATTATACAGAAAGTCATCTGTTTTACTCATTTAAGAATTTACAAAAGGCATTTTTTAACCCAAACGTCGTTAGCCCAGCAGAGCTATTAATTTCAAAACGGCATTTTGCAGCGATTCACTTTTCAAACTGTTGCCACCAAACATTATCGCCACGTATTATATTTAAAAAATCTAAATAATGAAGAATCTACATGAATGTTTCTCGCATTGCAAAAAAAACAACCGTACCTAAAGCTACCAAATTTTTAATAACGTAAGTTTCCAAACGAACGTGGGTACTTGGAATCCAGAATTTAAATTTTGAATTTGTTTCATTATCTATTTTAAACTTTGTGAAACTTTAACGAATTTTTGATTGGCAACCTCAATAATTTCGAAGCGATCCAAGGCAACACTGTACGAAAAAGAAATTTTTATCTCTAGGGTGCGAGACAGTGTATCGAAAATTTTAAAGTTATGCTGTTTTTAAATATTTTGTGATATTGCTGTTGAATTTTATGAGGTCTAAGTGCGAAGTACAGCATTTAATAAATAAAGGTACGCAGGAAATGTTCCATAAACACACGCTTGGGAATAATATATAATCTGAAAACTTTCAAATTTTCCCTTTTTTTTATTTTTTTTGTTTAGTTCTAATTTTAATGTAAAATTACATTTTTATCGATAATGAATCAAGATATTTTAAACGCTTTGAAGTATTCACTCATTAACTGCAAACAATCATTTATTGTCCAGTATAATTTTAAACCTTAACTGTGGAGGTGCGGTCTCAGAGACCGCTACAGGTGTTTTTCCTATCACCCATATTCTATATTTAGTCTGACTGAGTGGATTCTTCTGCTAGCTTCTCCTTTTGTAACCTCGATAATTCTCACCAATTGGCTGACAATTTTTGCACCTGCTTCCTTGTGAAATTCTAGTCCTTTGTCTGAGAGCAGTATGTCAGACCGCACCTCCCTCTCAGTGTTACGATTTCTGTCCCAGGTCGAAACATGGCTCTGGGACTCGGTCCGAGAAATATCATATATTCTTCTGATTCGTGTTATGTAGGACAGCTGCAAAGAATTCTTGATGAAGTCGGAAGTGAATTTAGCGATGAAGATGAATGCCAAGAACATTTTGCAAACGATATCGCTTGATATTTTGGCAAGAACACAATGTTATTACTGATAGTTAAAGTATACTGTCACTTTTTTTATGTTTCGTGCAATATTTATATTTTGTATCTATCTAACATTAAATCAATGGAAAATAATTATTATTCATAAAAATAATAGTTATTCTTGTTTGTTTTGCATAATTTACATTTGCAAGAGGTTTTCATAAAAGAAGTTCATGTGGCAGAAAAGATGTTCCTTGTGTTGATTGATTTCTTCGTAAAATATTTTTTTTTTCTGTTTGAAGGTAAGTGTTTATAGAATGTATGGGTAAAATAGAATTTTAATATTTTGATTAGAACTTTTTATTTAAATCATAACGAGACGCGGTCTCTGTGACCGCACGTCCCCGGTTATGTCCCATTATTTGACCTTCTCTGTTAAGAGCATTCCAAGGAACTTAAGCATTCCGAAAGCAATACAGCATAAATTCAAATGCATTTCGAGATAAATGATGTATTCCGAAAGATAAATGACAAGCAAAATGTTTTCCCTCACCATCAAGTAGTTTATGTGCTCCAGATGTTTTGTAATTAAAAGTATACTGATTTTTTTTAAATTAATCGGATCACTGGATACGTTGTTTGTGTTTTAAGACTATTTCAGTGAATTTCATTGTTAAATATTACTGAAACACAAAGCAATGTTTTTCAGCATTTTAAAGCGTTTTTAGCATAATTTACTGTATATGTTTCCCATCACCGCGCGTTTAAATGAACAGGATTGCAATATATATGTAGTATCGAATGTATAATTCTTTTTTCCTCAAAGCAAGAGTAACATTTTCTTAAATCGTAGTTTTGGAATATGTTATAAAACTAGCTCTCTGTTCTGCGAATTAGAATGCTTTTGAGTTCTCTCATTTATGTGCTTAATGGATATAATGATGTGAGTATATAATGTAGTGATGGAATATAGTGCGATGAAATGCAACTGAATCCATTATGCTAATTACATCGCAAGGGATATGTATTTTTTAACTTAGTGTTTTGAATATTGCCTTGGAAAAACTAATAATGTGAAGAGAAGCAAGAAAGTAAAAGCATTCCGTAAAACATGTCTCTGTTGCTTAAAATGTCACTCATTTAATTAGCAGATTCTCATATTTTTGCTATTTGGAAAAGGTTTCTTTTGTCTCTCACATTTATTCAATCTTTTTTTTTTGTTATTGATTGAACTATTACCAGATTGAATGAATTTCTTATTGTTCTCCGTTGAGTTATTTAAAAGCAAAGTATTGACACTACAAGAACAAAAGGATTTTATTTCACGTTTAGCTCTTTCACAGCGAAGTCGTCCGAAACGACCGTGCATTCAGACATCGGCAAGTCACCCGAACGCCTCCGTCCTAGTAGTTTCTCGCATCGCGTTAGTACACGGCTTATTGGTTTCGGGAGTTGTTACGTGACATGCCAGTTGTTATTTTGAAGCGACTAAAAGTGACTCCTTTATTTGAATGCACCTTTCCTTTTCCTATTTAGCATCAATGTTTGGCCATTGATGCTCACAGTTGCATCCTGTCTTATGGGGATAGTGCACACAGTGGGTAAAACTGCACAAAGAGGACCCGGAGAGAACTAATCGCTTAATTTAATAAAGTTATTGTTACCCCTGTAGCATTGTACATGGCATGGGGAGGGAAATTCATTACAACAAAAATTCGTATGCAAGGGCGTTTCAGCTGTTTAAGAGGAACCGACGTTGACTTCGACCGACCAGAAAGAGTTAATGCGCCTTCGCAAGCAACCGGTTGTCAGTGTGCTGCCATTCGACAGTACACAAAATCTTTAATTTACCTTCATACGTTAATCGCTATGATACCGATTAAGCTGAGTAATTTAAAAATGACAAATATAGCACTTAATAATTTAAATTTTTACTTTATTTTTTTAAATATTATACCAAATGGACGTAAAATAAAAGCACATTTAACTTACAACGTAATTGTACTGATGATTATTATGAACATTTGCAATAGCCGTTGACAATGCATAAAATTGGAAGATATTGTCGTTGAACAAGTTCGCATTTTACACTGGACGAAGCAGTTACTCCAAACTGTCGCATATGGGATGCTGCAAATATTAATGTTGTTTATGAATGGTCTCTGTGTCCTGATTGCATTTCTGTATGGTGTGGTATTACTGCTGATTTCATTCTTGGTCCCTTTCCTTTAAGAAGAACACTCCTCAAGCCTCAAAGGTATTCCATTGCGGTGTTCGCTCTGTGAAATTCTTAAGCAGCCTATTATTCCTGTCTTATAAGAGAAAATGTTTAGAGATTAGATTTTCTACCGTCCTCACGCAAGATGGCGTACTGCTTCACATTGCCCTACCAATGAAGAAACTGCTTCCAGCCCATTTTGGAGATAATCAGAGAAGTTTTCCGGTAGCCAGACCTCGTCATTCTTAAGATTTTAATCCTTGCGATTTTTGTCTGTATAAGGGTCTTTCAGTTCAGGCATAGTATATGGACTATGCCTGACCTGAAAGCAAACATAACGCTATGTTGCATCAATTTTCGAGAAATACTTCACGCTAATTTCAAACACGCTACAATATGTTTTGAAAGTGTAACTGACGAAAACAGAGTGCACATTAAATAAGTGCTGCGATTAAATTAAGTTCTGTGTGTTATGTTTTTCATGCATGCCTTTCACAACTAAGAGTCAAAATTTGAACTATTACTTTTTACTACTATTTACTTCCCCCCATAGTCCATATAACTTATATAACAATTTTTAACGAAATAGGTCTACCAGATCGATCTCCACATAGGTCTAAATAGGGCAACTTTAATTAGAACCATCCGGTACCTATATAAATTAATACGGAACATCTTTTTAACAATCTAATTCCGATTTATGGTAACAACAGTGTTACGGATTTTGTATTTAATTTGCTATTTTAATAGAATGGTAATTAAAATTCTTAAATTCTTTTATTTCTCCACGCAATGCAGCACGAGACTTATTTGAAGAGACAGCTACGCCCGAAAAGTAAAAATACAAGAGCGCGTGCATTTAATATTTAATAAATAGATACCTCGTAATTGTTTTTGACATCCAGAAAAATCGAGAAAATACCAGAATGATCTGGTGAATGATTAAAATGCTGTAGGAAAACATCTTAGCTCAGTTGAAGTTGTTTTAAGTGAAATGTTGTTTACCTAGTGCTATTACTGATTGTAGTGAATTCGCTGTGAGTTCGGATTAACTTTCTCTGTATTTTGAATTTGTGTTCTGTTTATGTTCTAGTAGTTTTAAAATATAACTGCTGCGAGATATTGTGATATCATACGAATATCTCTGAGGAAATATTTCAGCATTTTGTTTTATTTCTTGTTAAAAGAATAAATTTTATTAACATTTTATCGACTTGTGCATTCAGTCTATTACGAACCCGTACGCACCCAACAATAACTTAAACTAATTTAAATAAATCATAAATCGAATAATGATATTTAAGAGAAAATTTGACACAAAAGTTTTAATGTTATCTTTCCTTTAAGCAAATGAAAAATTCAACTCCCGGCTCAGTTGGACACTTGCTATAATTCCAGGCACATACACGCTCTATTGAGTCCAATTAAATGCAGGTCCAATTAAATACTGAGTCCATCAAATATTTCGAGTATTTTCTTTACTTGCGTAATTAGTTAAATCTGGAATACGTTCATTTTAGGGTTTCATATTATGTATGCATAAAAAATATGCTTCATGAAATCTGAATTTGCATTTTATCTTTCTGTTTAAAACACGACTTTAAATATTAATGGCATTTTCTGCCATTTATTAGAGTTACCTAATTTAATGATGAAGGAATTATAACAGTCATATGAATAATTAACAATAATTAATGTTTTGCGAGTTTAAATTAGTGTGCTGATTTGGTCATCATACTTAATGATGCTAAGAGTATTGAATTGCTTATAATAAACAAATAAATGACTTTTAATTATGAAGAAAGCAAAAATAAAGATAGAGAAATATGCAAATTTAGAAAATATACAAAAATTAACTTCTGTTGTGATAAAAGTAAACAGAAAAACGTGCACATATTGCACCAAAAAAAAGTTCTATATCTCCCGTTCTATTGGGCCGATTGATGAAATTTAACTTGCGTTTTCCATATCTCGAAAGGGTGACTCCCGATATATATTAAATTTACATACACAATTGTTCTAACATAGGTATTTTGTCGCAAAAGCAGAATTTTTCTGTAATGGCATACTGATTTTTTTTACATATTTCGAGTCTACGTTTCAAATTATGTTCAAATATAAAATTTTGTAAAATTTCGTGAAAATCTTACAGGGATAATATTCAAAACTTTAGCTTGGCTCACGTTTTTCAATTTGTACCAAGAATTCACTTGGGTAAATTATTGTTTTATCGCAACCTGTATCCCTTTCTTTTTTTCGTTGTGCACGAGCGGAAAAAATGGTGCATTATTCACACTTTTAAATAATTTTAACAAAATGCTTAGAACACATTTGGCGTTATTATCGTTTATAACAAATATGCCAAATTTCAAAAAGTGCCAATTTATAAATTCCCGTGCATCTTTAACAATTTTAAATACAAAACTCTAATGTGTTTTTCATGTATGCCTAGAAATACATCTAATACAGATGATGGTAAAAATTTTACAGGTTATATTTAAAAAAAGTTTCGAAAAATTTATAAAAGTTACGAAGAGATACAAATTTTGAAGACATATGATAAAATATCTGTGAATGTTTTTTGAATTGAAATGGTCTTTAGAAGACTTGTCATTTTGGCATAATTTGAGTCGTAGGATCGAAATATGAGAAAGGGAACAAGTATAGAATTTCATAAAAAGTCCGATTTTGTGTCAGAATACCTAAATTAGAGCAACGCCATGTACAAATGTAATATACAGATAATTTCCTAAATCGTTTTTTCGAGAAGTAAAAAACTCAAGTTAATTTCGTCAATCAACCCGGTAGAACGGGAGATACAGAGCAGTTGCTTTTTTTCTGCATGGTGAACATGCATTTTGATAAATGATAACTATAAATATTTGCTTTCCGTGTTTTAAGGTTTTCATTCAGAGAATGAAGGCAGCTGTAGAAATAATTTTCAATCGCAATTGACGTTGTATCAAAAATACAACTAAAAAACTAATAAGGAAAACTCTGGGACTATTATGTCAAAAACTTTTACAGAAATCGCAGTGGTAATTTAAAAAAAAATATTCATTTTAACGTTCAGCTTCCCTCAATTTCCTCTTTGAATTGGAACAACATTTGGTAGGTATATGGGCTTTTATTATATCAAAGCAGTGTGAGAATGGCTGATCTGAGAACTTCAGAGTTTTGAGAGCAGGTTTAAATTTTATTCCCACTGAATTCATCAAACAATATTATCCTTTCTCGGTGGATAATAAATTCGTTTCGTAATTTGTAAACTTTTCAATAGGCATATTCATAGATATACTAAGTTAAGCAGATAAGAATGTTTTGTAATTAAAATTAGGTATTTATTTAGATTGCAAATGCATATTTACCCGATACTTTTTTTTTGCCACAAAAGGTTCAGCACTACAACTTCTTTAAAAGTCTGATGTGGACACCACATTGACTTCCTTGTACGTTCTATTAAATTATAAACAATTTTTGCTCCAATTAAATTTATTTTATCGAATTACTGTAACTTAATTAACCGTTCCTTCAACGCCAGTTGAAAATGACATTAGAAACTCCAAATTTTGAAATTAAATATCCCTGTCAATTTTTCTCGTACGGAAGTCACATTATTTCTAATTTTATTTTTTTCCTAACGTGTATAAAACTTTCCCAAATATGAGTGTATGATCCGGGAGATTGCATTATCAAAAACAACTAATTTTTTTTTAATTTGACGTTTCAAAACATGAATATTTCCGTCATTTTAAACGCTTTTGAAATTAAAGGAACGACCGACGATTGCTGAAATAGAGGCCGAATAAGGACTCCTAAACCGACAAGAGGCTGAGTGCATATCAAAGTAGAGTACTGCCGGTTGCAATAAAAGGGGGAGGTGCACAACTAAATGTTATAGCAGTCCCGTATACAAAATTTCATCTATATCTAAGCATTTTTGAGTTACGTGAGATACGTACAAAGATACATATGTAGGTATGAAAAAGAAAATGCGAACTGGATGCATTTCGTATCCATTTAAAAATCTGTTTTAGAATAAAGATTCCTTTATTCTATGCGTACGTGCAGACTTTAAGCAAAACGTCGTCCGAGTAGATTCCGGAATGGTTGTCAGGACTGAGTGTTCTGTGCATACTTTTGGCGAACATGGTCGTGATAGTGTTAAAGTCCTGATCTTGAACTTGGAGCTGAATGCAGCTATGTTCTGTGGTAGAATAACTGTGGTTAAATGGTAGAATAACTGCACATAAGAGGGTGTTTAAAATTACCCTTTTATTAAACTATTTACAGCCACTTCCCAGCTTGGAAGGGATAACAGAAAATAATGACCGCACTTGGGTCTAAACTGAACAATCAAATAATTTAAAATAAAGTTAAGTAGAAAATTAAGAAGTCGTTGCTCTCAGAATTATAAACGCGAGGTTGGCTTCTAATCTAAACTATCAATGGTGCGTAGCAAGATTTGGCTAATACTAACGCCCTTAGATTTCTTCAATAAGTAATAGCGTAACAGAGCTAAGAACTTAAATACTAGCTAGTCAATCGAACGTCGAACAAAGCCGCAGTGATCTGAGACTAAAAGCTCTTTCACACCGAGAAGTTCGTTGCTAATCTTTAAATACAAAAACTTGGCTCCACTTCAAATTAGCATAAAGCTGAAACGTGCGCTCATTCTAACGGGAAGTTGAAATAAGAGCTTACAGGAAACAGAAATTAACATAAAACTTTGTTAGCTTAAACTAAAAACTTACATGGTCAAACGGATTTTTTGCTTTGAAATGTAATCCCCAAAATTTTTTATGATTGCACTAATTTATTTACTTCGCACAGGGAAGTAAAAATTCCTAAATACAAAGTTACAGTACTATTAAATAGTACTGTGAATTTTTATTTACTGAGTATGGGTTGTGTTCCAACAATTGATCTTTTAAATGTATCAAGATATTCTAAACCAGTCTGGGTATCATCAAGCATCTTCAATGTAAATTACAGACAATTGCATTAAAGGAACCAAACTAAGGGTTTATTTCCTCTCCTGGCACTGAGTAGCAGATTGTGAAAGTTAGATTGCGATTATCCAAGAACCACGAATTCATACTCTGCATTATTAAAGTCAATTGTTTGGACATTAATAACTTTGAGTTCTCTAAATTAAACAGGAGCTTACGTCTCCTGTTCCGCACTGACACACTGACAATTTCGTAACAATGTTAAGCAAATCTCATTAATGCAGTACGATAAGAGACATTTAGATGCAAAGTGACCTAAGCCAGTAATTTCAAGTTTTCCTTGCGTTTATTGATTGTTTATGAGAACGAAATATTTATTCCAAAAGAAGAATGGGTATATTTTCCCATTTATCTCCCGGGTATTAAATGTAGCCAAACTACCCCTATTTTTCTTAAATAATTTATTACGTAATCCTAGGTGATACTGCTTTTATTCGTTTGATTCGCTTTTGCACCGAAACTTTAATGTCATACTTAATTACCACCTAATGATATAATACTGCTCACACACGTTGTAGCATTTATCTTCCATTCAAGTAATAAACAACGAGTTAATATTTAATTGTATAGACAAATTCAAAAAACAGTACTGATGATTAGAATCTCACGCATACATTCACACACATTTATGGTATTAAATAAAATGTATGAATGTCCATTTAATTGAGTATACCACAACAAAAGTATTTAAACGAAATATTATATGTATAGATCACAGACATGAAAACATGCACAGATTAATTAAAAGCATATGCGAAATGGTGAAATGTTTTCCCACGATGCTGAAGAAATATAATTTTTTTTAACCTCACAGTTCAAAAATACTACAAGCCAAATGGTATAATTGAAGCCTGAAATAAAATATAAAAGTTTTATAACACGACTCTCATTAAAATCGACTATAATTAAACTTAAATGAAAAGCAAATGTAATTGTTTACTGATGCAGCAAGAAATGTAAGGTAATCCATTAACCTTCTAGCCAATTAGCATCAGTAATCAGTCCGTATAAGAAAAAAGAAGCTCCGTTGAATTTTATTTTTAGTAATCAAAAGTAGGTGAGAAGTGGACCTGCTGTACATGGTGACAACGATTACACATTTAGGTGGAGGGAAATATTTTTTTTGTCCAAAGGGGCTTTGTCCGTGAGAAAATTTTGTTTTCGTTTCGCGATTTTGCGTCGAATCACTCTGAATGTCCGTTTCGCTTTTCAAATTGTTGCCACCAAATATTATTGCCCTGTATTATATTTGAAGAAATTAAATAATGAAGAATCTGCATATATGTGTGTTTGTTTCTGGCATTGTGATAAAACAACGGTACCTAAAGCTATCCAGTTTTGAATATTGAACGTTTCCACCTGAATATTGGCATCAGGAAGCCAAAATATGAAATTTGGAATTTGTTTTATTATCGATTTCATATTTTGTAAAAGTTTAACGAATTTATGATTAACAGACTCCATTATTTCAAAGCGAGCAGTGGCAACGCTGTACAGAAAGAACATTTTTATCTCTAGCGCATGAGACTATGTATTGAAATTCTAAAGATATGTTCAATTTAAAGTTATTTTGCGCTATTACTCTTAAATTGAATTTTATGGTTTTAATGCGAAGAACATGATATTTAATAAATAAAGGTAACACACAAAACGTTAAAAAAACTCCCATTTGGACATAATTTTAAATCTGAAACCTTTCAGATTTTCTTTTTAGTCCAAAGAGGCTTTGTCCCTGAAGGACTATTTCTTTTTTTTCGGGGCGGGGACACATATTTCCTGAGTCATTATATTGTTCCAAATGAGTTAGAACAAATTGTGTTCAAATTTCAGTCCAAAATACTGACATGTTGAGGTACCACACTTTCAATGAATATCTATACTGGCGTTTGAAAGCTTTTATGTTTTTTCATGAATTGCTTTGCTAAAAACGCCATTATTAGAGCGAGACTTTGCTTCACACACCAAAATATGCTACAAGATGACAGAACGGATTCTAATATGAGTTCTAGTTCTAGCTTGGGGTATGCAATCACTTGGCTTCCATTATATTTCAACGATTTTTTATGGTTAATAAGTTGGTTGTTCAGTGAGTTTTGTCAATCCTGCTTTATCAAGCACTTATATGTTGGATAAGATGACATCATCTGGCAGTCATACACATGCTGTAGATAACGACACATATTTATTTTCATGAAAATTTAAAAAGCGTAATTTGAAGCAATCTTACACGTTTCTCTCAAAATTTACATTTTGACCTTTTTAATTGCTTTAGAGCCGCCCAGACGGTATAGTGGTTGGGGTAGTCTGATAGCGATACCAAAGGGCCTGGATTCGAATCCCGGAGAAGGCATGGATGTAAAATTATCTGTCCTGTATGGGTGGTAACGGTGGCCGCCTATAAGGCGCTTCCAAAAGGACCGCCACTTCTGGCCTTAGTAGTGGGTTATGCCGTTATAGGCAAGTAGTGCCTGCCATTAAAAAAGAGTATTTTAGCTGGCGCTCAGCTTAATCTCTTCAGGTGGTTCATTCACCTTATGAGGACTGAGTATTCTGTGTGTATTCTTTGAGAACATGGTAAATTCTGTAAAGGGTTCTTAACCTCAAGTTTTCAGTCCTGAACTGGAACAGGGAGCGGAAGGTACGCTATGTTCTGGTGTAGATCCTGTATTGGTGAATAACTGCACTTGAAAGGGATTTGAAATCCTCTTTTATTAAATCACTATTTACACACTTCCCAACTCGGGAGAGATACAGAAAGTAAAAGACCGCACTTGGGTCGAACTTAACAATCAAATAAATTTAACTAAATTTAAATAGAACTTAAATCAAACTTTGCTCACAGAGCGATTCGCGGAGATTGGCCTCTACCTAAAAGGGTGCGTAGCAAGATATACTAATATTAGCTCACTTCAATTTGTTTTACAATGCAATCACGTACTAAGCACTATGGCCTCTAAATTTAAACTGCTAGCTGGTCAGACGAACGTCGAGCAGAGTGTCCGTGATCTGAGACTGAAGCTCTTCACATTGAGAGGTTTCTACCTCTGGTTTAAAAAGTACTTGGCTGTACTTCAAAATTAGCATAAGCTGAAAACGCGCGCTTCTTCTGACAGGAAGTTGAAACAGAGAGGAGATAGAAAAGATTTAAATTAAAATAAAACTTGGTTAGTTTAACTAAAACCTTACAACCTAATGACCTTCAAGAGGTCAACAGTTATGCCTCTGACTAAAATAAGCCCTTTCATAAAGCATAGGATAAGATCAAGGTTTTTTGAATCCAGATTGACATTCATGGTTTTATATCTAATTTTAAACATAGTACTTACCGCATTTTCTTATATTCACTTATTTTC
Source organism: Stegodyphus mimosarum (assembly GCA_000611955.2). Taxonomy (NCBI): domain Eukaryota; kingdom Metazoa; phylum Arthropoda; class Arachnida; order Araneae; family Eresidae; genus Stegodyphus; species Stegodyphus mimosarum. The sequence continues at coordinate 769,187 of KK118118.1, read as the reverse complement.
TCTCTAAGCCCATTAGCACAAGGCTCTGGAAATCTTTTGACTATTTGAATAATTTTCCTCTCGTTTAAAAATTTCGGAAAATTAGCTGCCATAAATTCTAGACTGGATTTGTCCACGTAGTGATTGATTTGTCTTACTAATTGATTTGATCGTGGCATTTAGGTGCAAGGGCTTTGTTGATGAAGCAATAATTGTGACGAGCTTTAAAAAATGGGGATATCTCATGCTTTTTTGATAGCAAAGATCATTGCATGGGATAAAGGAAACTGAACGGTGTCGATAGCAACGACATATAAGCTGTAGCGGACGATGTAGGCAACATTTCTAGCAGCATAAAATAATTTGAAGCCTAGAATTTAGTAGTGCATAGCAGAAAGAGCGGTGAGATTAAAGATACGAAAAGTACAAATGTCGATATCCTGTTAGGTAGTCTATTGTTTGTATAACTACGCATTCTGATTGGAACATGGGTCTCATTTAAATAAATAATATTGTGATTAGTCAGTTTATTCGTGAAAACTTCTCATTTGTTTTGCTCTTACTGCAATCGCATCATTCGAAAATTAAATTGTTGGCAAAAATGTTTCCCTCTCGACTTTCGCACAACAAAATAAATATTAAAAGAAAGGAGGAAGCGCGCGAGTAAAAATCCGGTATTCGTCTGCAGAATTGGAAAAATACGGTAATTGTCGATAATCAGGCTAACGACTTTGCAAATGCAACTATCAAAAGTTATCAACAAAATATCCGGATTGACCTTTACGTAAACTAATTGTCGTAAAGATTCGATTACTGCTTTGGGCACAGGAGAGGGGTGATCCAAAGACCTATTCACTTCCTTTCCTAAATTATTCACCTGGGTCTGCGTGCAAAAAGTGATGAATGGAAAAGATATTTTTCAAGTAAATCGTTATAAGTTATTTAACTTTTACTGAAACTTCTTGCGTAAATTACCCATTTCCGTAAAGTTCTGTTTAAGAGTAGCATGATCCAAAAGGAACATATGGCGCTGTTTATCGGATGCTTCAATCTTTGTGGAAGGTAACGCAGTTGTTAGAATATTAAAACAGCTTCTTTAAAATTTTTCTTTCGTTTGAAAATTCTTAGATGTTTTGAGAATTTTTCAAAGCTAAGTTAACTGCTTTCTTTAAAATCAGAGGTATTTTATACGTGCTATGCTCATTGACCATGATCAGTTTTACCGCATATTAGCTATACATAGCTTGTCCAACTTCAGAAATAAAGAGCATAATAATATTTTTGTCCCTTAATTTGGATAAATTAATTGTTAATATTTCCTATTTCACACTGATGTTCGCTAAATAACTATGATTTTGTGATATTTGCATTGTTACAGATAATAATTGTTTGCCCAAAGGAGCGTTAGCTCAGAAGGGCTATTAATTTCGTTTTGGCGATTCACTGTAAATGTCCGTATCACTTTTCAAACTGTTGCCACCAAATATTATTGCCCTGTATTATATTTAAAGAAATTAAATAATGAAAAAACAGCATAAATGTATGTCTTTTTCTCGCATTGTGATAAAAAAAGGTACCTAGAACCACAATATTTTGAATAATGGATTCCTCCTCCAAACATGGGCATCTGGAAGCCCAAATTTGGAGTCATGAATTTTCTTTATTATCGATTTCATATTTTGTAACACTTTAACGAATTTTGGATTAAGAAACTCAACGATTTCAAAGCGAGCAACGGAAACACTGTACGAAAAAAAAAGTTTTTATCTACAGCGCGAGAGAACGTGTATCGGAAATTCCAAAGATATGCTCGTTTTAAAATTCTTTTGCGATATTGCTGTTGAAATGAATTTTCTGTTTTAAGTGCGAAGAACATGATATTTAATAAAAAAAGTAACACATTCGTTGTAAAATCTGAAAAAAAATCGCTTTAGGCATAATGTAAGATATGAAAGATCTTAGTTTTTTTATGTTTTTAATTTCTTTTTTTCATGTGCTATATTTATGAAAAGAAAGTGTAGCAACTTTAGTAATACTGATGTATTATTTGGACTAGAGAATTGTTAAGTTAAGACTGTATTAAGTCACCAGTTCGTCTTTAGCGTTTAGTTTCAAATATGTCAGTAGTTTTTAAAATTTTTAGATTGGTACAACATATGTTACGTTTAGAAAAACCTTTCTTGTTCTTACCAGTTTCCAAATAACAAAATGCGTGTAATGTAATAACATTTAGAAGGATAATGCCATTTATGTCGGCGGAAAATCATATAATTCATTACTAATAAGGAGATTGTGACATTAGAATTGTTCATCTTTTAGTGTTGATGTAAAACTGTATGAACCAAGAAAAGATTCAGGAACTTTAATCCTTTGAAAATCGAAGCCTTCGCTAACCTATATGCTCAAATTCCGTCCCGTCCAATTTTCCCCTTTCGTTCGTTAACGCACAAAGAGGTGTGAAGATTTAAATGACGTCCTTTCTGCTTCCTAACAAAGAAGCTTCCATTAGCCTTTAAGGACAAGCTGTCTGCAATAAACTGGTATAATGCATTTGGGGCAACTGTTCCAGCTGCTGCATACCTTAAGGGGAGGGAGGGAAACAACATCGCAATTTCGCCTGTTTCGAGCGGTTGTGGTCCTCGGCTGTCTGGGGCGTTTTGAGTTCAGATGGTTAATTCTCTATCAATGTGTAATTGAAGAAATTAAAATTTGCTGACACGAATTGAGCTATTCTTAGTGCTCTAAATTTTTTATTATTAAGTTTTCTGAAACTTCGTTAAATGGATTTAGTGCTAATAATTGAAAATTACATTTTTCACTAGTAAGAATAAGCTGATTGAATTCTTCCCTTCCTTTGACATCGAAAAAGAATCTATGCAAGAAAACTGCTCATTTTTTTAAATACTATCAATGTTACGACGGAAATTTACGAAGTGTTTTTATTAATTCTCAAATGTCAGATTCAGTCGCATCAACTGAAAAATTTTTTCAGCATTAAGAAGAATTGAATATATGTTACAGAAACAATGTCTTAAATAAGCTTAAGTGCAATTAACACCTATTGAACATGATCTGTTTCTGAAACTTGACATGTTAATTAATAAGATGCAATTAATAATATGTTGTAGCTACAATGTCTTAAAAAACTGAAGAGCAATAAATACCTATTGAAAACTATTTTTTTCTGAAAGTTAAAGCATTGACTTTTATTAGAATAATAATTTAGTAAGAAATGAAGAATATTTACTACTAAAATCATAAAAGCAGCGAATTTTCAATTAAATAATTTTTATCAAGCTGAAGTTTTTGTAACAGAATATTCGGATACACTTGAGGACTAAACTACTGTTTTATATTTTACAGTTATACATGTAAGATTAAAATCACGAAATTTATTTGCTTATTTTAATTTGGCTGCGTTCCCTTGGTGTCTTCAAAATACTAAGACCTGAATCTAATGTGCGATATCTGAAAATTAATGCGTTTCTTATTGTTGCTTTCTATGGGTTCATGGATTTAGTTCGTGGAAGTGATAAACGACAGCATTTAATGAAGAATGAAAACACAATTTATTAGCCAGTATTACTCAGCACAACTCCAAAAAACATTTACAGTCGCCGAAAAACTACGATAAGCACGCTGAAACAATCAGCAGCACAGTCTTCAGGCTATCAGGCTATAACGGTGAAGACAGCTTTACGGCAAAGCACCAGAGAACGGCTCCCGACTCGGTTCAGTCGTTCTCCGAACTCAACGTACTCTCAAGAATCTCCACGTCACAACTCGAGATGCACTCGACGGTACACTCGATAGATTCGACGATGCACTAACTCGCGATACTCTGCTACTCCGCGTACGGGCAGGGTTTGTACATCATTTGGCTTGCCTTCCAGTACATTCTGAGGCAAACCAGTAAGAATACGTTGCAGAATGTTGTCCATCTGTCTATGGCATATCGCCAAGTGGGCGATTTTGCTCCAAATATGGCAACTTTGCCTTCCCTTGCCATTTTATAGTAACCCTACACTCGCTTTGCGGGGAACCTGTTTAACCGCGGCTGGGCATTCCGTAGCAATATCTCAAATGTAATCAAGGTGCAGTGCGGCAGCTGTGAGCCAAGCAGACTGAAGAAATAGTCTAGTATATGTCTATGACTTCGCTGTTGCATTTCCCTTTTGCTATTTCGCTCACATGTAATTAAGCTGCAATGCTACAGCTTTCAGCCAGTTAGATTCAAGACTAGTGCTTTGCTATTGCGTTTCCCTTTCTTCTATTTTGCTGGGAGCCGCTTAGACACGTCGCTTAGCCTCTGCTAGCTGTTATCCATTTATCTTAATACTGTAATTTTTATGAAAGAGTGAGGTGCATAGCGGACCCATAATGATGATGTGTAATAGAAAGACATATGTATCCTAAGAATTGGTTATGTAGGAATAAAATTCTACGCGTAAATTGTGGCTACGTCTCTCTTCAAATATCATCTTTCTGACTACACAGTAAAGTCTGTCCAAGTATGACAACGCAAAAAACCATGCTTAACCGTTGCAGCTATTCTCCAAAGTATGCTACTGTATATATTTATACATATAACGAAAAATAGCTAGTGTGCTCTCATACAGGAGTTTCTCAACTTAACGAACTTTCGCAGGCAAAAGAAAATCTATTCACAACTAGTGGAATTTGTTCGGAGTCGAAAGTAAAATAAACAGACGGAACGTAGGTAATTGAAGTGTTGTATTAGAAAGGAAAGTTATTAAATATTCTGGAGTTCCATCCTTTTATCTAACCACTAACTGTGGAGGAACCTCGTGAACAGCTAAGCGAATAATCGCTTATGCTCAGTAACAGAAACGTAAAACTCACGAAGTGTTAGTTACCCTTTATTTCTCAAAATAATAATGAACAGTTGACCCCTTTCTCAGAGCATACAGAAAAGCCTCCACTTTGGCTTAAACTCAAAATAATAAGACTTCACTAAAGAGGTACAGCCGAAGCTATCAAAATTCTAAGCAGTGGCCCCTAAATATCGAATAAGCTATCAAGGGGCTGTAATACGGCCGAGAATAGTAACAGTTTAGATAGATGTGGCCAAAAGGCAAACAAACGCTATTCAGAAACTCCGAGACTCTCTCTCGAAGACAGTGGAACTTAGACTTAAATATTACTCTTACTTATTTGCATTAAACGCGATTCTAAAAATACATTCTTGTAGGAAATAGTAAGCTGAAATTAGGATGGACAGGAAAGTAGCTTAAATTAAAGATAACTGTTAAAAACTTAGGATAAACCATACAATATTATGAAAAAGGTGATATTTGTAGAATGGAAAGAAAATTGGGAATCGTCTGTAAAAAATAATGGCTATATCAGATTTTTGAAAACTAATAAAAGGAAAAAGATATTTAATAATATCGTCTGGAAAAAATAATGGCTATATCAGATTTTTGAAAACTAATAAAAGGAAAAAGATATTTAATGATATAGATATGAACCAAATTATTACTGACCATGGACGATTCCCAACATATTTTAAGAGATTTGGTCTTCAAGAAAATGAAAACTGTCAATGTTATAAAGTAAAAGGTAATAATTTTCACTTCGTTTTATATTGTTTTCCTAGGGACAGAGTTCAGAGACAGCGTTTGATATAAATGGGGATTTTGAAAATTATGAGAAATTTAAACAACTAGCTGAAAAAATTATCATAAGAATTAATCAGAATAGAGAAGCGATAGGGAATTTGATCCGGAGATTTAACCCACTGCTAGAACAAAAATAGCATGAAATGTACTGTAACACTGTGAAGGTAGTGAAAGCAAAAGCAGCGTGAAACTTGTTTTCTTTATATCGCTACATTTGTTGCACAAGACATTCATCTCAGTTATTGTGCAATGTTTAAAAAATTGCTCTTTCATCACTTTCATCCGAGAGGGAAAACTGCATTGTCAGAAAAAAGGGATTACTTTCAAGGTTCCATCCGACCACCCACATCATTTGAATAATTTTCAACCCTATGTTAAAACTTTGTTTTTAACCTCCCATTACAACATAGATCTTGCAGCCAGGATGTAATTGCTAATTTAAAAGCAATATCGTACATACTGCAAGTACTTCCAGGGATTTACGATGTTCATAAAGAAACTAACATCACTTTAAGGCCCTTTTGAAAAGACTATAATGTTTATAATTTTCACAGAAATCTATCATGCAAAGGGAGATGTAAATATAATAACGTTTTGAAGATTATGTTCTCGCTCATGACTTAGACAGTTTTAATAAAGATGATGGCACGAATAAAGTCCGTTTGTGTCTGTTTGAAATCAAGAGACAGTTTGATTTAAACCCTAACTTGAACATTAAGCTTTTAAGCCGAATCTTTCAGTGAATTGTTAAACTCACCCGGTAAGAAATTCGCTGCAAAGACCTGATCATCTCGAAGAGCAACTAAGAGAGGAAGGGGAAGACTGTGCCCTAGTTTAAAAGTTCGACACATAATTCCAAGTTTTAATAACGTCTCGCTCTTTTGAAAAACCAAGACACAAATTCTGAGAAGTTTTCTAAAGTAACGTTTCTTAAGAAGTCACTTCAGATATCAGCGTTGCTTGCCCGTCTAACATGCGAAATCCTTCCACCTTTCATACAACCTTCAGACCACAAATTCTCTTTGATTGTCTTAGGGAGGCGAGTCAGACCTCTCCAAACCCATGCATAGATCTACGTAATCAATGTTGCCTATCCATTTAGCATGGCAACTCCTTCCACCTTTCGTACAACTTCTTCGTCACAAATGCCCCATTTACTTCTCTTCAAAGCGCGAGTCAGACATTGAGTCACACTACTAAACTCATCCTCACCCCATCCACACATGTCTCAAAGACGACAGTCCAAACAATTATGTATGTTCAAAAATTCGTTGTTTATTTACGCATTTTCATTTATAATGTATTTAAAATATAAAATGTAGTATTTATTTATAACAGTATTCTGAACTGTTTATTCAGTAGTAATTATAAGTCTTATCTCACGAGCATCATTAAGAGATGTGCTTATAAAAACATTCATGCTACGGATGGTTGTTCAGTACTTTAAATTAGTAAATGCAACTTTTTAAGTGCGTCTTATTTTTGTAAGCAAATAATAATGTGGTACAATTACTAATATACTGGTCAAAACCCTTAGTAGCTGTATGCTAACAATAAAGTCATGACACCTGATACCTGGTTGTTCAGAACGTAACCCGTTCATCAGGTATAAGCGTCTGTATGTATAAATATAATTTGAAATAAAAATAAAAATACTGATAAGTAAGTATACTAATGTAGAAAGAAACTGGAAGATAAATCTGGTGCTAAAACCTGCAGTAGTATAGCAGAATAATTTAAAATGAAATTAAAATTTAAAACAAAATTAAATGTTTCATTAACATTACGTGAAATTTATATTGATATATATGTTCACGTTTTAATTATATATATCGATCAATTCCAAGGAAATGAGGATAAAAACTATTGTTGCAAGATTCTTATTATAAGTCAATTTCTTAAATAAGATCAAACTGTGGAAAGTAAAATTTAGTAGAAGTATTAAATTGTATTTGAATTAGTAACAAAAATTTAAAATTATAGAAAATTAATCATTTTTGATTCCATGGAAAAGGCTGACTTTTCCAGGAGAATTAGTCTTCTTCTCTAAAGCCATTAATTATTAGGAAGTGATCACGTTTCTTGTCTTTCGTATATTTGAATAAATTCCCCTTCGAAATTCGGAAAAAAACATATATTTTTTTTTAAAATTAATATTAATAAATCCAAACACAAGAAAGAAATCTCCCGGTACGATAATAACTATCCTGTAACAAAAGTTTTTACTTTTCAATTCTTAGGGGTAGTCGAAATATTAACGCTAAAGTGCGGAAATCAGTTATTCTGCAGATTAACTAGGGAGATTAGTTCAAACGTGGAAAATTGTTTCATTTCTCGAATTACCTAGGTATTCTTAAAATTAGCTAGATAATCTGCACACTCTCTATTAGGCACTCGATAAAACGAAAATAAGAACTCTGTTACAGTAGCAACGTTTCTATAGGCTTAAAACAACTGATACTTTTAAATTGTTGATCGGGCAGGGTTTCAGAAAATGTTACTCCAAATCTAAATGTACCGTAAATAGGTGTGTTTGTCGCAAAATCCAAATACTATGTAATTCAAAGTGTCACCAATCTCAAGATTGCTCTAATAAGTCAGCATAATTTTACAGTATGTGTTGCAAATTTATTTCTTGAATTGTAATAAAATTTTAAATCGTTTTATTCTTTGTATTATAGTTTTTTAATAGATTGATGATTGAGTCTATCAGCTAATTTGTTGATTGTTTGATTGTATTATAGAGTTCTTCCCTTTTATTCTGCTAAACGAAGTGTCGAGGAGCCTAGTGAACTGTTAAGAGAATTATCGCTTAATTTAAAGAACAGAAAGCGTAAACTCAAAAAACGTTAATTATGCTTTATTCACTCAAAATAAGATTAACAGTCGGCCCCTTTCTTCGAGCTTACAGCAAAGCCTCCACTTGGGCTCAAACTCAAAAAGAAACTTAGCGAAAGATAACACAATTCTAATGTATTGGACCCGTAATCTTAAACTAGCAGGCGAACTATCAAAAGACACGTCATAATACGGCCGAGCGTAACAACAGCTTAGATAGACGTAGCCCAACGGCAAACCCGCGCTACCCAGGATCCTTGACTTCTCTCTCGAAGTCAGTTGAACTTTCAGTGAATACTATCTCTTACGTATTTGTATTTAACGCGTTTCTAAAAACTTATTCTAGTAGGAAGTTGAAAGTTGAAACGAGATAACATAGGAAAGGTGAGATAAATTAAAATAACTGTCATAAAATTAAAATATATCTTACAGTATTAACTTGACTTTTTAGATATCGAAAAATAAATAAATAACATTATGTTAATTTAAGCGTACAGAAACGTTGCTGTTGGTTCAGCAAACATCTTATTTTCAGATTAGCAAGTGCCTAGTAGTCAATGTGCAGATTAGCTAGTGCCTAGTAGGTAATGTGCAAAGTGGTGGGAAAGGGAATGAGAGAAAGAAAATTTCTAATTTTAACGATACGGAAGCCGTTAGTGTGCACGTTACCCAAGTAAGGTGCGGAAAACTCTTGATTCGCACTTTAACGGAGCAAATCAGTTAATCTACAGATTAGCTAGTTAATCTGAACATTAATGCCTTTCGCACTTAGCGGTAACACATACAACATAAGATAATATTATTACTAAACAAATGTCATAAGGGTGTAAGGTTTATCCTAATTTCATAGCAGTTATTTTAAGTTTACGCACCTTTCCCATCTCTTCTATTTTCAGCTTACCATTCCTTAGCAGAATGTATTTTCAGAAAGGCGCTTAATGCAAATAAGTAAGAGTAGTATTTAAATCGATGTTTCACTGACTTCGTTCGTTGTTTTCACTGACTTCGTCTTGACCAGAGTTTCTCACTAGCAGGCGTTTGTCTTGCGGCTATCTCTCTCTCCAAAGCTATTACTATGCTCGGCCATTCTTCAGGCCCTTGATAGCTTCGCCTACTTAATTGAGAGTTAGGTGCCAACTACTTAGAAGCCTAATAACTTCGGCTCTATCTTTTTGTTAAGCATTAGTTAAGCTTTAATTCCTATTAATTTGAGTTCAAGCCAAGTGGAGGCTTTGCTGTATACTCTGGGATAGGAGCCGACTGTGTCCATGCTCATTTTGAGAAATAAAGGGTAACTAATCCTCGTTGAGGCTTACGTCTCTGTTCACACACTCAAGCGATTATTCGCTTATCGGTGTAAAGGGGTTCCTATATTTAAATGTTAAATAGAAGGGTGCGACCCCCACAAGCTGTAAATGGTGGATTTACCCCTTTTCCAGTTCGTAATTAGTGTTTTCGTATTTAAATACCAAATAATATATGCGTATTAGTTTTTAATGAGTAAATATGTTTCATAATGGCATTGCTCATCTTGAACATGACATTTCACAAACATCTGTAAGGCAAATTTTTCTTTTCTTCCGAATGCACATGGATTTCGCGCTCAATGTTTTAAAAGATTTGAGGTGCGTTTTGCTTCTACAGCAGAATTCTTTTCTTTTATTATATATATATTATGTATCTGAAATGCTTTATTAAGCAATAAAACATTGTTTGTATTTCGAGAATGCTTGTGCTTATTTCAATGCTCTTTCGACATTTAAATTCACTTCATATCTATATTTTACAGGGTGTTTATAAAGTCCCGGACCCATTTTCATGTTTAATAACTCATAAAATAATGAAGATATAAACAAACGTACTGCATTTATTGATGGAATAACTTATATACTTTCCTTTTCAGGTTTGAATATCTTTACTTTTGTAAACATCGTCTGCGCGTGTGGTTAATTTCATTTTCCAGTATAAATATATGTACGTTTCTAAATATCGTCTGCTTATATGCCATTTTCGAAGGTGTACAAGGTTATTAAGAAACATTAAGACTGCATGCATACAAAGTTCAAATTGTTCAAGTTTTGGAACTGGACGATAGGCCTAGGAGGATGGCCTTTGCAACAGATATGCTAAGGAGGATAGAAGATGATGCTCAATTTCTGAAGCGCATAATGTTGTCCTACGAAGCATCCTTTCATCGTTCTGGCATTGGTAATTGCCATAACGTGCGCGTATAGGAATCTGAAAACCCCCATGTATACCGTGAGGCACAAAGGGATTCTCCAAAGGTTAATGTATGAAGTGGACTAATGCACGACCGAGTCATTGGGCCTTTCTTTTTTACAGAAAAGACGCTCTCACCAGTCGTATACTTAGACATGTTGGAAAACTTCGTATTTCCACAACTAGAAGAGCTTCAGCCACATGTCCTTTTGCAACAAGATGGTGCACCACCTCACTAGGATACCCTCGTTCGTAGTTCTTTGAATGACCATTTTACAGGAAGATGAATTGGGCGAAGAGGTCCAATTCCTTGGCCACCCAGATCACTTGATATAACGCCGCTTGACTTTTTCCTTTGTGGATTTGTAAAGGACAACGTTTACAGGAGGAGAGTGTCGAACATGGATGACCTAAAAGCCAAAATGACAACAGCAATAACCTCTGTGGATGCCGACATGCTTGCCGGTACCTGTAGTGAAATTGAATATCGACTTGATATTCTCCGTGCGAAGAAGAGGGTACGCGTGGAAGTTCATTGACAAAGGTCATGAAACGTTTTGAGTCTATCTAACCATTTATGTTATTAATTTTAATCTATCTTTATTATTTTATGAGTTATTAAACATCAAAATGGGTCTGGGAGTTTATAAACTCCCGGTATGTTTAAGACAGATTGTTCAATAAATCTTACCAGCTCTAACGCGAACTTCTCTACTTCCTAATTTTCCAGCAACATTAGCCGCAACACATCTGTAAACAGCATCATGAACTTCTCTTCTGTACTGCAGAGGGGAGAATGGGGCGAATACCATAGATCCATCAGAACGCAACTGTTGCAACCCAGGTATTCCTCTCACCACGGATCCATTTTTAGTTTCCCACCAAGTGTCTGGTGTTGGCTGCCCTTTAGCCGCGCATCGTAGAACAGCTCCTGTTGAATTGTCAAAATCGATCCTTGGAGGTGGCTCATACTCAAACATAGGTCCTCGCACTGTAAAAGAAAAATATTTTTATCTTCTCACAGTGTTCAGATTTCATTTAAAGTAATTAACTAAACATGAAAAAGTACGTAAAAGAAGTCCTATCCTGTATTCGTATTTCTCATGCATATATTACTTAGTATATGTTAGCTCGAGAGTGAAAAAACTTTTCTCTCCCATGTATTTAATTTTAAATTTCTTTATTCTTTCTACTAAAATCTTATAATTTCTAGATTTCTCACACTAAGAATGCAAGTACATAAATAAAATTACTATTATAAGGCAGTACATAAGCATTTGTTAATACATCGTATTTAGTAAGTTTATGAAGTAAAATATAGTTTGTAGTATCATTAGGATTATTTTGAAGCAGGAGACTTGGAATTTAAGTAATGCCATCCCCAGGACTCGAACCTCGTACCTCTAGAAATACGCGCTGATTGTGCGGGCCATTACACCTCCAAGACATGCTAAACAGGCGGGAGAAATATCTTATATACTCATCTTTTAAAGGGCGACTGGGGATTAGGAGACACAATCCCCACATCCTGGTGGTGGAGAATCATCATCCACTACTGTTTTTAATTCGGGTGCCATTGTAGAGTCATTAGGATTATTTTGAAGCAGGAGACGTGAAAAATGAGTAGTGCCCTCGCCGGGACTCGAACCTCTCGAAATACGCACCGAGTGTGCTGGCCGTTACACCCCGAAGGCGTGCTGAGAAGGCGGGAGAAAAACCTTATAAGTTAATTGTGCGATGAAATTTAGTTCCTCGGACATCATTAGGTGATTTTAAAGCCATGGACTCAAGAAAGTCTTTTGAAAAAATTTCATAAACATTCTCTATGTGTACTTTAGATACAGAAAGCTATTTCTATAACTTTTGAGTTTACAGCTTTGTATATGAACTTCTTTCATCAAGAATAGACGCGAAATATTGCAAAGAATAGAGTGGTAAATAACCACTATATTGTTAATTACATATTATTTAATATGATACTGGCGGAGATAAATTGCTGAAAAATAAATACTGCTGAGTGCGCACGGGTTCGTAATGGATTGAAAGCACAGGGAACCGACGATATCTACAAAACATTTTACCTCTCCACCTCCCCCGCAAAAAAAAAAAAAAAAACTTATTTTTCAAAAAAAAAAAAAAAAAAAAAACTTTACAGTTCTGAAATTTATTCTAAAAGTATTCGTACAGCTGTTGTCAGTAAGACGGAGCATAATCAGTAGTTAACACTTCAAACTGCTAAGAACGTTAAAAAACATAGGAAGAGCGAAGCTCGCACGTAGATCTTTCAAAACTACGAACTCAACTCTGGACTAAAAACAGCTAATTGATGCTCTCACTGTTCTTATATAGCTTTACACGGCAGCAAAGAATTTCCAATACCTTCCATTTCTCGAAATTACTAAAAGGGCATATAGGGTTAAAGTTATATACAAGGGCTGCATAAGGTTGCAGTTACATACAAGCATCAATTACAATTATTCAATGGGCCTACCAGAACTGAACACTGGTAGTTCGGTCCGAGGTTCGAATCCCGCGAACGGGCTGGCTGCATGGGCGTTTTCGTGGTTTTCCCCATGTGTAACGTGTATACGAGCCAGTTTCCCTTCGAAAGTCCTCCACGAAGGCATCCCTCCCTTTAGGCAGATAGCCCTCGTGTGCTTTACCATAATTGAATAACCTAACTAACTAACCTACAATTATTCAATAGCACTACCAATTATAGTTATACAAGAACTTGACCAAATGTCGCCAAATTATCCCCAAAATTGGCGATATAAATCATTCGCCAAAACCGCCGCCAGTTTGTCTATACCTCGCAAATTTGGAGAGCGAAACATTAATATGTTAAATAGACTTCCCCTTGTAATGTTATTTATTCTGCAAAGCTTCCAATTTCTTAAAGCCGTACATGTTACATTATACAAAAATTCTTAACAATATACAAAATTCGCGCATTTCAACTTAGTTTGTAAAAGATTAAAAAGCTATTACAATAGTGAGATCTTATGTGCTAAATATTTCATAATGATGATGAAGAAGAAGAAACAATTGTATAAAAGAACTTTTGTATTCACTTGCGCAGAGTAATTTAACGTTAATACGGACACTGCGAAAAATAAACGCACACAACGAAGTTGAAGAGAAAATTATCTATATACATTAGTTTAATCCCTTTGGAACTTCCTCATGCTTATTTCCAACTTATTAAAAAAATAATAAGATATTTTAAAGAGTTATTTTTACGGTAATCGTTCACTGCAAACCTCACACACATTGTGCTAACAAAAGCAGCTTTCAGAAATAAGCATTTTATCAACTGTATCCTAAGCCTACCTTTATTTTAAAAGGTTCTTTCTTTTTATGTTAGCCTACTTTTATTTTAAAAGGTTTTTCCTTCTTCTTTATGTAAGCCTACATTTATTCTAAAAGGAAAGACAAGTTGTAGTTTATTTATAAAACACTATATCTCAACATTTATTACTTAGGTCATTTAGTAGAATAGCTTCAAATTATCACATTTTCTTCATATGGCGTAAAAAATATTTAATTTTGGAAGAATAGCTAATATGAATAATTCCAAGCGACTGAACTTATTTGAAACATAATGACTTTTGCAAATGCAACATCTGCAAATTTTCTGGCATCTTGCACTTGCTGATCGGGTTAGTTTAAAGTATTTAACTGGGAAATAAACAAATTTACTAAAGTGTATAGTTTTGCTTTAAGAAAGTCAGTTTAATCTGAATCATTTCTTTTTTTTTTCAAAATATGAATATTTTCATCTATGAACCAATTTAATCTGAATACATATAGGAAAGAATAAGTTATTTTGGGACATTTTTTTAAGATTAACAACTGTCAGCAACACACGCAATTTTAAAAACACGCCCTTTTGGGCGTAATGTAAAATTTGAAAGCTTTCAGATTTTTTTTTATTATTTTTATTTATTTTTGCCTTATGTGGTATTCAAAAAGACTTTTTTATAATAATTTCTGAAATGTTTTTAATTTTAAAAGAGGCTCTTTTTTCTTTTTTTAGAAAAACACGGCAAGGCTTTAGGAAAACATTTTTAGACATTTCTTCTATTGCTAGACTTCCTTAAATTCTTATTTATATACATGCATCGCCGTAATTATTTTTAAATGTTTCAAACATTTCGGACGCAGATGTCTCACATTCGTACTAATTTGATAATTAATGGAATTTCAAAATTTTTAATTCCGATTTCAAGCATTTAAATTTTTAATGCAAATTTTTAATACTTTCAAGAATTCAATCTCTTAATGCGCTTTCAAGAATTTTTAATTTAATTCCATTAGTAACAAATTTAATCGTTTCACATCACGTGCATCTTCATGCATCTCATATTGCAAGTAAATTAATACATCTTTGACATTTCTACAAATCTGTTAGTTAATATACTGGCAGCATCCTTATTCATTTTTGAAACCTGGATTTATATCTGAAACATATATTAAAATTTGATTCAATGCCCATGCATAAAAAGTCATTTAAAATTGCTACATTAATTTCAACAAATTAATCGAAAATTATGTTATAAGATCTACTATCTCTAGTTTGCGTGAAATCTTGAGTGTAGTAACTGCACAGAAAAAGGGTTAAAACAACCCTTTATTGCACTCTTCTAATTATTTACACTGCGTCAACTCAACGCTAACACACTACACCTCTGCTTGGGCGGAAACTGAAACAGTAGAACTTAAACTTAAGAACTGAAGATATTAACAAGTATTAGAGATGAACTACAGGGATCGGACTGTCCTGTTTCCTAACAGAGCTTTGATAAATTTAGTGACAGCAAAGTAACAGCCGTTACGCCACGTTTAACCAGCAATAACTGCTAAGCCGAAGCTCACGCTACAATACGCACAGAGTTTTTCCAGATTCTCTAACTTTCCTTTCTAGAGCTTGCTATTTAAACTTTTTCTCCCACTGGTAGAATTTGCATTTCTTCACGCACACTTACCAAATTTAAATATTCTGGTACTGACAATTAGGGGAATGAAGGCTTATAGGAAAGAACTTAAAATTAAATTTAACTGCTTGTTTTAAATAAATATTAATCCCTACAATGTAAAAGGGTGTAACAAATTAAAACGATGGGAATCATTTCATTACTATTACTTGTTAGATGATAAAAATGTATATATTAAGATGACATAAAATATCATATCCTATCATCCGTTATTTCTTTATTTTATACCGTTTCCTGTTAAATTAACTTGAATGCTCAATAACCAGTTTCTTTTCTTATTCTGTTATTTCTTCTGTTATTTCTTTGTTTTATATCGTTTTCTGTTACATTAACTTGGATGCTCAATAACCAGTTTCTTTTCTTATTCTGTTATTTCTTTGTTTTATACCGTTTCCTGTTAAATTAACTTGAATGCCCAATAACCAGTTTCTTTTCTTATTCTGTTACTTCTTCTGTTATTTCTTTATTTTATACCGTTTCCATATAAATTAACTTGAATGCTCAATAACCAGTTTCTTTTCTTATTCTGTTATTTCTTCTGTTATTTCTTTGTTTTATACCGTTTCCTGTTAAATTAACTTGAATGCTCAATAACCAGTTTCTTTTCTTATTCTGTTATTTCTTTATTTTATACCGTTTCCATATAAATTAACTTGAATGCTCAATAACCAGTTTCTTTTCTTATCACTTTCGTATTTCATTCCAAAGAGAAGTATACCGCTGTAATAATATAATCACCTTTGGGGGAGAGCCGCCTAGACGGGAAAGTCGCTAGGAACTCTAACTGGCGTACCGTAGGGCCCGGGTTCGAATCGCGGAGAGGCATGGATTTAAATTATCCTTCTTAGGAGGAAACGGTGGCCCCCTATTAGGTGTCTCCATAATAAAATGATCACCGCATCAGATATTAGTACTGGCCAAAGCCTAAAATGCCTATTGGGCGCCATAAAAAAAAAGAATAAAATAGCTTTGGGAAAGTAAAAATTCGCCAGAACAAATATAGCGCATTTTGATGCAATTAAATAGCATATATTTAATGCGTTTTTCTTCCCATTTCAATAAAAATTAATGGTAAAAAGTTATCAATTGTGGCCTGACTCTCCAAACAAATTCACAAAATGAATATATATATACACTCACGTTTGTGAAAATTGCAACACCAAGAAGGAATCGTCATAATTGAATGCAATTTGAATGCAATTACACAGTTGAGTGGTAGTGGTACAAATAAATGATTAAATGTTCAAAGCAAACAAACAAGAACAAGAGATCAGAATCAGTATTTTGTGTGGCCACCACGCGCCGCAATAAGTGCTGCTACACAACGTGGCATGGAGTCAAACAAAGTTTGAATGTCTGACTGAGGAAGAGCATTCCATATCGTTTGTACGCGTACCCAAAGTTCGTCTGCAGACGCAACAGGACGAGGATCACGAGCAAGACGCCGACCAATGACATCCCACACATGTTCAATTGGCGACATATCCGGGGAACACGCAGGCCAAGGAAGAAGCTGTACCTGCTGCGCTGCAAAGAAGGATTTAACAATCCGAGCAGT
>KK118118.1:687224-744838 GCA_000611955.2 Stegodyphus mimosarum | reverse complement strand
AATAAAAGAGGATTCCAAATCCCTTCACGTGCAGTTATTCTCCAGCCCAGCAGTTACATCAGAACATAGCGTACCTTCCGCTCCCTGTTCCAGTTCAGGACTTAGAACGTAAGGATAAGAACCCTTTACAGAATTTACTATGTTCTCAAAGAATACACACAGAATGCTAAGTCCTGATAACGTTTATGTTTTTGTTATTAGATTTTGGTCTGTTGAGAAGTTTATGGTAAATAACTTTCAGTCTCGCCGGTTTTAATGGCTTCAAAGAATGCGCTGCTCAGCATACGCATGCGCTACGGATTTGCAATTCTAATCATTTGCATATCATGCGCTACTTTGCATTTCCTGAAAATTTCAGCTCACTCGCGTAAGTCCTTCATGGTGTTGCAATTTTCACAAACGTGAGTGTATATAGGTAATATCTCTAGAGTTTTAAATGTAGAATTCTGTTCTCGGAACAAAATTTCAGTGACACAAGTTTAATTTATCATTTTTCAGATCAGACTTCATGTTTTATAATAACAGAAAATTTCATTTAAAATACCTCCAAAGTGCATTTAACAAAAGCTAAGGTATTTTTATTTGAATTAAATTCTAAGATAAAAAGTAAAATATTTATTCCTTATTGATATTTGATGTCGAAACGCTAGTATATTTCGATTGTCAAAACATATCAAAGAGCTTCATATATAATTTTCATATTTAATGTATTTTCAGACATATGACAAAATAAATTTGTTTTTGAAGCATTTTCCAAAGAAAGCTTCATCTGCGTTTTCAAGAATTTTTAATTTGATTCCTAACATATCTGAATTAAATGCTTGGAGATATTAAGGAATGATAAAGCGTAATACTCGTATTTCTAAGATATTATTTGAAATTTTTTGGTACATAAATGCACTTATATATCAGATTACAGGACTCAGATAATTCAATTCATAATCATTGCATGTCAGATTTTAACTCTACATGCTTCACAACTAAAGTATAGGAGCGTAAATAAATAATATAAAATAAACATAAGCGAACGTTGATATATCAATTTTTAACTTGATTTCTAGTCCAAAGGGGCTTTGTCCCTGAAGGACTATTGTTTTCGTTTTCCGATTTTGCGTCGGAAACATTAAATGTCGGTACGCTTTTCAAATTGTTGCCACCAAATATTGCAGCCCTGTATTATATTTAAAGAAATTAAATAATGAAAAAATGTGCATGAATGTATGAATGTTTCTCGTACTGTGATAAAAGACGGCATCTAGAGATATCGAATTTTGAATCATGTAATCCTCCTTTAAATATGGGCATCTGGAAGCTCCAATTTGGAATTTGGAAATTATTTTATTATCGATTTCATATTCTGTAACTCTTTAACGAATTTTTGATAACTCAAGGATTTTAAAGTTAGCAATGGTAGCGTTGTACAGAAAAAAACATTTTTATCTCCAGCGCGTGAGACTGTGTATCGGTATGCTCAATTTAAAATTATTTTGCGATATTGCTTTTGAGCTGGATTTTATGGCTTAGGTACGACGAACATGATATTTAATAAATAAAAGTAACACACAAAACGTTACAAAATATCCCCTTTGGGCGTAATGTAAAATGTGAAAGCTTTCAGTTTTTTTTTAGCCCAAAGGAGCGTTAGCTCAGAAGGTTTATTAATTTCGTTTTGACATTTTTCGTCGATTGACTTTCTGCGTTGATTCACTTTTCAAACTGTTGCCACCAAATATTATCTCCCTGTGTTATGTTTAGAGAAATTAAATAATGAAGAATCTGCATAAATATCTATATATGTTTCTCGCGTTGTGATAAAACTGCGGTACCTAGAGCCATTAAATTTTGCCTATCGTAATCCTCCTCCGAATATGGGCATCTGGATACTCCAATGTGGAATGCGGAATTTGTTTTATAATAAAATTCATATTTTTTAAAATTTCAACGAATTTTGAATTAGCAAACTCAGCGTTTTCAAATCGAGCAATGGCACACTGTGCGGAAAGAAAACATTTTTATCTTCAACGAGCGAGACTATTGGAAATTTTAAATATATGTTAACTTTAAATTTATTTTGCGATATTACTGTTTAACTGAACTTTATGGTTTAAGTGCGAAGAACTTGGTATATAATAAATAAAGGTAACACACAAAACGTTGAAAAATGCCCCTTTGGGCGTAATGTAACATCTGAAAGCTTTCAGATTTTATTTTTAGTCCAAAGAGGCAATTTGCTCTGAAAGTCTATTAATTTCGTCTTGGTATTCTTCGTTGGCTCACTAAAAGCGTTGCTTCACTTTTCAAATTGTTGCCACCAAATGTTACTGCCCTGTATTATATTTAAAGAAATGAAACAACGAAGGATCTGCATAAATGTATGTATGTTTCTCCCATTGTGATAAAGCAACGGTACCTAGAGCCGTCAAGTTTTGAATAACGTTCGTTTCCACCCAAATATGAGCATCTGGAAGTCCAAATTTGAAATTTGTTTTATTATCTATTTCATATTTTGTTAAAAGTTTGCAAATTTTCCATTAACAAACTCGACGATTTCAAAGCGAGCAATGGGAACACTGTACGAAAAAAAATTATTGTCTCCAGCGCGTAAGACTGTGTATTGGAAATTCTAAAGATGAGCTCATTTTATAAGGTATTTCTCCCGGCTTCTTCGCATGCCTTCGTGGTGTAGTGGTCTGCACGCTCGACGCGTAACCGAGAGGTCCGTGGTTCGATTCCCGGCGAAGGCGTTGCTCATTTTTTATGTCTCCTGCTTCGAAATAACCTAATGTCTCTACACTGGCGCCCGAGCTAAAAAGGTGGTGCATGATGATTTTCCACCACCGCGATTGGGTCTCCAAAACCACAGTCGCCCTTTAAAAGGGGGAGTATATAAGGTATTTCTCCAGCCTTCTTCGCATGCCTTCGTGGTTTAGTGGTCTGCATGCTCGATGCCTAACCGAGAGGTCCGTGATTCGATTCCCGGCGAAGGCGTTGGTCATTTTTCATGTCTCCTGCTTCGAAATAACTTAATGTCTCCACAATTTTAGAATTATTTTGCAGAACTGCTATTGAATTGAATTTTATGGTTTAAGTGAGAAGAACATAATATTTAATAAATAAAGGTAACGCACGAAATATTAAAAAAACGCCTCTTTGGACGCAATTTAAAACCTGAAACCTTTCAGATTTTATTTTCTTTATTATCTGTATATATATTTAAAGAATGATGGCATTTAGTTTAGATTTCATAGATAAATATGTTGCTTAAATTCAGGAAAATTCTGTTCGAAATTTCTCGCGAAATTTTCAAGCCTGTTAAACGGATTGAACGAAAATACTTAAAAAATTGCTGATCAGAATAAATTTCGTTCCATTTAAATAGATTTCC
Source organism: Stegodyphus mimosarum (assembly GCA_000611955.2). NCBI lineage: Eukaryota > Metazoa > Arthropoda > Arachnida > Araneae > Eresidae > Stegodyphus > Stegodyphus mimosarum. The sequence continues at coordinate 741,453 of KK118118.1, read as the reverse complement.
TGTAAATCGTATTTACTCAATGAAGAAAACGAATTATTTTTTATGAAATGTTAAGCATTTCATTTGAGATTTAAAGCAGAAAATTTTATTAAAAACAGAAATGCATTTACTACATTCATCTGTTAAAAGAAAAAATATCATTTGTTATGATAAGTGTTCTTATTTGTAATTTCATAAATTATAAAAGATTTACTGAAAAAGAAACTTGGCAATCATATCTGCAGTAAAAAAATGCTTAAGTTGAAATTCTTGGGCTCAATGTTTGTTACGCGACATGCTTGGACTTGTTAATACTGCTACATGCTCTTGAAAAGAGCTTATTTCAAGTGGAATGGGGAGTAAAAGATAAATAAATATACGGTGTCTGAAGAAAAATTCTCTTTGTTTATGACTAGGAATATAATTTCGCCTTTTTATATCTAACATTTTTTGCAATATCTTTCAACTTCCAAAGGGAAAAAGTGCGTTCGAGCAAAGAATTACATTTCATAGAAGTATATTGAATTTTTGTTTTATTTTCATCGAAGTAGTTTCGAGCGAATTTCTTGTGTCATTACTTCAAGAATTCTGTGACTGCTAGTCATTCGGTCACGTGATTTATTTTTGTTCATTTTATTGCACATTTATGTTAATTATGCATGCTGCGGTCAATAAAAATATTGTTGCATGCATGCAGGTTCGTAATAGATTGAAAACACACAGAACTGACGACAGCTGGTTCCTTTTGTTTTTACAAAATGAACTCTTTAAAAAGCTTTCTACAGAAATACCCCTATGGGTCTTCTCAGCATCATAGAACACATTTAGTAGTTACACTTCAAACTACTAAGAAGGTTAAACACAACGCAATGCAAAACGCATCTAAAAAGGCGAAGCTCCTAGGAGATCTCTCAATGCTCCAAACTCACACTTAACCACCAAACAACTGAGAAACTGAATTCGAGTCCGATTGAATTAAAGAAGATAAAGAGTATTTGGCCTGTCGGCCTTTACTACAGTAAATTATGTAACCCTAACAGGGTAATCTTAGTAACAACTCTTAAAATCCACGAAGCGGAACACTTACCTTTGTAACTTCTTTACAGCATTTCGATGATAAATAATGAAATGAGGAAGCAATTATTATAGTGAAGATAACAATTATTTGAAGAAGGCATAGGCATGGCGGGCACAATCTTATTCTTGATAAAGATGAAACCATAAAATAAGCAAAAATATAATAACTAAATACATACAAGCGCCAAAATATATTAAGGTTTGCGTGGGAAAGAACATTATGATAATTACTCCTACTATAGACAATCTCATCTCTTCTTTGTGTCACGTGATGTGCAAACAGAACAATTTTTTTCTATGTTACAAGTAAATAATTCTAAGAAAAATACACAATTCTGGAAAATAATACTTGAAAGGAAAAGCATTGATTATAATCTTGGTTAAATAATTAAAACTTGCGATTTAAAGTAAAAATTATAAACTTGAGGAGATGCAAATCGTCTCCGGTTATATATAGCTTTCCCCGACCGTCTAGAAATCTCCACCATCTTCCACTTCTTAAAATTACTGGGAAGCATATGAGTTACGGATACGGTTACAGTTATATATATAGAGAGAGATTAATTACATTGTTCAATCAAAGTGACAAATCCAGTTATACATGGACCCAACTAAAATGTCACCAAATCGTGACTCAGTTTAGCGATGTTTATTAATTTCTCGCCAAATTTGGCGACCACAAATCAGTTGCCAAAACCGTCGCCAGCTTGGAGATATCCCCTGTTGAACCTTTAAAAAGGTCCTTTTCTTATTCTTATTTTTAACATTTAACATTTAATAAATAATCTTTGCTTACCTTTCTTGATGATTTTACAAGACGCTTGGAATTCTTTGCCATTTTGTTTTTCACACAAACTTTATTCTTCACAGCTATATACAACTAATAATGTTTACATTAGAACGTTCATTATTTTACTTTGTTGCCACTACACTTTTATCAAAAAATCCGCAATGCGGTAAAGAAAATATAAAGAGCATAAAAAAATGGAAAGCTGCGCCAGCTCGTGGCCAGCTACATAAACTGTAACATCCTCCCCCTCGATGAACTCTTGGTTCATCAAAGGATTGGATTCTGAAGTTATCTTAAACACTAAATGTTTTAATGTTCTACAAGTTTAAATGTTCATATACGCAGTGTTCGTAATTTAAGTTCACTGTGTTCAGTTCAAAGAGTTTAAGTCATTTCTAAGGGGTACAATAACTGCACAGGACGACGAAGATGAGTTCCATTAGCTAAACGGATAGTGCAAGCCCTTATTTTTCCATCTCGTCCTGGATGACACTCCTGTACAACTCCCATCTTCCATAATAATCTTGGTAATTTTTCTTCATGTACTAGAACTACAGATCCCTTCAAAAGATCTGTTACGGCATTACCTGTTTGAATTTGTTTTACGTTTCTAATTTCAAGTAAGTATTCCCTTTTCCATCTTTTCCAAAAACCTTCTAATAACCTTAGCCGGTATTTATATCGCCTTGTTAATTTTTCTTTAGTTGAATCAGGTTCAAGAATTTTGCCAGATGGTAAAGATGTCAATCTTCGCCCAACTAGAAAATGAGCTGGTGTCAGCGGTTCTGGTTCGCCGATTTCACTATAAACATAAGTTAGCGGGCGTGAATTTAATATTGCCTCAATTTCAATTAAAACTGTTTCCAGCTCTTCAAATTTAAGTGAAGCCTTCATGAGTATTTTCTTCAAACATGACTTGATAGATCTAACAAGCCTTTCCCAGAAACCGCCCCACCAGGCCGCCTTTTCCACATTGAATTTCCACTCAATACCTTTATTACCAAAATAATTTTGAACTTCTGTGTCCTTGATGGTATTCCATAATTTTTGTAAATCCTTGTCTGCTCTTTTGAATGTTTTTGCATTGTCTGAATATATTATTCGACATACTCCTCTTCTTGAAATAAATCTTCTAAAGGACAGAAGAAAATTGTTTGCTGTTTGGCTAGACACTAGTTCTAGATGCACTGCTCTTGTTACAGCGCATGTATACAGAGCAATATAAGCCTTCCCAGTTTCATCCTTTGCACTCATAGGACCAGCAAAATCAAGTCCCACAACTTCGAAGGGATTTGCCTCTCTTATTCTTTCGGTTGGTAAAGGAGCGATATCCTGACTTAGTGGCTTAGCTTTAAATCTGTAGCAAATCACACACTTGTTAATATTACTCTTAACACGCTGTCGACCCTTTAGTATCCAAAATTTTTCTCTAACTTGAGTTAAAGTTTCAGCTACACCAGCGTGTCCTTGCGTTTCGTGACAATCTTTAATAATATGGTCTGTCAAATGAGACTTCTCAGGTAATATTGCTGGATATGTTTGATTATAGCTTAACCCAGCATTTTGAAGTCTTCCACCTACTCTAAGTATTCCATTGGAGTCTACAAATGGATTTAATGTAAATATTTTCGAACTAGCTATGCTTTGGTTCATCATTAATTTCCTTATTTCTTCTCTAAAATTTTCTTCCTGAGTTTTCTTGATCCAGAAATTCTCTGCTTCAGTCATCTCTTCAGCCGTGACAGATCCAATTCTTCTTAGTTTTGGGTTTTTCACATTATTGATATATCTGAAAACATAAGATGTTATTCTGTATACTTTCTTTATGTCACTGAAGTTCTCGATAGGAATGATAGGTTCGCTGTTTTCAACAATACAGTTTGCTGTTAAGATTTCTTGTTTATTTCCCTTTCGTTTCTCAGAATTTGTTACTTTATCATGTTCATTAAATTTTCTCGAAGATATGGGCCAAAAGTTGTTATCTTTAACAAGCCAAGGTGGGCCATACCACCACATTTCATTTTTTGAAAGGGTTTCTACCTTCTGCCCTCTCGTCAATAAGTCCGAAGGATTTTCATGGCTGGGACAATAATTCCACCAATCTGGATCAGTTTTCTCTTGGATTTCTAGACACCTATTTCGTACAAATTGTTTCCATTTCGTAGGATCAGCCTTGACCCAATGTAGTACAATTTCTGAATCTGTCCACATATAAACCTTCATTTCTATGTTTTTTAACGAATGTCGAATGTATGTGATGAGTCGAGCTCCTATGACTGCTCCTAAAAGCTCTAGTCTAGGTAACGTAATCTTTTTTATGGGAGCAACTCTTGCTTTGGACATAACAAATGATGTTTTTGTTAGCTCATTTTCATTGTATCTCAAATATGCAACGGCACCATATCCGTTTTGGCTACTATCTGTAAAACAGTGCAACTGAATATTCGACAGATTATTTTTTGATTGACTGTTGAAATAATGCCTTGGAATTTCAACAATTTTTAATTTAGGAATTTCATTATACCAGGTTTTAAATCGTTTCTGCAATTCTTGATCAAGTGGTGCATCCCATTGGTATCCCCTTTGCCAACATTCTTGCATCATCATTTTAGCTGCAACAACAAAGGGAGATATGAACCCGATAGGATCGTATAGTTCGCCTGCAACTTGAAGAATCTTCCGTTTTGTTATTTCCTCAGCCGGATCTTTTAGTAATTCATCTTTGATTCGAAATTTCAGTATATCTGCTTCATAATTCCAAATATATCCTAGCAAAGTGCTATTCATTCTGTCTCCATTAAACTTCGTATTTTCAGCTGCATTCCAAATCGCATGTAATTGGGCGTTATTGCTCCTCCACTTTCTCATATTGAAACTAGCAAGCATCATAATCCTTTTCACATCTTTATAAATTTCTGCAGCTTCTTCTTCATTATCTGTACCATGAATCAAATCATCTACGTAAATATTTTCTTCAAGAAGCTGACAGATCTTCGAATATTGTGATTTCAACTTTCTTGCGTGATGCTTTATTGTTGCTGCTAGTAAAAAGGGGCTACAGGTTGCTCCGAATATTACACGCGTCATTCTTAAAATCGTCGGTTGCTCCTTTTCTTTTGCAGTCCAAAGAAATCTTACTGCATTTCTGTCCTCAGGCTTCAACAGAATTTGTAGAAAAGCAGCTTCAATATCTGCAGCAAATGCTATTTTGTGTTGACGAAATTTAATTAGCAAATCTAATAATTCAGGGTTTAAATTTGGTCCTGAATGTAAGCAATCATTTAAAGATAGACTATCACGAGTATGTGAGGAAGCATCAAATACGACCCTTAATTTCGTAGAATCGTGATCTTCTCTGATTACGCAATGGTGTGGCAAATAATAGATGTTTTCTGCAGAATTCTTTGGAGCCTTTTCAACTATTCCTTTATTTAGATAATCTTCAATTACCCTTGAATACTTGTCATAAATTTCAGGATTTTTCTTAAACCTTCTAAGTAAACTGCTCCATCTGTTTAAGGCGATGTTATAATTACTACCCATTTTATTGACGTTGTCCTTCCAAGGTAATGAAACTTCATACCGATTGGTTTTATATTCAATAGTTTCTTCAAATCTCCGAATAACTTCAGTGTCATTTTCATTTGTTTGACAGTCAAGTATTCCAATTGCATCTAAATCCCATAGCCTTTTTAAAGCTGCACTAGTTTCAAAATCAGGTGCATGTGAAATATTCTCAACAACATTCATTACCGTAATTCCGGAACGAAGTGTGGAAACATTACTTAATGCTTCAGTCCCACTTATAGTGTAACCAAATAACGTTTCAGAGGCAACAAGACCCTTTGATAATCTTTTAACCTTCCCAGTGACTATTTTCCAGTAAAAATCATTACCAATTAATACTGATATTTGAGAGTTATGGCCATCTATATTTGTAGCATCAGCAAGTCTTATCGAATTTTCCATACAATAATTAAGTATTTCCTTTCCTGGCATACCAATAACAGCGTGGTTAATTTCTGGAGTTTCAAGAGTTTCAATTATTATTTTCCCAGGTCCGCATATATCTTTAAGTACAACCTTAACCTTTTTTAGCCTTTTAACTATAGCCTCAGTAGAGCCGAATGTGTAAATCTGAAGTTCTTCTTCCCCCACAACACTTAATTTCAATTGTTTTGATACTTTTGTCAGAATGAAAGATTTATGAGAGGCAGAATCAAAAATGAGTCTTACATTTTTTCTTCTATTCTGACCTAAAGCTACTGCATTTGCAGTTTGTAAATAAACCCTTTTTTTGTTATCTCTTTCGGAAATTGACGCTACCACTGTGTCTGTTTTAAACTCATCTTTATTTTCCCGTTTATTTTCAACTAATAATGTTTACATTAATTAGAACGTTCATTATTTTACTTTGTTGCCACTACACTTTTATCAAAAAATCCGCATTGCGGTAAAGAAAATATAAAGAGCATAAAAATGGAAAGCTGCGCCAGCTCGTGGCCAGCTACATAAACTGTAACATCCCCCGAATATGCCGAGATACCATTTACACAATGCCAAATAGACTTACCTGTGTATTCTTATTTTTTTGGCAGAGCTTCTTCTTTTTCAACCATTTTGTATTAAATTATGCAAAAAATACAAAGCATTTCTCATGTAATTTCAGTAAAATTAGTTACATATGCATAAAATTCATAACAATGTCATAAATATTAAGAAGAAGGTTATTTTCTGAATTTGACCCCCAGAAAAATATCAAAGAATTGCTTCCTACATAGCCCAACTGGAATGATTCTCTGAAACAGATATTTCAAGAATCTATTTTCCATCTGTTATTTTTAGACACGTAGAAGCTACCTTTGAATCTCCAATGATAGCCTTTACAATTATTTAAACAAACATTCTGCGTGAAATTTTCCAAAAGGCATTTTCCCATTTCGAATGTAGTTTTATTCATAACTGGACAGGTTATCGTTTTGATTATTTTAAAGGCGATTCGAATAGAAAGGCATTTCACCTCCCAAAATCGTTTGCAATTTGGGAATGTTATTGCTTTTCAAATATAGAAAGAAAAATGCCATTTTGTGGCTTTAAACTTTTTTTCGTAAAGTATCGTGAAGTATTCTTTGATGAATTACGTGTCTTTTGCTTCGATCTTTACTGCAAAACCATAAATTATCCGTTCGAGTTCGGGATATGGTTTTCCATGAGTACTATTTTTCAAACTGTTTCGTATTGGACAACAATTTTTGTATCCCTGCTTTCTGATGACACTTGAAGAGGGCTTTTACGGAGCAGAAAAATGGGAAAATAATAACAGAAATAAGAACTCATCTTCCTTTTCCTTCTGTTTTGGTTTTTTACCCTTTCTATCGGATGTTCAGAAAATCAGTTCCTCATTCGCTTTCTTTCAAGTCAATGAGAATTATCAAATTATTTTCGCTTCTATACAAGTTTACAGAAATTTATTGTTTTTACTTCTGTGCAAGATTATAGACTATAACAAATTTTTATAGAATTTTTCTTATCTTTAAAATAAGAGTTTTGTTTCTAGAAATAAATTAAATCTAAATTATTAGATTTATTTATAATATCTGTTTATGATTTTAACAGTCTTACAACGGTGATTCTCCTTTTATTTCTTTGTTATCGCATTTTAGGACTGTTCAATTCAGAAAGCGTAATATTCGTTTTGAACAAATAATATACCCTGGGAATCTAAAAGGTAAACATTTAAGCATAAAAATCGCCAATTAGATCTCAAATCTCTTTATTATTTGTCAACTGAAAACTTTAATTTTCACTTCCTTGTACTAAGTAAAGGATGTATTGTAATCACTCAAAATTCCAGGTACCGAATTTCAGCAAAAATATACATTTTGATAGCTATCGAATGCAATTTAACTATGTTTTTGATTGACATCTGTACATAAAGACAGAATAAAGGACTCTTTTTCCCCTAACGAATAATAAAATGGATTTAAAATGGATTCAGAAGAAAAATTTTCGTTGCGTCTGTACTTACGTATATAGGTATGTATGTATCTCGCATAGCTCAAAAACGAATAGCCTCAGAACATCCTAGATCTTCTCAAATGATAACCTAAGTGGAATCGATACATATTAATTTTAGCCCAAAGGGACTTTAGCTCAGAAGGGTTATTATGCTCGGAAAGACATTATGTGTCGAATCACTAAAAGCGTTGAATGACTTTTCAAATTCTTGCCACCAAATACGATCGCCCCGAGAAATCAAATAATGAAGAATGTAATGAATGTCCATGTCATTAAATAAATCAAATAATGAAGAATGTCCATATAACTGCATGTTTAAATCTGTATTTTGCTACATATTCTCCCGTTTAATAATTAGAGAAAGAAATTAACATTTTTATTTCACTTTTGTATCATTGTACAAATTTTTGTGTTTTGGGTTTTCTTCTCAATTTCCCTCTTGAGAAACGCAAAAGGGAAATTGAGAGAGTAATTCATTGTTATACCTAACAATGAAGTGATTTTCATTGTTAGGTATGGTTCTTTATAATGCATCACCCAATATAATCAACGTTTATTGTCCAAACTACTAAAAACATTAGAATGCAAAGCAATGCAAATCAAATTTGCTGCAATCAACAATAAGAGCTCACTAAACAATTGAGCTGAGATGTCTCTCTAAGGCATTTTAAAGCTTTTAATCGGTCGCGAGAGAGTTCTAGTAATTTCTTTGCTTCTCAAGATTTCTGGAAAGCGAAAGAGCAGAATTACGGCTACAGTTAACACAGTAGACAAATACATTTATTCAATTTAATATAAATTACGAGACGTGTATTTATTAAAAGGGAATGCACGTGCTCTTATGTTTTTACTTTTCCGGCGTAGCCTTCTCTTAAAATATGGCTCGTACATCATTGTACGAGGATATAAAAAAATTTGAGTTACAATGCTTCTAAAAATAGCTAACTCAATACAAAATCCGTAACAGTATGTTTCTTGCATTGTGAAAAAACAACTGGAATTAGAGCCTTAAATTTAGAATAATGTAGTCCTTCACCCCAGCATGTGAACCTGAAAGTTCGAAATTTGGATTTTGAATTTGTTTTATTATCCATTTCATATTTTATAAAAGTTTAACAAATTTTTTATTAGTAATCTTGACGATTTCAAAGCGGGAATTGGCAACACTGTACATAAAAAAAATATTTCTATCTACAGTTTGTGAAATTGTGTATGGGAAAATATGCTATTTTTAAATATTTTGTAATTTTGCTGTTGAACTGAATTTTATGTGGTTTAAGTGCGAAGAACGTGATATTTAATAAATGTAACACAAAACATTAAAAAAGTCGCTTTGGGTCCAATATAAAATCTGAAGTCTTTTAGATTTTTAAAATTTTTTAAGTTTTTGTGTTATGGTTTTCTGCATTTTCGAATGTTTAATGAAGTTGTTAGCTCAAAGGATATTAGCCCATAACGGCTGTTAATTTCGTTTTGACATTTTACGTTGGTTCACTATAAATGACAGTTCAATTTTCAAATTGTTGCCATTTTTCTCGCATTGTGATAAAACATCGGTACCTAGAGCCATCAAATTTTGCATAATGTAACTCTCCACCGAATATGGGCATATGAAAGTTTTAATTTGGAATTTGTTTTATTATCGATTTCATATTTTGTAACATTTTAACGAATTTTTTGTTAAGAAAATTAAAGATTTCAAAGCGAGCAATGGCAACACTGTACCAAAAAAAAATTATATGCATCGCGCGTACTGCGAATCGGAAATTCTAAAGATATGCCCAACTTAAAATTTATTTTGCGATATTGCTGTTGAATTGAATTTTGTGTTTCAATTGCGAAGAATATGATATTTAATAAATAAAGGTAACACATGAAATGTTAAAGAAATCCCTTTGGGCGTAATCCAAAATCTGAAAGCTTTCAGATTTTTTTAAATTGAATTTCAAATTTGTTTATTATACATTTCATATTTTGTAAAAACTTTAACGAATTTTTAATTAACAAACTCGACAATTCCAAAGCTTCAATAGCAACATTATACCGAATAAAACATTTTTTACTCCGGTGGGCGAGACTGTGTATCAGAACTCCTAATGATATGCTTTTTTTTTAAATATTTTGAACCCAAAGGGGCGTTATTCGAAATACTCTCGAAACGTGTACGTGTATGTAAAGAAAAAACGCAACTTTGAGTGTAATATAAAATCTGAAAGCTTTCACATTATTTATATCATTTTTAATGTTATTCTAATCTTATGTATTATTCTAGTTCTACATCTTAGGATACAAGACGAGGCCTACGCAGTGATCCAACGAATTCGTATGCTCATATCGTTTAAAATGATTTCTAAAACCCATGTCAAGGTCATGAAATATCTTTAGGATAATAATTTGAATCAGAGCTGATAATTTCGAATTTGCAACGAATAGGAAAAACTGTTTTTATCCATTTGTTAACAGCATTCCTTTATATCAATGTATTAATTAAACGTTGTCCGTAACATAGCTAAAAGTTTCTGAAAATACCTTTACGATATCCTATGTATCTTTTATTGATAATTCCCACTAAATCATAACTGTCGCTTGAATCATAGATAAGGTTAGATGGGATAACGCATGGTTTCTGGTGTAAGCTCTTTCTGATCATATCCAAAAATAATAATAACAATATTTCATAGAGTGGAGAAACAGCAAGAAGAGCCATATTTTTCCCATTACTTTTTAGTTTTTCTCTTTTATATGTGACTCCTCAGTTCAGCCAAACCCATCCTCCATTAATGTTTTTATCAAAATGAAACAAAAATCTACTAAATTATTGAGCTGCGTTGCTTGTAATATTCTCATGGATGTGATTACAACATGATGGAAGAAGTATTTTGCTTCGGAAGAACTAGTGGTAATGATTTAAAAAGAGTATTTCTGCGAATGAAATGCTATATTGATCTACCAACCGCAATGGCGTGTGTACTGTTCGCTTATTAATTCAGTGACCCACATAGCTAAACCTGATTTATGACAGTTTCATTTAAAGAATTTATGGCGATATTTTTTGCACAGGGTACTGAAATCTTAAACGTAAGAGAAAGATTTTTTTTGATTAATATGGTCAAGTTCTTTCAAAATATTGTTAGATTAAATGTATATTTTCTGAATTGAATATATATAGTATTAGTTCTTGGTGTATACTAAAATAATATCGCAATATTTGTTTTTGAAAATAGATGAATTTTATAAAAATAAACGCCTCACCAAAATGGTTAGATAGACTCAAAAAGTTTCATGACCCTTGTCAATGAGCTTCCACGTGTGTCCCCTTCGTCGCACGGAGAATATCAAGCCGATATTCAATTTTACGCCAGGTACCGACAAGCATGTCGTTATCCACAGAGGCTATTGCGCTTGTAATTCTGGCTTTTATGTCATCAATGTTCGACACTCTAATCCTGTAAAAGTTGTCCTTTACAAATCCCCAAAGGAGAAAGTCCAGTGGCGTTATATCAGGTGATCTGGGTAGCCAAGGAATCGGACCTCCTCGCCCAATCCATCTTCCTGTAAAATGATCATTCAAAGAACTACAAACGATGGTACCCCAGTGAGGTGGTGCACCATCTTGTTGCAAAAAGACATGTGGCTGAAGCTCCTCTAGTTGTGGAAATACGAAGTTTTCCAACATGTCTAAGTATACGACTGATGAGACCGTCTTTTCTGTAAAAAAGAAAGGCCCAATGATTCGGTCGTGCATTAGTCCACACCACACATTAATCTTTGGGGAATCCCTTTGTGATAACATAGCAAAAGTAAACATAACATTGCAAGTGTTGTCAAAAACAAAAGAGAGAAAAATGCAATGAATAAGCAGAGGATATTTAGAAAAGTATAGATATTTAGACTGGAAAATGAAATTATCTGAAATTAACCACACGCGCAGACAATATTTACAAAAGTAAAGATATTCAAACTTGAAAAATAAAATTTATAAGTTATTCCATCAATAAATGCCATACTTTTGTTTACGTCTTCATTATTTTATGAGTTATTAAATATCAAAATGGGTCCGGGACTTTATAATCACCCTGTATTTTAACAAGAAAACCGTAACGTGAACATTTCAGATCACAATCTACTTCAAAGAAGAGTTTATAACAGTCTCCAAAAACAAAGTTAACAAGATAAAAAAAATTTTTTTTAACGTAAAACAGCCTAAAAAAACTACGAAATTCATTGAATTACAAACTATTTTTTGATTTATTTATGGCATTAAAATTGCAAATCTTTATAATGATTATCAGACATACTACAGGATTAATGCAACTCTTTTTTTTTATTAGTTTACATTCATTATCAGGTAAAAGGAAAATAAAAATTAAGTAAAGCAAAGATTAAACTAAGTAAAGTAAAGATTAAACTATCGAGAAAGGCACTCCTTGAATTTAATTTGTTTATAAGGCATTGCTCCCTCCTACTTAGCATGCCATCGTGGTGTAATAGTCATCACATTCGGCGCGTATTCGAGAGGTCCGAGGTTAGAGTACCTGCGAGGCTTTGCACATTTTTTCTCGTGTTTCAGCGTAAAAAAATGCTAATGTCTCTACAGTGGCCCCCAAACTAAAAAAGGTGGTGGAGGATGATTCTCCACCACCACGATTTGGCGTTTGTGTCCCCTGATCGCCAGTTACCCTTTAAAAAGGGGAGTGTATAAGGCTCTTAGCATGCCTTTATGTATGCCTAATGATCAACACACTCGGCGCGTATTGTAGAGGTCCGAGGTTCAAGTCTCCTGCTTCCAAATAATCTATTGCTTCTGCACGTTCAATTAATTGATTTAACGTTGAAGAAAATTTAAAAGGCTTAATTACTTTGTAGAATGCCAGCATTATGCGCATTCGTAATGTACTGGTGTGTACTGAAAATAAATGTCTTATGTTTTACACAGTGGTAATAGTTTGTAAGCATTTTAAGTTCACTAACGTTTATTTTTATTTTAAAACTTTACTATCATCTCTTATTTTCCACTTCCGGCCAGAATTAACACGTCAATTTGTTTACGCAAATTGTACTTGCTAATACTTAAGTATTTAAGTTGTGACTTTTTGCCAAGAGATGAAGGAAGAAGATAGAGCTCTCTTGCTACGAGTCTTTACGCGAGCTTGCCATCAGTTACTGTCCGCCTTTAAGGCCGGAGGTTTTAATCCTCTTGAAAGTTAAAGACGTATTGTAGTTTTCCGCAGTTTGCGTACTACAAACGTAGTAATTTAAAAGGCCAGTCTTAGTGCTAGTCATCTGTGTAAGATATTTAAAAGTTAGCTCTTATTTAAATTTTAGTTAGTTAGTATAGTTCGAACGTCTCAAACGCAACCTTGGTTGGCTTTATGCCAAATTACAGAGACTCATCCAAAAGGGGCGTTATTACTTTCTTCGACGTGAAAGGTCACGTGAAGACATTCAGAAAGAGGGAATTAATATACTCGAGGGGAAGTCCCCATCATTCCACCCTATTTTGAGAATAATTCGGTCCAAATGGCGCATGCGTGTTTGCGCTCATGGTCGCGGATGAAGCAGTCGAACTATGGTCTTATATTGTTTTACGTTCAGACCGCAAGTGGTTGGTTTTTGTATCCCGAAGTACGGGAACGTATGTAAAATCGATAAGGAAATAAAGGGTAATTTGCACCCTCTTTATCTTTGTTCTATTTTCTACACACGTACGAACATAGCTTTTAGTAAGCCCCTGTTCCTGCTCAGGACTACAGCTGTGTACGCAAAATCAACTAGAATTTACGGAAGTCCTGATATTTGCCCAAAACTGTTTCTAATTTCTTTCCATTTTTTCCTTTCATTAATTTCATACGTATAGGATGTTGCATGTTAAATGAAAATAATGCACCTCCTTCCATTCGTAATGAGTTTTCATATTTTAACAAAGCATTGTTGTTGTCTTGTCCATGTATTTATGGAAGAATGGTTTTTAGAACCTCATGAACGGTGAACTTCTACTTCTACCCCAAATTCAAAGAAGAACACCTCGGGGGGGGGAGGGTCCAAGGGTCTTCCACTCTTTTGTCTTACCACCAAACGACACGAGAGGACGTTTTTCGGCTCGCCATATATTTAGAGTGCCTCCATGCTGCAAACACACTCAGCATTTACAAACATCCATGCCTTCTCTCGGATTTGAACCCGGGCCCTTCGGTTTCGTAGTAGACTCCACTAACCATTATACCATCTGAGTGGCTAACAAAGCACTATGAAATATAATTAAGCTGAGACAAATGAAAATACAGCTTCAAAATGATTTTCGGGCGTTAAGTGGTGCGGTATCTTAATACTAAGGGAACTATATGCTTTAAATTTCTTTTTGCAGCTATTGTTTGATCATCGTTAATGCAATTTTGGCTATTCCGTCAAAAGCAAACAGCTCAATAAGCTTGTGAGCTATAAAATGTCGTCAATGATCAGTAATATGGGATCTCAAGTGGATCCTATCTCGCCGCTCGAGCGTCACCTGTCTATCTCGTTTCGCAAATACACTAGTTCGAAATGTGCATGCGCATTTTTAATGTAAAAGCATTTCTCTTCATTAACCTGCAATTAACTATTCTATCATAAATCAGACAATAACATTACTTTTGAAATGATGTAAACTAAATATAATTAAAATTGTTAAAATTCGAGAAAACGGTTTGAAAACATCAAGCCGATTCAGAGTTAACATTCAAATTTGGGTTTGAAATTCATTTGCATACGACTTGAAATGCGTTTACATAATTTCCTAGTTTAGAAAAAATCCCCATAATAGAATGTTTTAAGAAGTCAGTAACCTGTACAAAAGGCTAGCACCTAAAAAAGGAACTTTTTTCCTGCAGATATTGGCAATTGCTCTTGGCTAAACCGAGATTTTATGGCTCAACACACATCTAAATGCTGTTACTGGAGATAACAGCGATTATCTAGGATCCAATTCACAAGTCTTTCTTCTAGGATAAGCCGTTTCGTCACTTATTCTGCAACGTAAATTCATTCTTTAGTGTTTAATTATTGTGATTTTCCTTTTCTTCGACTAACAAATGTTATTCTGTTTGCATTCTGGTCAATCTGTTTGCATATGCTTCGCAAACACACATTTAAAACACTTCGCAAACACACACTTTGGATCTGACACCTGGGCTATGTTTGTTCTTTTTGGCAGGAGCCATATTTACTACTAACAGGAACACTATATCAACTGTATTTCAAATAAAGCAAATGTGATTTACTAAAATCTTCGATCCCCTCTTCAAATAATTGCTGGAAGAGAAAACATCTGAGTCCTAATTCCGCGAATTCATTTGGGCCAGAAGTCCATTCTTATCTCAAATAATTCCCACTTATCACAAAACTCTAGAATCTTATGCACATCTGCAGTGAATACAACCCACCGTTTTTGCAGAATTATTTACTCCCTCAAGCATTTATCCCACACGCAAATTGTTCCCCTTATCGCTTGCCAGTTTGGCATACCATTGTTCGAAGGTCTGTTAAATATGTTCGAATGAATGATTTCAAAAGCTAGCAACATCACACATGTATCTTTTAGGCTTCTTCGTAAAGAAAAGGGTCCGCGTTATACGGCGAATATACCTATTTCTTTTAAATGTAGTTTGAAGTTACACGTGAGTGTTATACGCCGGAATATACGGTAATTTAATTCATTAAATATCCTCAGTTCTTAACATTTAATGATCCACTCAAAACCTTTGTGAACATGGCTATTTACTTTACAGCCTTACATTTCTTGTGGTTAACAAACATACTGTTAACGAAAAATAATTGCTTCATTTTTTCTTCTCATTTTACTTTTATTAAACCTGATATACGATAATGATACCGAGCTTCTTTGTAAGCTTCTTTCTGAAACGTGTCCTTCGTAATTCAGAGACTAATAAAAATTAAACAGATTGGCAGATTTTGAAATGAGCATTTTTCTGGAATAAATTCTATGGCAAAAATCGTTTATTCTTTTCTTTGACTTTTTTCTAATATTGTGAAGCATCAAATTTCACTTTGCATTATCACAGAGAAAATTAAATTTGTATTTTCGTTTTACAACGTTCTTTCTAGAAAAGAATTTAAACGGAGTTCTGTAGTTACTTTAGATAGGTTTATAAAGCATATCCCTCTCATATTCACAAATTACGAATAAAAAAAATTAACTTTTCTCGAATTTGTGATAAATACACGTAAAAACAAGACGTGATATGATACATGCTAAAGAAGATGTAAAGAATAAAAATGATTTAATTCTTTTTGAAAAGCAAACACATCTACTTAACTTAAATTAAGAAAATATGTAAAACGGGCATTTGTAACTATTCATAAAAATGTCGAAATTTATTTTTCTTCTTAAATCTTATCCAGGTAGCGTGCCTGCGGAAATATAAGTTTGGTATACTGATATACTCTTTAGCAGCTGTACATGTGTACATGTTCTCTTCCATTAAAGCCTGCGTAGCGTAAGTGAAAAGTAGAGATATTGGTATTTTTCTTATTATATTATTGAAATCTAAATATTAATTTAAAAACATATTAATCAAAATTGCAGTTATTCTTTTAGCTTATTATTAACGATGTTTTAATTTAATTATATTATTATGCAAACTTTATTAATAACTCTAATAAGGAAAAATTACCTGAAAAAGGTAAAAAAGACTTTTCACAAAATAGCTTTCATGCATCGTCGAATTATTCAAACGACTAACTGCCAGCACTGAAGCAGAAAAAATAAAGTCCATAATAAACATAGCTTATTTAAAAAAAAGCATTTCTCTTTTGACAAAACCATTTAATTAAAGTGCAAGTAACGGCCTGTGCATTAAAACGAAAGTTATGTGCATACATCTACGAAAAAGATGAAAAACAAACTTAAATTAGAGAGATAAAGCTAATACAAACGAGTTTTTATTGCTGAACATTTTTTAATGCATTTTGTGAAATTTCAGTCATTCTTATTAAAGAGCACTAGTAAACAAAAGCCTAAATTCATTTCGTAAATGACTAACCCAAACAAATTTTATAAATGTTCTCAATATTTTCGATATAAAAATTTGGTGTAATATAAAATTATAAGATAAATTTTATTAAACATCATTCTTAAAAATTGATATCTTGCTTGATTACTTATGCCATATGATTATTTTAATTCTTCCCATGAATTTATTAAGTGCTTTGTATATTATTGCTACTTAGCGGATTTGCTTCACAGGGAATTTTACCATTCAATTAATCATTGATTTCCTATGAGCCATTTTAAAAAATGTTGCACAGCCTTTGCTATCTTTATAATTAAAACCCTAGAATGAGTTACTTCAGTAATTGATCTAAAAAATACCTAATGTGGACGCTACATGACTTCCTTGTACGGCCTATTACATTGTATACATTTTTGTTGAATTCCATTTGTAGGGTTTCCCTTAGTTTAAATAACCAAGTATTCAAATTTTTGTTATCTTTCCTGTACTTCTCAAATTCTCCTCGCATTTTCTCGCCAGGATGCTAATTTAAAGTTAAGTGAAGTGAGTATTTAAACTGGTGAATATTGTAGTTTATTCAGAGAGTGTTTAGCTAGCCCGTGCATGTTTCGTTTCTGACCTTGCTGTTACTCGGAGTTGCTGATACTCCTTAATGGCCATCTGAATAATTAACACAAAGGGGAGGCTTGTCGAGTCAACCTAGTCAGCCGTAACTTAAAGTGCTAGTCCAGCACTATACTTTTCTAGACTTGGATTGATTTTAGTAACAACGTTCCACAGCAGGCATTCAGTGTTATTGTAAAGCACGATATACGTGCCTTTCTGAACACAGTTGAAAATAATAAAGGGTTATTTTCACCCTTCTCCTGTGCTGCTATTATTTGCAAACATTCTGTGCAAGCAGTCGCGGTGTTCATTAGTAGGATTATAAGGTATATCTCCCACATTCTTAGCGTGCCTTCGTGGTGTAATGGTCAGCACACTGAGCCGGAATTTCAGAGGTCCGTGGTTCGATTCCCGGCGAAGGCCTTGCATATTTTTCACGTTTCCTGCTTCAAAAATACCTAATGTCTCTACAGGATCTAGTTCAGTTTATGTGGCCAAAGAGAGTTAGATCCTATACATTTAAATTTATTTCCTGGAAATTCATTTGAGATATATTTCTCATTCACTAGGTTCAATTCTTACTTCACGGTGAGGCAAAAATACATATAAACTCAAAACATTTTCGTTAAAAATTGCAAAATGCAGAAAAACCATAAAACACCAAATACAGTTAAAGCAGTTTTTACAATTAAAATTAGAGTTTCTCCCCAAAACAAGCAATTCGACCAGCGGGCAGGAAGGTTAGATTTTCCGGTGCACAAAATTGAAAGTTTACTTTTGGTCCCACTCAGCAAAAAGACATTGAAGGTGGTGTACAAACTGAAACAATTCACTGCTCTACTAAGATTTCCAAATGTAAACAAATAGCTACCTCGTTAGACTTGGAACCATTCAAACTTTTAAACTCTTGTTAATTCTACAAATAATGCATGCAGATTAACTAAAGGCATAACAACGTTAAAGGAACACAAAAACAACATAATTCAATCAAAAAAGTAAAAAAAAAGCCACCATTTACCAACACATAAAAATAAAAATACTAAGCTTACCGAGTTGGCTAATAGAATGGACATATATGCGTATATTTATATACCTTAGGAGAAATCGCTAGCAACCAAAAAGGGAGGTGCACAAGTAAAGGTTATAATAATCCTATATACAAATATTCAACCTTCTAACGCTACTCGTTTTTGAGTTATGCGTTAAAGATGCATATGTACGTACGTACAGAAGACACATAAAATCACTTCCGAATCCTTTCTAAATCCATTTTACAATCCGTTTTGAAAAACGTGTCGTTTATTCTGTCCGTACGTGCAGATGTCATGCAAAAACGTCTTCCAAATGGATTCGAGGGTGTTTAAAATAGATATCTTCCCAGAAATATGATACCATTCTTGTTTTGCGATTACAATACTTTCTTCACTTCGTACAAGGCAGTAATGATTTTTTTCGAATAAATAGAAGATTTCATCAGGTAAATAGTCGAAATGAAATTTAAAGGCATTTAATCGTGAACTCATCATTACTCATTTACTTCAGAAAGGAAATGAAGCGACTAAAATAGTATCGATTTAAATCTAAAATGTAAAACGAAACTGACTTGCATTTTGGTCGGCCGATAAGAAAAATATGAAAGCTCTCTTAAGGCCGGCTAGTTGTTTTTACAGAACGCATCTATATAATTTTTAGCTACAAGTAGGAATTAAAATATCACTAAAAACAATGTACACTGCAGGGAAAAAAAAGAAAAGAAAAAGGGACAGTTCTAAATCTTCCGTTCTACTAAACCGATTGACAAAATTCAACTTGTGTTTTTTTATGTCTCGAAAGAGTGACTTGGGATATATATTAGACTTATATTTAGCATTGTTCTAATATAGGTAGGTATTTTGAAGAAAAATCGGACTTTTTCTGTCCGATTCTATATTTCGAGTTTACGATTCAAATTATGCCGAACTGATAAGTTTTGTAAAAATCGCACTATTAGTTTTTAAAAAATTAGCTCTCAAAATTTTAGCTCCTCAAAGCTTATTGAATTTGATATATATTTATTAGTATGCTCTCTTATTAAACTTATTTTCCCTTCCACATTTCGAAATTTAGGTTCATTCCAAATAAAATTCGCCCAGTTTGCTTGATTTACTTTAAAAAATATTGTGTTTTTAAATTTTTTTTGTAAATGTTTCGAAAACCGTTTTGAATTATAAGCTGTAAAATCTTTAACTTCATCTTAAAGTAGATGTATTTCTAAGCATTGAGTATAACAATTAGAGCTATAAAAATATATAAAATAAAAATTTTCTAAGCTATAAAAATTAGAGATTTTTATTCAAAATTTCCGAATATGTAGTGGATTTATATATTGACACATTCTGAAATTTGGCATACTTGTTGAAAGCGATAATAACGTTAAGCGTGGTTTAGGTGCTTTCTTAAAATTATTTGAAAGGAAGAAAGATGTGAGTTTTTTCCGTTCATGCGCAATGTAGAAAGGGAAAGGAAAATATGTTCCCATATATTAAGAAGTTCCGAGTGAATTATTCTTGGCGCAAACTGAAAAAAAAATGCTCCAAGATAAATT
The DNA here is from genome assembly GCA_000611955.2 of Stegodyphus mimosarum. NCBI lineage: Eukaryota > Metazoa > Arthropoda > Arachnida > Araneae > Eresidae > Stegodyphus > Stegodyphus mimosarum. The sequence goes on along the minus strand of KK118118.1, from coordinate 721,391 downwards.
TTTGAATTTCTTTACAAGTTTTGCACCAATTTCACGAAATTTAATATCTAGGCATAATTTGAGCCATAGAATTGAAATATGGAAAATATTTTGCATAACGTTCCAGAAAAAGTCCGACTTTGTGTCAAAATAACTGTGTTAGAGCATTTTATATATAAATCTAATATATATCCTAAGTCGCACTTTCGAGGCATAAAAAACGCTATTTAAATTTCGTCAATCGGCCCAGTAGAACGGGAGATACAGAAATGTCCTTTTGTTTTATTCTTTCGTAGTGTACATGAATATTTAATTAATTTTGCTGACCTTATTTCGCAGCTGTCAACATTCAATAAACCTAATAGGTGTCCAATATAAAAGAAAATATCTAAATATGAGAAAGGCACTAAAATATTGCCATAAAATATTATATTTCCTCTACAAATTGGTTCTTATGCCGTCGTCAAAACCAATTATACACAATGAATCTAATCACTTGGGATTTATGTCTGGACTCTTAGGTCGTCAATAATTCACCAGAGAACTCTCGCTTGGTGTGAGATCTGATGACCTAGGAAAATGTATTTTAGATTTGTGTACAGTTAAGGATGTTGTTTGGAGAGACTTTTTTGGACTAGGTTTTAGGAAATTTTAAAAATCTCAATTTTACACTCTTACGTCTGTAAAAATGTCAGTAAAAATGCCTTGCGTTGCAAATATGACATTGGATTTGTTTATGCACTTAGTACGTTTTGAGTAACTAAATAAAAGACTCATTGTTTATTTCTCAGCATAAACATGGACAAATTAGACTTCAATTCATTTATTACTTTTTAATTCGTATATGCAGAATTAAAGGCAAAACCATCTGGAATCAAGTCAATGATTTTGAATAGGCCTATATGTGATTTGAAGTTCTTAAAAAATTTGCGTATTATGTTAGATTTTAATATATTCAGATTTATCATGTCATTATTGTTATAAATTGAAAATATTCTTTTGGTAGAAAAATAATAACTTTTTTCATGTCCTCTTTCATAGAATTTTTTAAAAAGCATACGTTTATATTTAAAAACAAACACGTTGGTTAAATGCTAGCAGATTACAAAAAACAAAAAGGTTGCATAATTTTTTTGACCAGAAACAGAAAACGTATGAGTATTTTAACTTTTATCAAAATTCGTTTTTCATAAAAGTCAGTTTCCGTATTCATTTAAAAATGTATACTTCTACATTTTCGCCTTACATTTCAAAGCATTTGATTTATAAAAAGTTTAAATTCAACATTATCGAAAAAGAATTGCTTTATTGTTTTTTCTCATTTTACGTGTATGGAACTTGATATATGATAATGACACCGAGCGTCTTTGTAAGCTTCTTTCTGAAACATGTCCTTCGTAATTCAAAGACTAATAAAAATTAAACAGATTGGCAGATTTTTAAATGAGCATTTTTCTGGAATAAATTCTATGGCAAAAATCGTTTTTTTCTTTTCTTTCCCCTTTTTTTATTGTTGTGAAGCATCAAATTTCACTTTGCATTATCACAGAGAAAATTAAATTTTTATTTTCTCTTTACAACATTTTATTTCTAGAAACGAATTTAAGCAAAGTTTTCTAGTTACTTTAGATAGGTTTATAAAGCATATTCCTCTCATATTCACAAATTATGAATCGAAAAACGAACGTTTCTCGAATTTGTGATAAACACACGTAAAAATAAGGCATGATTTGATACATGATAAAAAAGATGTAAAGAATAAAAGTTATTTAATTCTTTTTGAAAAGCAAACGCATCTACTTGCTTAATTTAAGAAAATATGCAAAGCGATCATTTGTAACTATTCATAAAAATGTCGAAATTTATTTTTCTTCTCGAATCTTATCCAGATAGCATAGCTGCAAAAACATAAGTTTGGTGAAATAAGATTATGGTGTTTTTTTGCACGTTATTTTTTCTAAAGTTATACGAATCAAAAAACTGATGATATTATCGAAGCTTTATCATATTTTAAATGTCTGGATCTCGTCTTTCAATTACTGTAAAGTTTAACTGTGTCTGTATATCCTATTTTACCGCTTCATTACTAAAAGAACGGGTTATGCGAATCAAATGTGTTTAAAACAACCTTTTTATATTCGTAATGTGCGTATGTTATCTGCATATAATGATAGAAATAGGTACTAAATAAATGTACGCACTTAGAAACATCTGTAGATTTCACTAAAAATACGCGTATAAAAGAGCTAGTAGATTTAGTAAGAAAATAGCTTATTCAAGCAGTTGTTTTCCTAAAATGCACTTCAATAAGCTGTAATAGATTTAGAAGATTCACCTGAATTTTTACCAAACTTAAAAACAGTAAATTTTAAGTAAATTTCTGCGTAAAATTTATGTTTGTGAAAAAGAAATATATTGCGAAAATTTGTGTTAAATTTCGCTAAAAATATACGAGGTAGAAAAATGGGAAGATTTACGTATATGTGATAATTATACGTAAATGTTCCCCAAAAATATACGTAAAATTTTGAAATCTATGCGTATTATACGTAAAACTTACGAATAAAACCCGATCATTACTAAGAATATACTTAAATTTTAAGTATAACTTTCTCATAATCTAACGTAAAAACATACATTACCTGAAAAAGGTAAATATTTGCTATTTTCTCCGGACACATTTTACAATATTTTTACATTCACGATTTACGCTTTTATACGAAGGACCATTAGTATATTACACGTATTTTTCGAGTGCAGTTACGAATACATGCTGCGTACTCCAGGTAATACTCCACGTTAATTTAATTACAAAGATTTGAATTATTTTCTTTTTAGATAAAAATGCGCAAAGTAAAGAATGGGATTGTGGAATTATTATTAAGCTGCAAAATATCTATTAATATTCTTCAAGTTGCTCGAAAAGTAAAAAGAACAAATGTAATCTCTTTTCTTTGTATTCCTGAGAAATAAAAGTATATGTAAAACCTCATCATCATCCTATTGGTCTGACTAAAAGTTCTAAAACTCTGAATTACCTTATTAGTTCTTGTAGTTTAGGTAACTAAGCCATTGATCCGATGTGATATTCACATAATATGCTAATTATGTAGAAGGTATATATTTTATTCCTAAGCTATGTACACTAAAACGACCGTTGAAATAATAAACCTATACTTTAAACAAACATGAAATGGAACTGTGCAATGATGTTGAAAAAAAAGTTAAACGCTCTTAATAAATGTCGCAAAGCATAGCTATGCATGTCGACGTTACTTAGGATTGCGCTTAAAATTACTAATCATCTTACGTCTAGTTTAAAACAAGTTAACAAAAAGGAAAAACCCCATTAGTACATATTTAAAATCTTTACCGGGTGATTACGCATTGCTGAAATGAATTTCACTCAAAGCTATTTTTACTATATTTTCGTAAACTATGTTTAGCGCAAATGGCTTTAAAAGCAATTTAATCACAATTTAATTGAAGCTTAAAATTACGTTTCGTATGTTGGAAATATATGCATTAGCCTATTTCTTTACTTACATTAACCATTTAATTAGAAGTAAACTTATAAGATATTTTCTCCCATCTTTCCGCATGCCTTCATGGTTTGGAAGCACGCTCGACACGTGTTCGGGAGATTCGTTGCTAGAATTCCGAAGAGGACAGTGTACAGTTTACAAGTTGTATCTTCGGTGTAACCTAATGACTCTATATAGGTATACAGCCTCATATATATGTATATATATATACAGGATGTTTATAAAGTCCCGGACCCATTTTGATGTTTAATAACTGATAAAATAATGAAGACATAAACAAACTTATTGCATTTATTGATGGAATAACTTATATATTTTTCTTTTCAGGTTTGAATATCTCTACTTTTCTAAATATCGTCTGCGAGTGTGGTAAATTTCAGATAATTTAATTTTCTAGTCTAAATATCTGTACTTTTCTAGATATCGTCTGCTTATTAAATGCATTTTTCTCTCTTTTGTTTTTGGCAACTACTGCAATGCTATGTTTACTTTAGATGTGTTTGTTCTAGTACTTTTGTATGTGATGTTTTATTTGACTAGATGTTAAGGAAAATGCATACACCACAAGAGAAAGCACAGATTTTATGGTGGTTCATAAAAATGAAATTCATGATGCAAACACAGAGAAATTGTAGAAGAATGAACCAAAAACATCCTCTATCCGAAAGCAGCACCTTGCGGTGGAGAACGAATTTTCTAGAAACTGGAAGTATCGCAGATAAGAAACGTTCCGGACGTCATAGCACAAGTGATTTTGATGTTGAGCGTGTCAGAGAGACATTTTTACACAATCCTAGAAGATCTGTGAGATCAGCGGCAAGAGAATTGCATATGCCAATTTCGAAGGCGTACAAGGTTATCAAGAAAAAATTAAGACTGCATGCAAAAAAGTTCAAATTCTTCAAGTTTTGGAATCAGACGATAGGCCTAGGAGGATGGCCTTTGCAGCAGATATGCTAAGGAGGATAGATAATGATGCTGAATTTCTGAAGCGCATAATGTTCTCCGACGAAGCATCCTTTCATCTTTCTGGCATTGTTAATCGCTATAATGTGCGCATATGAGGATCTGGAAACCTCCATGTATACCGTGAGGCACAAATGGATTCCTCAAAGATTAATGTGTGGTGTAGACTAATGCACTACCGTGTCACTGGGCGTTTCTTTTTTACAGAAAAGACGATCTGATCAGTCGTATACTTACACATGTTGGAAAACTTCGAATTTTCACAACTAGAAGAGCTTCAGCCACATGTCTTTTTGCAACAAGATGGCGCACCACTTCGTTGGGGTACCATCGTTCGTAGTTCTTTGAATGACCATTTTACAGGAAGATGGATTGGGCGAGGAGGTTCCATTCCTTGGCCATCCAGATCTCCTAATATAAAGCCACTGGACTTTTTCCTTTGGGGCTTTGTAAAGGACAACGTTTACAGGAGGAGAGTGTCGAACATTGACGACCTAAAAGCCAGAATTACAACCGCAATAGCCTCTGTGGATACCGACATGCTTGCCGGTACCTGGAGTGAAATTGAATATCGAATTGATATTCTCCGTGGAACGAAAGGGGCACACGTGGAAGTTCATTGACAAGGGTCATGAAACTTTTTGAGTCTATCTAACCATTTATATTAATAATTTTAATCTATCTTTATTATTTTATGAGTTATTAAACATCAAAATGGGTCAGGGACTTTATATGTCCTGTGTATATATATATGCATGCGAGCTGATATACGTGCATTTACTATTATATACTGTCTCTCTCTCTGTCTATATATATATATATATATATACGAGCTCATATATTGAAATGAAGCAAAAAGTAAATTTATGAAAAGAAGAATCGCAACAAATTCACAAATTTCAAAATGAGGTTTTCGTTTTACAATCTCTTATGCAAATATAATTTATGAGTGCCGAATGGTGTAGAATTTTTCTACAATAAATATTTTTTTTTCATCAGATAATAATTCTAATTCCAATAACTCCTTTTGCTAATCCGGTAGTTCTAAACTATTCTCTGCTTTCGACTGTGGTACGTAAAATAGTTTTTAGAAAAGCCGAGAAAATAATAGATACGCTGCGAAAAAACTAGGACAGTTCTATATCTCCCGTTCTACTGGGACGATTGACGAAATTCAGCTTGCGTTTTTCATGTCTCAAAAACGCGACTTAAGTTATGTATTATATTTATATATACTTTTGTTCTAATATAAGTATATTAAGACAAAACCGGATTTTATCTGAAACGACATGCCAATTTTTTCCATATTTTGATTCTACGACTCATTATGGTAAATTGTCAAGTTTTCTAAAACTCTCGGTGTAGTTTTTAAAAATCGGTTCTCAAAATTTTAGCTCCTTAATGTTAATTGAATTTGGCGTATATTTATTAATATATCTTTTTTATTAAACATCTTTTTTATTCTTCCTTTCATATTTCCAAATTTAGGTTCATTCCAAATAAAATTCGCCAATTTTGTTTTATTATTTATTTTTAAAATTTGTATTTTTAAATGATTTTTATAAATTTTTCGAAAACAAGTTTGAATTATGAACTATAAAACTTTTGCCATCATCTTAAAGTCAATGTTCCTAAGCACATCTGCAAAAAATTAGAGTTATTATTCAAAATTCCCTAAGATATACTTAAATTTACATTTTGGCGCGTAATTTGGAGATAATAACGAAAATGTGGTAAAAATCTGTTAAAATTATTTCAAAGTATTAACGATGACTTTCTTTCCTCTCGTGAACAATGAAAAAAAGGGAAAGGAAAATAGGTTGCTATAAATAAGGACGTTTGCCAAATGAATTATCTTTGGCGCAAACTGAAAAAACACGCCAAGGTAAAGTTTCTCCGTAAATTTCGCACCAAATTTTACAACATTAAATATTTAAGTATAATTTGAGTTTTAGAATCCAAATATGAAAAACAAATGGCAAATTGTTTCAGAAAAAGTCCAATTTTGTGTCAAAATACCTATGTTCGAACTGTGCTATATATAAATAAAATATATATCCTAAGTCGCTCTTTCGAGACATGAAAAACGCAATTTGAATTTCGTCAATAGAACGGGAGATATAGATCTGTCCCAATTTTTTTCGCAGAGTACCTATACGCGTATTTATAAGTAAGTTAAAATTTAAAGAAACTACTATAATTATTGAATAAACGTTAGATAAGCTTAACATAGTTAGTCCCCCGGGGTTTTCTGTCCTTCAGAATTGGGGGTTAGCTGAGAAATGTCGCACTATCAGCTGTATGGTGCTCAAGGTTCTTGCCAACAACACGCGCAGACTTGCCCTCCTTACCATGTTGAATTTCATGGTTTTGTTCTCATGTAACTGTCAGACAAGTAAGATAAGTTACAACAACAACGATTTTTATTATCAAATCTTGCATGTATAGAATCTATTTAACCTGTATATCAAGACGAGGTTAATGAGCTGTAGAAAAGGAAAGTCCAATAATGTAGTGCACTTGTAGTCATAAACTTGCAGACGTAAGGAATTGAATTCGTTTTTAGGAATTATAGACTTCCTTCGTGCGTATTGCCGTGGTTTAAATGGTTAGTACGTCCATTTCGTCGCTGAAAGAGCTGTGTTCCACTTGTTCTTCGCAAACCTTTTGGCTTTGAAAAAATTACAAGACGCAACACCGGGACCCGAATTAAAATGCAGTGCATCATAAATAATCACCACTCTAACTTAGTCGACTGGTCTCCTGCGTCTCTCCAATCGACGCTTAAGTAGGAGAAAATGCAAGGAACTGTTACATAGCTCCTATGTGCGTGCTGTCGAGGTGTAAGCGATTAGCACATCCAGCTAGTAAATGTAAGACCTCTCTGGTTCGAACATGATTAAAACAGAGTTGAGGATTCATATTTCTTGATCCTGGATTTATATAATATGTAGATGAAAATCGTGCGATATTCTAAGAATATTCTGATTTTTTTTTCAGTTATCAGAGGCGTAATTGTGTTGACATGTAGCGGCAATTAGCTGATTTAAAAATCTAATTAATAATTGCAATTGTATAGAAGGAATTTGGCAGCAAGGAAAAAAGCAATTTAATGTAATTTTATTCATTCATTTGTTATGTGTTTTAAATAACCATAATTAATAATCATGTCATATGCTATGGTTTCAACTTTCAAGTCATTAAATATATTCTTAACAGTTTTCATTTGATGACTTTAGCTTAAATTATAAATGAATAAATTTATTTTCATTAAACTTCCATTAAGTTTACTTCAGCTTACGAAATCGTCTGAATAAATACTGTTGCTTTTTTGTGCTGTTATTATTATTAAATGGAAACTAATTTCTTATTAAATTATATATTTTTAATAATCTATGCATCTTTTCTGATTAATTAGAAATTATTTCATCTGCGTTTTGAAAAATGAAGAAAAAGTAGCATGCTTTTTAAATGAAATAGAATTTATTTCTTTGATGGCATAAACATGTAATGCTCTTGAATATGTTGAATAAAACATTTTTCACAAGTATTATTTCTAAAAAAAATCAGTTTTCCAAATTACGTTTGACAGGTAAAAATATTTTACACTCTATTGTAATTTTATTTAATGCTTTTCACGATAGTATAATTCCATTTAAAAGTACTGTAGATGTTTTTATCCCCCTTCAGTTGAGCATCATTTAAACAAAACTGTAACTGCATTTAGTAATTTCAACTTGGAATACGTATGTGAAAAAATGTTCCTAATGATAATAAGAAAATTCTGTTTATGGAATGTAGATCAATATATTTAGAATCATTAATAATTGAAAATATATCTTATTTTTCTGAAGTTTTGATTTTCAGAATTATGTCATTATCCCTTATTGGATCTCCAAATTTTTAAATTCCAATAAATTTACTTAGAAAAGTATATCAAACTGAAAGTAGTGAACGCATCAAAAAGGCATGAAGCTAATATTTATATTAAAATTTCTTCGTTGATGCTATTTAAACTTAAAGCATTAATTTGACATCATTTAACGATATGGCAACTACCAGTTAACAAAAATGCTTAGAAAAAGATGGAAGGTTTTTAGCTATTAAAAACAACCCTGATGTCAATACTTTATGGCCTATTAAATTATGCACATTTCTGCTGCATTAAAATTATTTCCTCGAATTTCTGTCGAGATATATTTCTCATTCAATTTGTTCAGTTCGGACTTCGGGACTTGGCAAAAATACAAAAAAAAAACTTAAAACAATCTTATTAAAAATTCTAAAATGAAAAAAAAAACATAAAACACAAAAAAAACACTTAAAAACAGGTAAAAGTTTTTATCTTTGTACTTAAACGACATAAAATTGAATTCAAAAGCAATGCCACAAAATATTTAAAAACTGCATATCTTTAGAATTTATGATAGGAAATCCCGTGAGCTGGAGATAGAAATAATTTTTCTGTACAGTGTTGAAACTGCAGGCTTTGAAATCGTTGAGATTATTAATCAAAAATTCGTTCAAGTTTTCCAGAATATGAAATAGCTAATAAAAGAATTTCGAAATTCCAAAACTTGGTTTTCCAAGTGTTCATTTTCGGGTGTAGGGTTACATTACTCAAATTTTGATGGCTATAGATACCGACGTATTTCCAGAATGCGAGAAACATTGCTACATTCATGCACATTCTTCTTTACATAATTTCTTTTAAAATAATACAGGGAGATAATATTTGGTGGCAACAATCGGAGAAGTGATTCAGCCTTTTACGGTGACTCAACTCAAAATACCATTTCGAGAAAACCGCCTTTCTGAGCTAACGCTCCTTTGAGATAAAAACAATTTTTACAATTAAAATTAAATTTTTTTTTCGTTAAAATAAGCAATTCAGCCAACGAGCTAGAAGACAGATTTTTTTGGTACACAAAACTTACAATATTATTTTTGGTGATACTCGGCAGAACGACACTGAAATTGTTGAAGAAATTGACTTAATTCACTACTCTATTGAGAGTTTCAAACGAAAACAGAAGGCGGCTACGTAGGGCTTCGCAGGGCCAGTTAAACTTGCTGATAATTCTACAGCTGTTACATGCAGATTAACTAAAGGCATAAAAACCTTAACCGGAACATAAGAGCAAAATTGTTTAATCACTTTTAAAGCCAAAAAGGCACAATTTGCCTACTTATAAGAAACTGAGCTCACAGTGTAGAGACATTAGATTATTTCGACGCTGAAAGAAGTAAGAAATTAGCTATGCCCTCGCCAGGACTAGAACCATGGACCTCTCGAATACGCGCCGAGTGGGATAACTATTATACAACGAAGGCATCCTCGAAAGCGGGAGAATTACCTTTCCCCTTACCCCTTTTAAAGGGCAACTGGGAATTAGGGGATCCAATTGCCAAATCCTGGTGGTGGAGAATTATCACCACCACATTTTTTAGTTCGCGCGCCACTGTAGAGACATTAGGTTATTTCGAAGCTGGAAAAAGTGAGAAATGAGCAATGCCCTTACCGGGATTCGAACCACAGATCTCTCGAACACGTGCCGAATTTGCTGATCATTACACCACCAAGGCATGCTAAGAAGGCCTTATAACCGAGTTGGATAAGAGGCAGAGTATATATCTATATGTATCGGCCTCTACAAAAGTATATATATATACTTTTGATGAGATCGAATGCAATTAAAAAGGGAGGTGCACAACTACATGCTATAGCAGTCCCATCTAAAAAATTTCAAATTTCTGCTGCTAATCGTTTTTGAGTTTTGCTAGATTTATACACACATAGGAACGTAAGTACATAGAGATGTTCCAAAAAATTCTCTCTAAATCCATTTTAAATCCGTTTTGCAATCCATTTTTATTTTGTTACGATGGTACGTATAGACGTCACGAAGTAACATCGCTCGAAGAGATTCAAGATCGATCAAAATGGATATTTTCGTTGAAATATTGTATCCGAATTTTTTTTGCGATTTCAATACTTCCTTTACTTCGAACAAAGAAGTAAAAATTTCATAAAAATTTCGTAAAATTATAAAGTATAAAAATGTACATCCGAAATGAATATCTGTGTAAATACTAGAAGAAAAAGAAATAGGCTAAAATAAATAGGAGGGATCGAAAACAAATAAACTGAGCGAAAGAAAAAGTCTTGTGTTCGGAATGCTATATTTTTAACCACTATGCTGCATTTTTTAATGATATTACTAACTGCTATACATGTTTTTAATATTTCAAAATATGCTGCAGTTAGTTTTTTGCTTTTGTTCAACATGTATTTTGTTTTTAAATCGGATTTTTATCGATTCATCAGTTTAGAAGCATATCCCAAGTTGATCGCAAACAAAGCTTATTAAAATGAAATTAATTATTATAAAATTTCTGTTAATCATTTGGAAATTTCGAAATGCGCTAATATAACTGCATTAAAACTCTTGTTTATCTTGAACAGAGAGATGCAACTAGTTAATATTCTAATTTCATTTTGCATTTTAATCAGCAGTTTTGTTAACGCTGACTTTAATGTCCATTTCAGTTATATGCTACTATTAAGGGCTTTTTGTGTGTTATATTTTTGTTTTTCACTATTCACATTTTAGTATAAATTTGTTTCAAATTAAATTTTAAAAAATAACCCTCAAAAAAGAGCAAATAAAAAATAATAGAATTTACGGCGCTTGGATTAAACTTAAAAATTTATTTTTTATCATTTCATTTTTTACTCTATTTTCCATGTCATATTCTCAAAATAATTTATTGCATTTTAGATTTTTCAGTCGCACGCGTCTCAAAACAACTCCTACAGATTAGGCTTAGCCTCAGTTAAAAACCTTTAAAATTTTTCATAATTCTACAAATATTGCATGCAGATTTACTAAAGGTATAAAAACCTTAAACAGAAGATACGAACAACATATTTCAATCATTTTTTAAGATGCGAAATTCGCCAACATACAAGAATAAAAAAAGTGAGCTTACTGAGCCGAGGAACAGAGTGGGTAAATATATGTCAACGTTTTGAGCTACCGACAGCAACGAAGAAATGGGGTTCACAAATACATGTTATAGTAGTCCTATATATAAAATTTCGACGTTCTGAGACTACTCGTTTTTGAGTTATGCTAGGTACCTACTTACGCTCATACAGACGCCACGGAAATATCTCTTCTAAAACCATCTTAAATCAGTTTTATAATTCGTTTAGGGAAAAGAGTCCTTTATTCTGTCCTTACTTACAGATAGATATAATGATAGTATACAGATAGATATAGATAGATATTGTAGCGGATAGATATTGATGATATCAATATGATGATACACAGATAGATATTGACACAGACCTTACAGATAGATATTGATGATAAGTGAAAACATAGTTAAATTGCATTCGATAGCGGTCAAAATGGACATTTTCTTTGAAATATGATATACGGAATTTTTTGTGATTACAATACACTGGTGTGCAAAAATTAAGGACGAGACGGTTTTTTCAATATAACTTTGTACAAAAGCTTTCCAAATCAACACATTTAATACCGTAAGATCCCCAATACGTAAGGACATGAGTAATGTAAGCAATACTTACTAAAAGAGAAATCAGAGGGATAAAAAGAAGCTTTATTGAAAAAGTACCATGGAGCGCAATGCGACTGAAGGCCGAAACATCCCTGTGATGGGTGTCCAGCAAGAAACATCCGGTCTTTAATTAGGGATATGATCGCCCCTGACTGCTAGGCAGGTTTCACATCATTTGTGCATGCTGGCTATGTGGTTGTTTATGAGCTGTTGAAACACTGCTGCTCGTTCCTCTTGTAGCACCAATCGCAGTTTCAGAATCGTTACTGGCGGTAAGTTACGTGCTGCCACGGCTCTCCCTAGTAAGTTCCGTACTTGCTTGACGGGATTTAGATCCAGAGAGCTTGCCGACCAATCCATGTGTTCAATATCTTCACTCTCCAACAGCTCTTCGACAGTAACTCTGCGATGAGGTGCAGCGTTGCTGTCCATAAAGAGGAACTAAGGACCCATAGCCCTTGTGAAAAGACGCATGTAAGGAAGAAGAACCTCGTTACAATAGCAGTCCCAAGTAAGATACCTCCTTGGGAGGTATGAAGGTCGGTCCGGCTACCAAGCATTATGTCTGCTCGAACGAGAACTCCGCGACCTCCAAAACAGTACCTTTTGATGATGTTGAAGGGGTTATTGCGTGTTTCCCACTCTGTCCAGATGTGTAAGTCTCTAGAATCGCAACTCAGACTAAATCTGCTCTCATCCGTAAAGAGTACTCGTCCCCATTTATTGCCTCTCCAATTCCGGTGTTCCCGGCACCACAGAGAACGCCTTCTCCGATGGGCAGATGTTAGAGATACACACCGTACAGGGCGTCGTGCAAACAGACCACCACCGTGCAGTCTTCTGGCCACGGTAAAACGCGATATCGGTCGTCCAGTCGCCTATGTCGTGTGTCTAGCGATTTCTCCCGCTGTCTGCCGCCTGTTTCTTCTGGCCTGTAAGGCAATATACCGGTCATCTGCGGTTGTGGTTCCTCGTGGACGACCACTACTAAACAACCGGATAGCTGTTCCTGTAGCTTGAAATTGTCTCCAAATTCCTGAAACGATGCTGTGAGCAATTCCGAAATCTGCAGCCGCACTTGTCACACTGCGGTCTTCCTCCAACTTCCCAATGATTCGACCTCGGGTAAAAGCATTCAGATGTCGTCTAACAGATTGATTATTCGCCATTTCTCCCTGAGGCAGCAACTCGGTATGATTTTAACTGCTATACGGCGTGCAATCTCTTTGCTAGAAATACTGATCTTACACGGACAACATGCTTTATACTACTCAGACACTCCCCCATTACGTCTACCTGCATATCTGCGCATGTGCTACCGTACATCACCTTACTTAATCTCCTGATTGGTCTTTCTGTCCGCTCTGGCTCTTCGTTCAGCTGATATGCTAATTTTTCGACTTCGTCCTTAATTTTTGCACACCAGTGTATTTCCTTTACTTCGTACAATGAAGTAAAAATGCACAATTTACCATCATATAAGAATACAAAATACTGAGCTTACCGTGCCTGGTAAGAGGGTATATATATATATATATATATTATATATATATATATATATATATATATATATATATGTTTGGCGTGGCCGATAACAACAAAAAAGGGAGTTGTACAACTGGATGTTATAGGAGTCCCATATACAAACTTTTCAAGGTTTTACGGCAGGACAGTTTTGAGTTATGTGAGATATATACATACGTTAGAAAAAATAAACTCTTCTTAATCAATTTTAAACCCATTTTACAATCCGCTTGGGATAAAAGAGTGCTTTATTCTGTCCCTGTGTGCAGATTTCACGCAAACGAAATTGTTCAAGTGGATTCAAGAGCCGTCAAAATCGTTATTTTCTTTCAAATATGGGGCCCGAAATTTCTCTCGTTTACAATACTTCCTTAACTTTGGTAAGGAAGTAAAAACGGTTCAAAACGTTACTTAGTTATGCTCTGACAGCTGCAAGAACTGGTGGCAATAAAGTAAAATAAAAATAACGGAGACATTGGAAGGAGGAATGAAAGTAATTCTTATTCTTTTACTGATTTCATTGTTCTTTTTTAGTATGGCAAAATTTTGCATCTTGTCTTGCAGTTTGTGTCTGTGCTTCTCAACTTTGATTGTAATGGTTTATTTTAAGTTGAATATGTTATGGCTTTGAAAGTTCTGATAAATTTATTTTTATATATTTCCATAAAAACAAAATTAAAGGTGGGAAAGAAAATACATGGAATGAATGGATAAACATTATAAACTATCACATTTCATTTTCGACCCCACAAACAGACGTAAAACCTAACGTTATTTGATTTCGTATTTTTAATAACAAATTAAATAATTTATACCAAGTGACAATTTCGTCTAGTTTTGAGTTTCAGCTTCATGTGTGATGGAGTGCAGAGCGTAATATATGTCTTTTGCTTTCCGACTTAGTTTTAATTATGAAGATTTGCACAGTCCATTAATTCTTAGAGAACTCTTTAGTGCTGTAGATCATTTCGTCAGATTCAAGTTTTGTTTCCACTTAATTATTAGTTTCCGCAGTTCCAGGAAACTTCAGCCTACACCATCATCCTAATGATATTATAAATCATTTCCCGCTACATTCTTTCTCTTTCTCACTTTTCACACAATTCGAATTCATCATGAAAATTCTACCCAAAATCTTCTCCTTAAATAATTTCTTCATATGTGTGTAACAGTGCAAAAATTCATCATTACAAATAGTTGAATGCACTAGACCTACTTATAATATGTAAAATCTATTTACAATAAACATATAATTTCCATTTGCAATAAATATCTAGTTTCCGTTGTCTTATCTCACTTGTCTGATAGTAATACCAATAAACGCCCATGGAATTCATCATGTCAAGGAGTCAAAGATTGCTCCGGCGTTGGCAAAATCCTTGACAGTACAGTACGACATCCTTGACAGCTGACAGTACGACTTTGCTCAATTTAACTCCTAATTTTGAAGGCGAGCATCCCGCGGAGACGGTTCCGAGTGTCTCTTCCCCACCACTCTCCCCCACCATCCTCTCGAGAGGACTTTTGTTTGCCTCATATTTAGAGTGCCTCCATACCGCGCAGATACTGTACATTTACAAACATCCATGCCTTCTCTGGGATTCTACCTAGGACCTTTCAGTACAACAGTCACTAACACATATCCTGGTTTCACTGCATAGAGTTTCTTAAGTAGCAAGCCATGTTTTAAATAAATTTCAGGAATTTAAATAGTCCTGATGCTTGTTACATAAGGAAGCGATTAAAATTCCTTAAAGTTCATTAAAAATGATTTCTGAAACAATAGGTTTTCGACTACTTAGAATTTGCATTATATGCCTATGCTAATAATTGTAAACAAAATGTGTCATATATAAATCATATTATTTTACGTCAGAATTTGAAGTCTATTAATATAAAGAAAGTAATATTGAAATTTTTCTGAATTGAAAATGATTTAAAGCATTATTCTGCAAAGAGCAATGTTTTAATTCTTTCATCTGTGAGAGAATATCAAAAGATTTCGTGGTTTTTCTAATTTTTTGTGCATAATTTATTTACTGACATGTAGACAAACTTTCCGCTTGAAAGTAAGCAAAGTTTTTGATGGTTCTGTTTTTATGCATGTCGGAAATTAATATTCCTTTTTATCTCGAAAGGGATCAAAGCACTCAAATATTAATCCTCTAAAAGAGTATTAATCACTTTAATTACAAAAATACTATTCCTATACAGTTTAAAAGCATATAAATGGAAACTCCTTCGAATTTTAAAATGTTTCGATTGCTAAGTGACTATTTAGTGATTTTTTGGACTGAGTCATTATATAAAATTTAGATTATTTATTTTAATTTTTAAAGGTATGATCCATATTTTCAAAGAACATATGCATTGCAGAGTTGTAATTAAAATAATTAATAGAATTTTCAAATGATAACTAAAAAGTTTATAAATTCCCAGTGATTTTACAAATTGTTTCTAAAT
Organism: Stegodyphus mimosarum; assembly: GCA_000611955.2. NCBI lineage: Eukaryota > Metazoa > Arthropoda > Arachnida > Araneae > Eresidae > Stegodyphus > Stegodyphus mimosarum. The sequence goes on along the minus strand of KK118118.1, from coordinate 705,324 downwards.
TCATTTATCCAACGCAAGCTGTTGTTTTATTCAAAACAAAATACTTATTCTATATACACAAATGAGTAAATCTAATATTATACAGGACGTCCCAAAATGATCTTTCCAACTTTGATCACGTATAAGTCAGAAATGGAGATATATAGAAAGGTGCGGTTTGCGGTATAATGTTTAAACTCACCTAAAGTTTTGTTCTATACCAACACTTACAATAAATACTTTTCTCAAATTTATTTTGGATTCGTTTTTGTATTTGCAGATGCGTCACCGACGATGGTCATCCCCAAAGAGATGCCACAATGTGTGGAATAGCAGATTGGTACCAAGTTTGCCACCCAGGTCCATAGAAATTTTCAGAAGCATTATAGATGCGCTCCCCATCACGTGCCACCATCAGGCAATGGTACACGAGATTCAAGGAAACCGAAAATGTCATAAAGGGAACGAGTTCTGAACGTCCAAACACAAGCGAAGCAGGTGTAAAACGGATGCAAAAAGTATTATCTGGAGCCCAACCAAATCAATCCGATAAGTGTCTCGACAGCTAGAGTTACCAAAGACCACAATTCACAGTTCGCTACAGAAACGACTGAAGTTTCAAGCCTGTAAGTTGCAGCTCATGTTGATGCGCTTTATCTCGATGGCATGCCAAAGCGCAAAGCATTTTCATCAAGTATTATCTGCAGCCCAACCAAATCAATCCGATAAGTGTCTCGACAGCTAGAGTTACCAAAGACCACAATTCACAGTTCGCTACAGAAACGACTGAAGTTTCAAGCCTGTAAGTTGCAGCTCATGTTGATGCGCTTTATCTCGATGGCATGCCAAAGCGCAAAGCATTTGCAACTGAGATTCTGAATTGTGTCAACGAGGACTCAGACTTTCTGACAAAGGTGATGTTTTTGGGCGAAGCGTGCTTTCATCTGCCCTTGATGTTAAACTTGCTCAATGTGCGGATCTAATCTCAGAGTCGCAATAGCCCTAGTGAGGCACGGCCTGCAGTGCCCAATTTTTGCTTTCATGATCGTTGGGCCCCGAAGTGCATCAGCATATGCCCTGGACCAGTGTTCAGCTTATCGCAGGATTCCGGTGATAGTCCTCGAGCGAACTTCGTACTCATTTTATCGACCCACTTCAGGGATGAAAGGCTGAATCAGCCTTGCCTAGCCCGGGGATAGAAACCCGGGCATGTAGTACAGATGCTTGACGCGGTAGCCACATTGATACCGGACGTTCTAATTTTGAAACACTCAGTATATAATCCTTGTAGAGCGAAAATATTCAAACTCATAAACTCTTGGTAATACTTTAGTAAGTTAAAAAGATAAAACTCCATACATTTATGCACAAAATTTTATCACACGCACTGAATGCATATTTTGAAAAGACCTAGCTGCGATTTCGGAAACTAAACATATTTTTCCTAAAATATAAATCGTCTAATCGAACAACCTTTGTTTTGCATAGAGACATTAGGTTATTTCGAAGCAGGAGAAGCAAGCACAGCCCGTTTGTCAAAATTTGAAAATCTAGCCGAATAATAAGGGTGCAGTTTTTTACCAGCTCCAACACTGGCGGTTCTCCTACCTTTGAAGCTTCTAAAACAGGACATGAAATTTCATGAAAGCACTTTAGAAAGTGTGAATGAATTTTTTTTGTAATTATAAGTTACATTTTTATGAAGTCTCCAACTATTCTTGTTAATGAAGTATATTTACATTATTTCTCTATTTTAATATTTTAAATAACCTATTTACCTACTTTTTAGTATTGCAACAACGAATGAATATCGTATCGTTTAATCGATTTCTGAAATTTCAAAGAATGAACTAAAAATTTCCAATTTTTGATTCTTTTTTCCTATTTGTTAACAGATGGCATTCAAAATTTTATACGGTATTTTCCCGCCTTCTTAGCATGCCTTCGCAACGTAATCACCAGCACATTCGGCCCGTATTCGAGAGGTCCGAGGTTCAAGTCCTGGCGAGGGCATTGCTCATTTTTCATGCCTCCTACTTCGAAATAATGTAATGACTCTACAGTGGCCTCTGAAATAAGAAAGGTGGTGGATGATGATCCTCCACCACTAGGATTTGGCGATTAGGTCCCCTAACCCCCAGTCACCCTTTGAAAGGGAGAGTATACGAGGTATTTCTCCCGCCTTCCTAGCATGCCTTCGTGGTGTAATGGGCAGCACACTCAGAGCGTATTCGAGAAGTCCGAGGTTTGATACCCAGTGAAGGCATTGCTTGCTTCTCCTGCTTCGAAATAACCTAATGTCTCTATGCAAAACAAAGGTTGTTCGATTTGACGATTTATATTTTAGGAAAAATATGTTTAGTTTCCGAAATCACAGCTAGGTCTTTTCAAAACATGCATTCAGTGCGTGTGATCAAATTTTGTGCATAAATGTATGGAGTTTTATCTTTTTAACTTACTAAAGTATTACCAAGAGTTTATGAGTTTGAATATTTTCGCTCTACAAGGATTATATACTGAGTGTTTCAAAATTAGAACGTCCGGTATCAATGTGGCTACCGCGTCAAGCATCTGTACTACATGCCCGGGTTTCTATCTCCGGGCTAGGCAAGGCTGATTCAGCCTTTCATCCCTGAAGTGGGTCGATAAAATGAGTACCAAGTTCGCTCGAGGACTATCACCGGAATCCTGCGATAAGCTGAACACTGGTCCAGGGCATATGCTGATGCACTTCGGGGCCCAACGATCATGAAAGCAAAAATTGGGCACTGCAGGCCGTGCCTCACTAGGGCTATTGCGACTCTGAGATTAGATCCGCACATTGAGCAAGTTTAACATCAAGGGCAGATGAAAGCGCGCTTCGCCCAAAAACATCACCTTTGTCAGAAAGTCTGAGTCCTCGTTGACACAATTCAGAATCTCAGTTGCAAATGCTTTGCGCTTTGGCATGCCATCGAGATAAAGCGCATCAACATGAGCTGCAACTTACAGGCTTGAAACTTCAGTCGTTTCTGTAGCGAACTGTGAATTGTGGTCTTTGGTAACTCTAGCTGTCGAGACACTTATCGGATTGATTTGGTTGGGCTCCAGATAATACTTTTTGCATCCGTTTTACACCTGCTTCGCTTGTGTTTGGACGTTCAGAACTCGTTCCCTTTATGACATTTTCGGTTTCCTTGAATCTCGTGTACCATTGCCTGATGGTGGCACGTGATGGGGAGCGCATCTATAATGCTTCTGAAAATTTCTATGGACCTGGGTGGCAGACTTGGTACCAATCTGCTATTCCACACATTGTGGCATCTCTTTGGGGATGACCATCGTCGATGACGCATCTGCAAATACAAAAACGAATCCAAAATAAATTTGAGAAAAGTATTTATTGGAAGTGTTGGTATAGAACAAAACTTTAGGTGAGTTTAAACATTATACCGCAAACTGCACCTTTCTATATATCTCCATTTCTGACTTATACGTGATCAAAGTTGGAAAGATCATTTTGGGACGTCCTGTATAATATTAGATTTACTCATTTGTGTATATAGAATAAGTATTTTGTTTTGAATAAAACAACAGCTTGCGTTGGATAAATGAATTTAGAAACAATTTGTAAAATCACTGGGAATTTATAAACTTTTTAGTTATCATTTGAAAATTCTATAAATTATTTTAATTACAACTCTGCAATGCATATGTTCTTTGAAAATATGGATCATACCTTTAAAAATTAAAATAATTAATCTAAATTTTATATAATGACTCAGTCCAAAAAATCACTAAATAGTCACTTAGCAATCGAAACATTTTAAAATTCGAAGGAGTTTCCATTTATATGCTTTTAAACTGTATAGGAATAGTATTTTTGTAATTAAAGTGATTAATACTCTTTTAGAGGATTAATATTTGAGTGCTTTGATCCCTTTCGAGATAAAAAGGAATATTAATTTCCGACATGCATAAAAACAGAACCATCAAAAACTTTGCTTACTTTCAAGCGGAAAGTTTGTCTACATGTCAGTATATAAATTATGCACAAAAAATTAGAAAAACCACGAAATCTTTTGATATTCTCTCACAGATGAAAGAATTAAAACATTGCTCTTTGCAGAATAATGCTTTAAATCATTTTCAATTCAGAAAAATTTCAATATTACTTTCTTTATATTAATAGACTTCAAATTCTGACGTAAAATAATATGATTTATATATGACACATTTTGTTTACAATTATTAGCATAGGCATATAATGCAAATTCTAAGTAGTCGAAAACCTATTGTTTCAGAAATCATTTTTAATGAACTTTAAGGAATTTTAATCGCTTCCTTATGTAACAAGCATCAGGACTATTTAAATTCCTGAAATTTATTTAAAACATGGCTTGCTACTTAAGAAACTCTATGCAGTGAAACCAGGATATGTGTTAGTGACTGTTGTACTGAAAGGTCCTAGGTAGAATCCCAGAGAAGGCATGGATGTTTGTAAATGTACAGTATCTGCGCGGTATGGAGGCACTCTAAATATGAGGCAAACAAAAGTCCTCTCGAGAGGATGGTGGGGGAGAGTGGTGGGGAAGAGACACTCGGAACCGTCTCCGCGGGATGCTCGCCTTCAAAATTAGGAGTTAAATTGAGCAAAGTCGTACTGTCAGCTGTCAAGGATGTCGTACTGTACTGTCAAGGATTTTGCCAACGCCGGAGCAATCTTTGACTCCTTGACATGATGAATTCCATGGGCGTTTATTGGTATTACTATCAGACAAGTGAGATAAGACAACGGAAACTAGATATTTATTGCAAATGGAAATTATATGTTTATTGTAAATAGATTTTACATATTATAAGTAGGTCTAGTGCATTCAACTATTTGTAATGATGAATTTTTGCACTGTTACACACATATGAAGAAATTATTTAAGGAGAAGATTTTGGGTAGAATTTTCATGATGAATTCGAATTGTGTGAAAAGTGAGAAAGAGAAAGAATGTAGCGGGAAATGATTTATAATATCATTAGGATGATGGTGTAGGCTGAAGTTTCCTGGAACTGCGGAAACTAATAATTAAGAGGAAACAAAACTCGACTCTGACGAAATGATCTACAGCACTAAAGAGTTCTCTAAGAATTAATGGACTGTGCAAATCTTCATAATTAAAACTAAGTCGGAAAGCAAAAGACATATATTACGCTCTGCACTCCATCACACATGAAGCTGAAACTCAAAACTAGACGAAATTGTCACTTGGTATAAATTATTTAATTCGTTATTAAAAATACGAAATCAAATAACGTTAGGTTTTACTTCTGTTTGTGGGGTCGAAAATGAAATGTGATAGTTTATAATGTTTATCCATTCATTCCATGTATTTTCTTTCCCACCTTTAATTTTGTTTTTATGGAAATATATAAAAATAAATTTATCAGAACTTTCAAAGCCATAACATATTCAACTTAAAATAAACCATTACAATCAAAGTTGAGAAGCACAGACACAAACTGCAAGACAAGATGCAAAATTTTGCCATACTAAAAAAGAACAATGAAATCAGTAAAAGAATAAGAATTACTTTCATTCCTCCTTCCAATGTCTCCGTTATTTTTATTTTACTTTATTGCCACCAGTTCTTGCAGCTGTCAGAGCATAACTAAGTAACGTTTTGAACCGTTTTTACTTCCTTACCAAAGTTAAGGAAGTATTGTAAACGAGAGAAATTTCGGGCCCCATATTTGAAAGAAAATAACGATTTTGACGGCTCTTGAATCCACTTGAACAATTTCGTTTGCGTGAAATCTGCACACAGGGACAGAATAAAGCACTCTTTTATCCCAAGCGGATTGTAAAATGGGTTTAAAATTGATTAAGAAGAGTTTATTTTTTCTAACGTATGTATATATCTCACATAACTCAAAACTGTCCTGCCGTAAAACCTTGAAAAGTTTGTATATGGGACTCCTATAACATCCAGTTGTACAACTCCCTTTTTTGTTGTTATCGGCCACGCCAAACATATGATGGTAAATTGTGCATTTTTACTTCATTGTACGAAGTAAAGGAAATACACTGGTGTGCAAAAATTAAGGACGAAGTCGAAAAATTAGCATATCAGCTGAACGAAGAGCCAGAGCGGACAGAAAGACCAATCAGGAGATTAAGTAAGGTGATGTACGGTAGCACATGCGCAGATATGCAGGTAGACGTAATGGGGGAGTGTCTGAGTAGTATAAAGCATGTTGTCCGTGTAAGATCAGTATTTCTAGCAAAGAGATTGCACGCCGTATAGCAGTTAAAATCATACCGAGTTGCTGCCTCAGGGAGAAATGGCGAATAATCAATCTGTTAGACGACATCTGAATGCTTTTACCCGAGGTCGAATCATTGGGAATATTCAGTATATACTTCATCTGCAAGACGTATGTGAATGAATTTGTTTCAGAAAATATTCTGCGACTATATTTCGTCAAATATCTTTAGGTTGCTATGCTCTAATTTAATAAACAAATGCCAAATTTGGAAAACCCAAACTAAAATTAATATTTAAAGAAATAAAGTCTGGAGCCTAAATTTTTACACAGCCTACACACTATAACTTGATTCTGCACAGCATCTGCCAAAGTATAAATTTATTTTCTAGGGGAATATAAATATTATAAAGAAGCGCTTTGATTTTAGACACAGAATACATTTCTGTTTCTTGCTCTAGATTTTAAAGAATTGTTTTTGTTTGCCGACGAGATGAATTATAAAAAACATATATGTATTTTCAGTGAATTTTGATAGTATTTTACTACGAAAATAGTGAAATTTTGAATTCCGAAAACTTCGTTTCGGCGTTAAGTCTTGTCATAAATAAACTGTTGCAGCTATTTTATTTTTAAAATTCAATGACGTCGAATTATTAGGAGAGTTCTTAGTATTTTTTACTGTTATGTTACTTTAAATTTTAATTCATGGTATTAAATCATTATGTTAATTATCTTAGTAAAATTATAGCATGTCACTGCCACCATTACGTACGTTTCTTACTTCCTAAATAATAGTATTTTAATTGTTAATTTGCTTGGTTTGTGAGATAAATTGTTTATAATGAGAAAACGCGACTTTTGGCATGTATTTACAGCCTTAAATTGGTACAAAAAGCACAAATAAACAGACCTAGCGACTTGCCGAAAGTCTGAAGTCAGTATATAACGTTTGGTGAGGTTACGTTAAATCTACAGAGCTGAGACATAAATAAGCCTTAAAATGTATTTTCTCCCTCCTTTCTGCATGCCTGCGTGGAGTAACAGTAGCACACTCGGCGCTTATTCGAAAGATCCAATTTCGAATCCCAGCTAGGGTAATGCTCATTTTCCATGTCTCCTGCATCAAAATATATAGTGAATCCTCTTCAGTGCAGAATGATGATTCGGTGGAGAATGATGATTCGAACAAAAATCATCATTCTCCACTGAGTAATGATTCGAATAAAAATTTTTGTTCGAAATGATTCGAACAAAAATCCACAACCAACAGGATTTGGCGACTGGATCGCCTAGCCTGAGATACATACATACATACCTTACATACTCCTCTTTAAAAAGGGGAGTATGTAAGGTATTTTCTCCCTTCTTTCTGCATACCTTCGTGGTGAAATGGTTAGCACACTCGGCGCGCGCTCGAGAGGTTCAGGTTCTAGTCCCAGCGAGGGTATTGCTCATTTTTCGTGTTCCTAATTCTAAAATCCTAATGTCTGTACAGCCTAACTGATTACTGGTCTACTAGATGTAATGTGGGAAAAGGATGAAGCTACTCTAAGAAATATTTCAAATTTTTATCACATTCGTCCACAACTATCTGGAATATTTCCTACGGAATGAGAAAATTAAAATGCCTAGAAGATAATACTTTGTTTAAGAGATTAAAAATCACAGAAACATCTTCAAGCATAAGCATTACTTTTTAATCCAACTAACTCAAAATATTCATTTTCTGAAAGTAAAATAACATGTGATGGAAAACCAGTTTGTACACATTATGTAAGATGCAAGATAAACAGCTAGAGACAACGATTCCTGCAATGGAATAGCACCAATTATCTAATCCGAAAATTAATTTCGATTCGAAGAAAGTTATAATTAGCAACAAAGCTGCATCTTGTCTGATTACTCACAGTTTTCTTAGACCTTGTTTGATTTAATACAGATTGTATAATAAAGAATTAATCTTTTTTTGTTGTATGATAAAAGCTAAGTAGTCAACGTTATTTAAACGGAAACGGAAATATGCTTTTCAGTGCTAATCATTGACTGTATGTGGCTAGCATGATCAATACAACTATACGAATTGGGTTTAAGATTCTAAATCTTCGTCAACAGAACCTTAGAGTACATGAACCTTATAGGACTTTAGCTATAATCCACATGTCATTTCCTTCATTGTTTGAGTAACTTTTTAACGTCAGAAAGACCTTTAACCGAGTTTTTCCAAATGTTTCGGATTGTTACCTTCGTCACGCCAGGTTACATTACACTGCACTAACATCAATGCATCTTACATTCGTTTTATCAAGCATCATCACTGCACTAAACTAATGCATTTAGTTTATCTTCCACGCGGTTCTACATATTGTCATTTCTCAGACTGCTGTTATTTCGCAAATAATAAGCCATCATTTCTCTCTCAAATTTTACCAACCTTTTACTCGTGAATACTTTGATAGTTTTAGACTAATAAACGTCTTTCTTAATAATTGGAATATTTGTTTTACTTTCGTAAGAACATAACGAAATGATATAAATTAAATATGTTTAATTAATGCTACAGCCAATAAATACTTTTAAGAATATTTGCAGCCTTATAGTAACTCATAAAATATTTATTTTTGCACATATTATTTAGCTGAAATTTTACAGTTTGATTTTTCTTGATGAATGTTATTGAAAACTGAAAAACATGAAAATAAAAAAACCTCCCATGAGTTTCTGAGCTACAGAGGTGTGTTTTCGTGGTACACATTCATGTTATTTGATTTCGAAATTAAAACATCCATGTGCTAAAAAACCGAGAAATGCGACGGGCTCAATGCCACTTGTTTTCATTATAAGTAACGGATAAGTGCTCGTATGCTACATTGATGTAAATTTGACAGTTTAAGGAGCTATAAACTTACTTGATGACCTAATAATCTGAATAAAATATAGGTTTCTATTTGTATAGGAAGTGTTTTAAATGGTTAAATACTATTTAACATATTTTTGGAAAGACTTAGTGCTTTGTATATCTCTTAAATTCAACCCAATTAGTTTGTTTGGATTGGTTTGTTTAATTATGGTAAAGGCACTCGAGAACTATCTAACTTGTAGAGACATTAAGATATTTGAATTAGAGACACGAAAAATGCTTTTATTTAAAATCATAATACCAGAAAACTAAAAGTGAGTCTGCTATATTTCCTGAAAGTACGTTTGTAGAGTCATTAGGTTTTTTTGATGCTGGAGATGTGAAAAATGAGCAGTGCCCTCACTGAGACTCAAACTTGTATCTCTCGAATATACGCTGAGTGTGCTACCGTTTCACCGCGAAAGCATGCGAAAAGGAGGGAGAAAATATCTTATATACTTCCCCTTTTAAAGGGCGACAGGGTATAGGAAACCGAATCGTCAGATCTGATGATGAACAATCATCATCTACCACTTTTTAGTTCCAGCGCCACTGCAGAGTCATTAAGATTTTTAAAGTAGTAGACATGAAAAATGCCCTTGCCTGGAGACTCGAACTCGGAGGTCTCGAATACGCGCCGAGTGTACGACCGTTACAACACGAAGGCAGAAAATACCTTATAACCTAAGGGAAAGGGTGCCATCATGGAGCCACTTTCTAAGGAAAATTAGGTCATATACGCGTTACACACAGGGAAAGAAAAGAAAACAACCACCTGCCCCGCCTGCTTTGTAGAATTCGAACCCGGGATCGAACTACAAGCATTCAGTGATTTTACCGCTCTGTCGCTGTCGGGCTAACATACTTAAAGGAAATTGATTGACGTATGTTTATTATTTCTGTTAATACTATACTACTGTTACTACTGGAAATAATTTCCATACTGCTGTTACTAAGGAGATAAAAATGTTTTATTCCGTAAAATGTTGCCACAGCTAGGTTTGAAATCTTTGATTTTTTCAATCAAAATTCATTAAGTTTCACAGAATATGAGAGAGATAATAAAAGAAACTCTAAATTTAGGCTTTTAGGTGCCCATATTTCGGTGGGCGCCTAAGTTTTTCAAAATTTGATGGTTCTACGTACCGTTCTTGTTTTCAAAATGCGAGAATCATTCATGCATTCATGCAGATTCTTCATTATTTAATTTCTTTAAGTATAATGGAGAGCGATAATACTTGGTGGCAACAGCATGAAAAGCGATTCAACGCTTTTAGTGATTCTATGCAAAATGCCGTTGCGAGAACAATACAATTTGGAATAATTTTCAGAAAAGCCTGACAAAAATAAAATTTAAAAAAAATATATGCCAGTACTTAACATAGCATCGAGAGTTCTAAACATATGCTGTTATGCTGCTGTTAAAATATTTGGAATTTTGCCTCTGAATTATATACTGCCTTAATTGCGATTAAAATTATGCCTAATAATAAAGCTTAAACGGAAGAAAAATAGATTAGCAGGTGTGAGCTTAACATCAGTCTGGTAGACTGCGAGCACAGTGACAGCGTAAAAAAACCTCAGCAAATCCTTTCGGGCGATCTTTAAAACCTGAAACCTTTCAGGTAATTTTTTAATCATTTAAAGCACATGAGTGTTTACACATGTCACCACCCTTATAACTAATGTAAAGTTTAAAAGACAGAAAGTAAATGAAGAATTACTGGTTAATAAAGTAGAAATCCCTTTTCATATGCGTCTACCTCTACACGATTAAAATTATAGTGTAGATTACGGCAAAGGGAGTGTACCTAAGTGAGGCCTTCACAGAGGACTTTCAAATGGAAACTTGCTCCCCTTAATATTACACACAGAGAAAATAATGCTCAGGTAAACATTCGCCGAGATTTTAACACGAGTCGAACTACCATTATTCAGCCGTATTACCGCTTGCTTCCTGGTGAGCTTCTTATGGAGATGAAGCTGATCATTTATGTTTTACTTAAATACGTTAAAACTTTTTATTCCTGTTAACAAAACTATAATAACAAGCATACTTCAAAATGCTTAGTACTTCCAAACATCAAGGAATTTACAAGCTAGTTTGGATTTAGAATGTTTTATCCAATCCTTGTATAAAATATCCTACTGATTAAGTTTCTAAACATGATAAAAGTATCTTCAATAAAAAGCAAATTTCAGTATTTATCTTTTTTAATTTCTATTGCAGAAAACCCTACAACGGCCGAGCGGTAAATTCACTGAACATTGGTAGTCCGTTCCGAGAAAGTGCTGGCTTCATGGGCGTTCTCGTCGTTTTCCCCGTTTGTAACGTGTATAAGACCAAGTTTCCCTTAGACAATCCTCCACGAAGTCATCCCTCCCCTTAAAGCAGATAGCTCTCGAGGCTTTGCCACGATCAGATAAACCAAATCAAAACCAAGCATCTCAGAAAATATATGTCAAAATCAAAAATTTGTATCTGAATATTCCTGATTTTTTAAAAATGTAGTGCAAATCGCAGCCAACTTCTCTTTTTCCAAAAAACTAACTGTAACATATTTGACATATTATTTAATACCTTTTCCTAACACACCTGTTTAATTAAGACTTTTTTCTGTTTATGAATATAAATTCAGCATCTTTCATAAAACAAACACTTTTTATGATAATGTAATTTTATAAGTGAATGCATAACGACAAAGTATAAAGCTATAACAATATTGCTTAAAATAAATGGTGAAATGTCTTTCTGCTTTACTTTTGATTACTATCTGTATTTTAGCAATCTCATTTCATATGCGTCGAAAAATTCTTTAAAGGAAATAAGTACTTGTAAAGCAGTGATAACAATTAAAGCGTCATTGACAATTTAAATGCCAGAAAAGCATGTTAAGATAATAAAAAGTTTAATTATTTTCTCAATTATACATTAAGTTAATGATTTGTCATTAACAGCTCATTAACAGGCCATCAACGTAAATGGTTTTCGTCTTTTCTTGAGTATATTCCTTCCTGTAATAACATATAATAATGTTGCCATTTATTTAAAGGAAAAGAAAGAATAATCTGCTCAAATATATGCCATAAGCAAGTGAAAATAAATGTCTTCAGTAATTTTCTTTTTCTTATCATTCTATTATTCATTCAAAATATAATTAAGCAGTTGGATGGGGAAAAATTCTTAGAAAAGTTTGCCTTTTAATTTTGGAAAAGTCAAAGATGGTATAATGGATATTTTATTACTATTTCTTTTACTCACCTTCTTAATATATTTAAGTAAAATATTTTAATGAGCTCATATATGAGTAAGACATAATTTTCACACATTATCAAGTTGCCGGTTTATTTATGCAGTGCCTTAAATAAGTGGAATTTGTAATAAAAATTTGTGTGCCATTAAAATTTCAAATAGATATAAAAATAACTTGTATATGTAAAAAGTGAACTCTTTATTATCTACAAATAATCAATAAATTAGGAATAATTATTAAAAAATATAGCAAAAAAAATCTTAAAGATTTCAGATTTTATATTACTCTCAAAGAGGCGTTTTTTTTTTTCATTTACACATATTTATATGTTTCGAGAGGGCTAAAAATATTTTAAAACAGCATATCTTTGGAAATTCCGATAGACAATCTCGCGCGCTAGGAATAACAACGTTTTTTTTTTCTTTCCGAACAGTGCGTTGACACTTTTCGTTTTGAAATTGTTGAGTTTCTTAATCGAAAATTCGTTAAAATTAAAAAACAGAATATGAAATAGATAAAAAAACAAGTTTGAAATTCAATATTCGGGCTTCATATTCGGGTGGAGGACTACGTTATTCAAAATTTGATGGCCCTAGGTATCGCTGTTTTTTCACAATGCGAGAAAAATACATGCATTCATGCGGATACTTCATTATTCAGTTTAAGTATAATATAGGGTGATAGTATTTGGTGGCAACAATTTCAGAAGTGATACAGCCGTTTATAGTGATTCGACGCAAATTACCATTTCGATACAACTATAAACAATAAATATACAGTAGCGTTGTCATATTGTCATACTCTTGTATAGGTATCTTGACATCAGACCTCGGTAACTTGAAACAAACTGCTTATTTATTTTTCAAAAAAGGAAATTAATAGAACAAACAATTTTTGTCCATTAATTGAACGTATTTTATTTCAATAAGAATAAATAAGTGAAATTAATGTGATAAGCATGATAAACTACATGTACTCAAATTGCATATACATTCATGTCCATAAATTAAGGATAATTCGGAGTCACGCGGAAATCGAATTCTAAAATAAATTTATCACCTGTAAAATCACTACACACATCTTCAAGAATCATATGCAAATTTCAGGAAGTAACCAGATGACACCGATGGTACGTCACAATGACGAGAGTGTAAGAGAGTGATATATAAGGAACACAGGCAAAGAGGTAAAATTGTTCGCTGGCGCTTTATAAACATTTCAGTGCAATAGACGAATAGTTATGACACAAAGGACGCATTTGGATGATTTTTTACGTGGTAGAATTATCGGCTGTCTGGAATGTGGGCGTACCCAACTGCAAGTATCAGACGAACTTGGAATTGCCCAGAGTGTCATCTCCAGGCTTTGGCAACAATTCCAAGGTGATGGTAAGGTGAGTAGACGTTACAGCACAGGTCGCCCCAGAGTTACAACGCCGAATGAGGACCGGTATTTGGCAGTTACTGCCGAAAGAAACAGGCGGGGCAGAGCCTCAGACCTTTCTCTTCAGCCACTGGTACGACAATTTCAAGGCAGACCATGTACAGACGCTTAGGGCAGATTGATCTATATACTCGTAGACCTGTCACATGCGTTCCACTTACTACAACTCACTGTCGCCTGCGGTTAGCCTGGAGTAGAGAGCATGCATTGTGAACACCGCAACAGTGGGCTTGTGTAATGTTTTCCGACAAGTCCAGGTTTAGCTTGCAGTCTGATTCTAGCCGGACTTTCATATGGAGAGCTCCAGGTACCCGTTACCACCAAGAAAACATTATTGAATGACACCGTTACGGTGGTGCAGGAGGCACTTTTTAAATTGGTGCCACCAAATATTAAAGCCCTGCCTTATATTTAAAGAAATTAAATAATGAAGAATCTGCAAGAATGTATGCATGTCTCTCGCGTTATGGAAAACCAACGGTACCTGGAAACATCAAATTTTAAATAATGTAGTCCTTCACTCGAATATGGGCATCTGGAAACACAAATTTGGAATTTGTTTTATTATCTGTTTCATATTTTTTAAACCTTTAGCGGATTTTTTATTAACAAAGATTTCAAAGCGAGCTGTGGCAACACTATACGGAAAAAAACAAGTCTACAGCGCGAGAGCGTGTATCGGAAATTTTACAGATGTGCTCTTTTTAAATATTTTGTGATATTGCTGTTTAATTGAATTTTGCGATTTAAGTTAGAAGAGCATGATATTTAATGTAACGTACAAAATGTTAAAAAAAAGCCCGTATGTGCTTAACATAAAATCTGAATGCTTTTAAATTTTTTATTTTATTTAATATTATACTTCCATTTTCTTGTAAATCATACGCATATAGATTTTATACATATGTTATTTTTTTTAATAAATTTGTTAACTTTTAGCCAACTACTCATAGAGCGCCAAGCGCTCTAAAATTTGCATTTTGTGTAAGTCTGTTGAAGATTTATAAGATCCAACGCTGTCTGGATTGGAAACAATATGCAGAACTAGCGATTTTAAGGCCTTAGCAATACTTCAGAACGCAAAACAATGCGGGAAAAACTTTTTAAACATACGACAGTTTAAAAACTCTATTATTTTGAAAAATCCTTTTGAACTTTCAAGACAGAAATCTAGCAGTTCTCTCTTATATTGCGTTAATTCTGTAATTTTATTTGTGTACAGGTTCCAGTTGAACCGCTTAATTTTCTTGAATATCTCAAACCAATATACATGCAAATACATATTTAATTATTACTTCTATAATAAACTGATTATATTTTGCATACACATGATGCGAAATTATTTATATTTCTATAACTACTTAAATATTCGCCTAACGAATACCCTAGAAACAAATAATTATAAATCTATCAATAATTCTGTGAAATAAATGAGTTTCATAATATTCCTATTTTAGAGTTATAAGAAAGGAAAATGTTTTAATACTGCATGCAAGGTATTTTCATTTGACTTGAAAACATGAGGAACATTAAGAGTTATTAATCAATGCAAGCATTAAGTACTTTTGCAAGCATATTGTAAATTATGCCAATAATATTTTATATTCATAATTATATTTAATTATAGCTGTTTGCCATGTTGTTTAATTCTAACTTTGTGCCTGGGTTTGAGTCCTAGAGAAGGCTGAGCCATTTGCAAATGCACAATATCTTTGCAGAATGGAGGCACTTAACTTATTGCTCACCAAGTCATTTCGAGAGGTTGGTGGAATGACAGACGAATAGGAGACTCTTGGATCCGTGCTCTGGGATTTAATTGTCAATACTGAGAGGAAAACTGACAAATTTCTTTTGTCTCATTTTAAGGGGTGAAAGGCCTAAACATCGACAAGCTCAACCCTTGTTTCTTGGCCGCGATAAAATGTGTGGAGTTGAACTGATATTACTCTAATACAACTGAAATAAATCACAATAATATGCTTTATTGTGCATACAATTTATTTTTTATATTTCATTTAGAAAGCAAGATTTTTTTATATGTAATTTATGTATTTTAAATTATTATTTATTTTTGCATCTTATATAGCCCAACGACAAGATTTTCGATCTCCAGCTTCATTTTGAATTTTATTTAGAGGCTATCTAAGAACACGACTAGCATTCGGCGAAAATTCCTATATCTTAATAAACATCCATTTTCATTTAATTTTACAAAAGGATTAAAGTTTATTCTTAGTGTATTATGTTTCGCAGACGACCTTTATTAAAGCAGAAAATATCATTTCTAAAAAAGACAGTTCTATATCTCCCGTTCTACTGGGCCGATTGACGAAATTCAAATTGCGTTTTCTATGTCTCGAAAGCGCGACTTCGGATATATATTAGATACGACTCAAATTATGCCTAAATATTAAATTTTGTAACATTTTGTGCGAAATTTACGGAGAAATTTAAAAATTTAACTTGGCGAATTTTTTTCAGTTTGCACCAAGAATAATTCACTTGGGGAACTTCTTAATACATGGCAGCATATTTTGCTCTCCCTTCTATTGTGCAGGAGCGAAATTTGTTAAAGTCATATCCTTCCTACCTTTTCACATTGTCGATGAGCGGGAAAAAAGTCATATCGTTCTTACTTTCTAATAATTTTAACAAAATGCGTAAACCATATTTTCGTTATTATCGCTTTCAAGAAATATGCCAAATTTCAAAATGCGCCTATATATAAATTCACGTATATCTTCGGAATTTTTGAATAAAAATCTGTAATGTTTTGCAAGTGTGCTTAGAAATGCATCTACGTCGAAACGATGGTAAAATTTTATAGGTTATAATTCAAAAGTGTTTTTGAAAAATTTATAAAAAGTATTTAATAATACAAATTTTAAAAATAAATCATAAAAATGGGTAAATTGTATTTGGAATGAACCTAAATTTTGAACTGTGCAGGAAAGAATCAAATAAGTTTCATAAAAAAAGATATATTAATAAATACATACCAAAATAAATTAACACTGAGGAGGTAAAATTTTTGAGAGCCAATTTTTTAAAAACTACTCGTGCGATTTTAACAAAACCTGGTAGTTTAGCATAATTTGAGTCGTAGAAACGAAATATGGAAAACATGTGGCATGTCATTTCAGAAAAAATTCCATTTTGTGTCAAAATACCTCTATTTGAACAATGCTATATATAAATCTAACTCATATCCTACACATATCCTAAGTGGAGCTTTCGAGACATGAGAAACGCAATTTGAATTTCGTCAATCTGCCCAGTAGAACGGGAGATATAGAACTGTCCAATTGTTTTCGCAGTGTACGTATTACAATAGAATCTCGATTATGTTTCAATCACGGAGATTTCTCGAGAGGGAATAGAAAATAAATGGATAAATAAAAGCTATTACCACCACCCCCCACCATCACTAAATATAGACAGTCAATAACAAGATCCATTTTTAGCATATTACATCGTAGAGTAAGTACCAAAATTAAGATTAGAATTAGCCATTAGTCACGATATATCTCAAATTTATTTCTTACTCTGAGACACGCATATGAATTTCTACCAAAGTTTCGTCTACTGCTACAAAACTCCTTAGTAAATTATTCATGAAGAATATAATATTCTATAATTACAGAGCTTTCATAGCGATTTTAATTGAATATATTTGCTATGTAGGTTTACTTGAGAGTAGACTTTTGCATATAAATAATATAATAGAGTACTTAGAATTAATACAAAATAACCGTTCGTTTCGTATTAATGTAACTACAGGTTTTTATTCTAAATATAGCGATTAAATATTCACTTCGTGTTGAAAACGCAGCTTATTTTAAATTACGATTTCATTTATTTCAAGTACTTATTTTTTTCATCTTTTCCAGGAATCATTAGATCCATTTATTTGTCTTTTTGGAAACATTCTGCAGTTGCTCTCTCAGTGACCGTTAATAAAGAATCGAACAATGAAAAATAACGCATAAGTGTGTCCTCAATATACTACAGTGTTTAATTATTGTTTATTACTTGCTATACTGCTGCAAATTATATTAAATTTATCGATTATAACATTAAAAAAAATCTGAAAGGATTCAGATTTTAGATTACGTCCAAAGGGATCTTGCTTAATAATATAATAACCTGCCGAACGAAACAAACTTTAAACTAAACCCAATACGAACACAAAAACCAACCCAATATAATTCCAATAGTCAACCCAATACAATTCCATTAATCCATCCAGTACAGACCCAATAACCAACACAGTACAATTCCAAAAATT
>KK118118.1:672106-686998 GCA_000611955.2 Stegodyphus mimosarum | reverse complement strand
TTGCAAGATATATATAAAGATAAGTATATGCAAGATACATATGTATAAAGGTAGTATATGCAAGATATATAAACATAAGTATAGGAAGGATATATAAAGATAAGTATGTGCAAGATAAATATATATATAAAAATATAAATATATACAAAATATATGTATTGTTGCGTGCGTACGGGTTCGTAATGGATTGATGCACAAGTCGTTAAAAAGTTAAAATTTATTCTTTTCACAAGAAATAAAAGGAAATGCTGAAATATTTCCTATGTGATATTCGTACAATATCACAATATGTCACAGTAGTTATACTTTAAACTACTAGAACGCTAAACAGAACTCTATTCAAAACAGAGAAAGCTAATTCGACCTCACAGTGAATTCGCTAAAATCAATAACAGCACTAAGTAAACAGCAACGGTTCGCATAAAACAACTACAACTAGGCTGAGATGTTTTAATCCGGCTTTTGTAAACTTTTTAATCAAGCACGAGATCATTCTGGTATTTCCTCGATTTTTCAGGATAGCAAAGGAAATTATGAGATATCTATTCATTAAATATTAAATGCACGCGCTCTTGTATTTTTACTTTTCCCGGGGAGCTTTCTCTTAAATTTCGTCAGGCGCTGCACTGCACCGAAAATAAAACAATTGAATTGCAGTTCTAATAAAAATAGCTAAATAAATACAAAATCCGTAACACTATTTTTGCTCCTTTATTTTGTTTATGAACGTGAAAAGTATAAAATGAATGTGAAAAATAAGAGGACTGGAAAATTCTATTTTTAAATTCTTTTTAAAATTCTAACAAATACTTTTTCGATGATGATTTTAAATTGAGTTTCTGCTCCTTTGAGATAGTACATAGAGAGTTTTCTTGTTATAATTTTCTGTGAATTACTGGTTTATTACTTTGCAGCTTTAGCGCAAGTCTTGGGCTTATTAATTTACTTTTAATTACTTATATATATATATACTAGAAAACACGGCGGTCATACGAAATGACCGTTTTTCTAGATATTATAAATTGTAATTAAAATGATTTGTTGAAAGATATCTGCTAAATCAAACTGAATTACTCAGGGCAGGGGGCGAGGACGCCCCTTTACGTACTGCCCCACGCAGTTTCTCCCTTCTACTCGCTTAATTGCTGAACGTAGAGTGCAATGAAGGAAACCACTGGCGGTACATTTCTTTCTTTGCTCAGTGGTTTCTTTTTGTCGAGAAAGCAGTTTTTGTGCAGCTTTAGCTCCTTTTTTCTCCTCTTCAGTGCTGTATTTTCTAGGAGGCATTCTTAAAAGAAATTACGTTAAGACGTAGCTTTTATGTAAAACAGATGATTGCCAATGCAAACAAATGTTCACCTTACACCTGACAAGCTCAATTTGCGTTCAGCCTTAAACTGTTTCAAAAACAGGTGATTGCTAATGCAAACAATTGTTCGCCATCCCCCTGACACGCTCAATTTGCGTTCAGTTGTAAACCATTTCAAAAACAGATGATTGCTAATACAAACAAATGTTCATGTTCTCCCCGACACGCTCAATTTGCGTTCAGCTGAAACCTCAATTTAAAATACAATGTCGAAATAAAATCGGGCAAAATTTTAAACTTCTTACGCGAAAGGATATTTAGCATAGGAGTCTGGGTAAACCTACCTGATGAGATGTATTACGCACAACTCGTTAGTTGGTTTCGTCTCTTTTAATTTCTGAACGTTTGCAAGTTTCTAGGTAATTCATACGCAAATATAGTTAAATGCATAATAAGCAACAATTGCATGAATTCAAAATATTTAAATACCCTGACAATTTGATTAAAACAATGATAACTATTGTGATAAAATTTATTTTACTATTTGAATGCCGTGGCAACATGACCCCATTGGTTAGTAATGGTTGCGCAAGCAACCAATAAACTATCGGCGACAGACACTTAAGCCGCATATAATAAAGATATATAAGATAAGTATATGCAAGATATATATAAAGATAAGTATGTGCAAGATATATATAAAGATAAGTATGTGCAAGATAAATAAATTTATAAACATAAGTATATACAAGATAAATATATAAATATATTATATATATATATATATGTGTGTGTGTGTGTGTGTGTGTGTGTGTATATATATAGGTATATGCAAGACAAATTTATATATAAGGATACATATGTAAATGGCATACATTTTTTTTCTCATGTCTCGAAGACAAAAAACATGGATAATGAGAACTTGATAGCTAGCATAATGCCACAAGGCGTTGCCAAAAATTTGAACCTTCCAGCGAAAATAATTATAATACCAGAAATTTTAAATAAGTTTAATGATTTTAAATTAAGAAAAAAATTATCGCATTAAGATACAAGTTTCTCTTAATAATATATTTCATATAAATAGTTTTAGTAGATGAGGCAAATCTAAATGTCCTAATATAGATATGCAGTAATGGAATGTCTTTATGTATTGAATTATATACTAACAATACATTCCATATAATATATTTGCATATAAAATGGATATTTTAACACATTCCAGTATTAAATGTTTAATATTCTAACACATTTCACTGTTGAATATTTAATATTCTAACACATTCCAATATTAAATGCCTAGAATGTAAAGACATGCCTAAAACAATATTAAAGCAGATCAATGGGCAATCTAGAAATATATTACCAGTCTATATGTATGGAGTATAGAAACACAGCATCATACATCTAAAACCACTGCATGTGAATTTTTATAATATAACTATTTTTTCCTAAAGGTTATTTCGAAAGCAACGTCTTGGGTTTCTTGAGTAAAATGCCTTTTCACGCTGTTGTTATAATACAAATCTCTTTTCATAGGTAGTTTGAAATAATATTTACGATTTTGAAATAAATTTCTAAGTGTTGCCTGATCAAGCTACATCGACGTCAATATACATTATCAACAGATACTTAGATTATGGGTAAGCACAGAATTTGGTCACCTGTGATAAATATAAACGCGAATCCTCGTCTGATGATTCAATAGAGAACAATAGCTAACTAATGCAATTTCTTTCATGTATGTCTGTAAAAGAGTCACATTCACAAACATGACCAAATTAAGCAGCTTTAATGCTGATGGATTTTATTTCCCAAGAGTAATTATTTAACTAATTAATGGAGTAAGCTAGTATCTCATTAGAACCATCTGAAGATTTACTTAACACTATTAATTTTCTTATAAAAACTATTAACAGGAGCTTCACATTCTTTCAAAGTAAATTACTTTGGTCCTTAACAGATAATTAACTATATTTGATGTCGAACTACAAATCGAAGTTTAACACTTATTGAATTTTCTGCTAATTCTGATTATCAGGCATTCGCCAGGTTTTTAAGACACTATCATGAATTCCATACTAAAGTAAGAAACATTCCATTCCATTCCAAATCATAAAATGGTTAGTCTATAAATTGGGAATTTCCTTACAGTATTTTCCTCTTTCTTAAGTTAAAGTTTGTGAGATATATTTTAATTTTATAATAGTTATTTTAATTTAAGTAACCTTTTCTAACTTGTCTCGTTTCAACTTACAACTCCCTACCAAAATGAGTTTTTAGAATCGTGTTGAATACAAATGAGGAAGAAATAGTATTAAAGAAAAGTTCAACTTACTTCAAGAGAGAGAAAGAGAGCTAGGAATCCTGAGTAGCGCTCGTTTGCCTTTGGTTTAAGTCTCTCTAACTGCAGTTACGCTCGGCCGTTTATTACGTGCCTTTTAATAGGGCACCAACTAGTTTAAAACTAAGGTTCATCAATACATATGCAATTATATTCACCATAGTATTTGTATACAGCCTTTCATTACTTCTATCTATCATTTATTCCTTAATTCATGGATTTACAATGTGTATTTAAACTATTCTAAACTGTAACATGTCATATGTAGATCTATTTTTGTCTATGTTATTAAACTCTTCTAAACTATATCATGTCATATGTAAATCTGTTTTTAGTCCATACCTATGCATTCAACATTACTGTAATCTTCTATAAACTACTGCATTTTTATCATCCTATACTGCATTTTTATCATACTGTAGTGTATTTTTATTATCCTATAATCTCTCTATAATTTTATGTTTGACTTCTCTTAAGGAGTTGGTCCTCGCGCTGTATCATGTATTAAGTATAATCACTTATTAGAACTATCATGCAATAACACATATCAATTCTTAATTACATCGCATTATGTTAAATGTATCGTAACGTGTTATTTACACAAATGCAACAATTTTTATTGCCAAGGTATACTACAACTGTTTGTAATCAATCATTCATTTTCAATTATGTAATCACGTATTTGAATTTGTGTTGTCTTAAGGGTTCTCTATATCATGGTGGACGTAGTGCTATGCTAATTAACCGTATGGTAGAGGCATAGTGCCCACGTCCCCTGTTCCTTATCATTATTCTTTTTTAGTGTTGAGTTTAAGCTCGACTGGAGGCTTTGTTGTAAGCCCAAAGAAGGGGCCGACAGCCCGGGCCGTAGATATATGTAAGATATAACAAAGTACAATAGCTCCTTTAAAACATTATTGGCGAGCTCAAAATAAACATTCTAAATTTGGTGCTTTCCCCCTAAATTCATCTGTTCTCACAAATTAGAGATCTTTCTATCGTTATGCAACGCTGCTTGAAAAGGGCAACTAAAACTAAGGTTAACCACTCACAGATTAGCTGAACTTATACATCAAACGTGGTATAAATACCTCTGGCTATTAATTACGTCATTCTTCAGTTGCATTCCTTACCTAGCTTCCGCCTTGCCGGCATCTCTATTTTGCTATACCCCCTTTGTTCGTATTCCAAGATAATGCAACGTGCATATAAAAAATAATGTAATTGCTTGTGATCTAGAAATATCATATCTACTAGGAAATGATTTGATTATGTGCGAAAATAAAGGACGATGATTTCTAAAAATATCCAGTTGTTGTTATCTTCATCGGTATGCCTTAACCATGAACCATGGCTGTTATCGAAAGCTGTTAAGAGCTCCAGTGCGGTCCTCTGCGCTTCAAAATTATTCAAAATTATGTATATATATATATGTAGTTTACTAAAACGTTTTGAATGTCTTGTCTTTTACTCAGATTCTAATTAATCAGAAGTCACTGTATTTAGTTTCTGTTTCAAAATAGAGTCTTCTAGAAGGAATCACATCTTACGATGTTTCATAAAGGCTCTAAAAATTTGACGAAAATAGTCTTGTGACATCGGTTTTAAAATTATAATCGTAGCTTTTTTCATTTCCTCATTCCTTAAGAAAACCTATTCTCGCTCAGCTGCCTTTTTATTGCTGATAATGCCACAAAATTACCTTGTACTTCCATGTATGAGATACATGGAAGGCATTTTAGTATTATACATTCAATTTTAGATAGTGCTACTAATGCTGTAGTAGTCATATCATGTCGGATATTGCCTTGAGCCAAAACTGCTGTTTTTTAAGAAACTTCATTTTTTCCTCTTACTTCATCATGTGCCCTCTTTCACTATGTAGGACGTATTATAACCCTATTTTCACCTCAGTTTCGTCATATACGGAGTGCAGTTTCATCATATGAGTGTATATGCACTACAGCCTGTTTTTTTACTTGATGGTCTTAGCGACTCGCCTTTCATTTGCGATCGTAATATAGGTTGACATCACCGCGCAGAAGAAACTAGGGCATTTTAGCAAACTAGATAATTCTATCTTTACCCTGCAGCAGACATAAACGTAAATATGAGGCGTGGCTTTGGGGGGAAAGGCACTGATGCGCATATTCTAAAGTAGTAAACTATAGCAGTACACAACTTATCAAAATAGTCTCTACAGATTAGCATACTCTGCTTTTTGACATATGTCAGCATTGAAACATAGAAAAATGACTAAGTGTATTAACATCACTGAATACAGTGGCATTTCAAGTGTTTTATTACCGCACCGCTTTCCTCAAATTAACACACTATTAAATCACGCCTGGTTGTATTTTTTAGATAAGTGCCCCTCATTTGTTATGACAGAGCTTCTTAGGACCTTCAACTGAATCTGAAATAACTGAAGGCTATAATTTTTCAGCAGCACATTCAAATACATACATGTGTAACCTTCAGAAAATCTAGTACAAGTTCAACAGGTTTAACATCCTCAAAGATAAACTGAGATGTCACAAGTATATAAATCAGCCATCCCTGTAATAACACAGATGCTACTACCTTCACTTATATACATACGCAATACATACGTATCTTGTGATCCGGTGGTTATCAAATGACGACATTAGTATGACTACAAAACTTTATCATAGACGTTATACTTTATTTCCCATGCAGAAAATTATCTACAGAAGGAACATCAGAATTAGAAACTTTGTAAAATTTACCTCTGGCTTACCAAATGGGGTTAGAAAGTTATATTATTAACTGCTTTGATGGAATGAAGGTAATAAGGATGTAAAATTCCACTAATAACTCAAAATAATAGAACATATCAGCAGTTCACTTTGGAACCGCAATGAGGAACGCACTTCTGAAACATAGAAAATAACGGCTACCAGTATCCGAATGTGTATATCACTGCTAAATACTAACAGTTTAGAGGGGAGAGAAAACCGACAAATTCACATGGAGGTTTCTTGAATATTTCTCAAATTAATGTGATCTCTAGCTAGATTCTTCCATGAAGGTTATAAGGTATTTCTCCCGCCTTCTCAGTAAGCCTCCGTGGTGTAATGGACAGCATACTCGGCGCGTATTCGACAGGACCAAGGATTTAGTCCCGGGCAGGGCATTGCACATTTTTCATGTCTCCTGCTTCTAAAAAAATCTTAATGTGTCTACAGTGGCGCTCGAATTAAAAAAGACGGTGGATGATGATTCTCTACCACCAAGATTTGGCGGCTGGGTCCCCTAATCACCAGTTGCCCTTTGAAAGCGGTAGTATATAAGCCATTTCCCTAGCCTTCGTGGTCCGTGGTCGAGTCCCGGCCAGGACATTGCTCATTTTTCCTCTCTCCTTCGAAATAACCAAATAATGTCTGTACAAGGTCTTGACTATGAGACTCCTTCCTTAGTTAGCCCTTATATTCCTTCTCTTAATCGTATAAACGCTTAAGGTAACACGGGGAAAGAATGCAACATTTTAGACTACGCGGACTGGAACAACTTCTTATCTTTATTTGTAGGGATCAAGATCGCAAAGTGAAATTAATCTCCGCAATACATCTCCGAAAAATGTTAGTAAAAACAAAAATAAAGTTTTCCTTTCAGTTTAACGTCTGAATGCGATTTATAATCAAACGAAAAAGCTGGTTCATATTGAAGATTAACAGATCATTGGTGATTATGCTTTTAAATGTGTAATTTTCGGCAGAAAATAGTAAACAGTGTTTGACAATAAACTTTGGAATCGCTGAGAAAGGAAAAAAAGTTGCTATAAAGACTAAAGCAAAAATAAATTTGCTGCTGTAGGAATTGCTTAGCACTATTAAGAAATACAATGTTTGCTGAAAACAATGCCAGTAAGAAATCTACTAGATTACCTTATAGGATAGGTGTTTTCTGCCTCCTTCCAGCATGCCTTCGTGGTGTAACAGTAGCACACTCGGCGCGTATTCCATAGGTTCAGGTTCTAGTCCTGGAGAAAGCACTGCACCATTTTACGTGGCTCCTGCTTCGAAATAGCCTAATATCTCTATAGTGGCGCCCGAACTAAAAGGTGATGGACAATAATTCGTCACCAGAAAAAATTGGTGATTGGGTCTCCTGATCCCCAGTCGCCATTTAAAAGGGGGGTGAAATATATAAGGTATTTTTCCCTCCTTCCAGCATACGTTCGTGGTGTAACTGTAGCATACTCGGTGCATATACGAGAGGTCCAAGTTCTGAATCCCGGCAAGAGCCCAGGGCAATTTTCTCCTCTTCTGTTTCAAATTAATCTGATATTTCTACAATTTCACAGAAAAACATTTCTTTATGAAGAGTATATCTGACTTACCAGTAACAAAGACGTTCGTAAATTCCGTTCGTTACCAGCATATCCAACTTCTATCGTTCATATCTCATAAGAATTCCCATGCAGCAGATTCTGTCATTCCGTCAGTTTAAGAGATTAAGGGCTACGTGTCGCACGGACTACGACCACTCCATGCTTTGATCATGAAAATCGTATATCCTACCTAAATTAAGTGGGAATAGCGTCCTGCTTTTAAAGTCACATTTGTTTTCTATACACAAGTGTGAAGCGTGATACATTGAAAACAAAATGCGGCTTTCAGGTTGAAAAAATGTTTCTTTTTAGATTTGTGATCACAAATATTTCATTAGACAATAGCATACGCTGAAAACTCACAGCATTTAGAATTTTTCTTACATTGCCAAAGTTTTACTTTATAACTATTTACACCGAGAGGAGTTTAAAATCATATCATGCTATGAATTTTTAAATGCAAAAATTCCAGTTCTGCTTACCTCTTCAAACATTCATTGCGTCTATAACATGTGTATCTATTAGAATGGAAGAGAAACACGCCAATATGACAATCAAAATCTCTGAAACAACCTTGTATTTGGCGTACATTTACTTAGTTTAATAAACGTACTCCAAATACAAGGTTGTTTCAGCGATTTTGAATGTGTATCAATGTATATTGATACACATTCAAAATTAAAATGTAATGTATGTTGATACAGAAAGATATAAATAAATATATCAACAATATTTGAAAAATAATGATAAGGTCATAAGGTATTTTTCCCTCCTTCCTACGTGGTTTCCTTGTGTAATGGTAGTACACTCGGCACGTATTCGAGAGGTCCAGGTTCGAGCCGGTGTTGGCATTGCTGATTTTTCACGTCTCCTGCTTCAAAAAAGAAATCCTTGTAAAGTTTTTCCTAAGTTTATTAACAGTTATTTTAAGATTTGTATCTTTCCTATCTTATTTTAATTTCAGCTTACAATTTCCCGCCAGAATGTAAATTCAGAAGCGCAGTAAATGCAAATGAGAAAGAGTGCTATTTAAGTCAATGTTTTACAGACTTCTAGAGAGAGAGTCTGATTCCCTAATTAGCGCGCGTTTGCCTTTGGCTAAGTTCTCTCTTAGTTACTACGCTTGGCCACACCTTAGGCCCTTGCTTGGTTTCCTCTATTTAATTAATACTTAACGGCCAACTAGTTAGATTTCTGATAGCTTCGGCTATACCTTTCAGATAGCCTACTTAAGCTAGTTTAGTTTAATTTAAATTCATTATTATTTAAGTTCAAGCCCGAGTGGAGGCTTTATGTAAATTTCCAAGTAGGAACTGATTGTAAATATTCTGAAAAATAAAGGGTTTTGAGCCCCTCTTAAGTCTTACGGGTTGTAAACACTTCTTAAGTCTTACGTGTTTTGTTCACACACTTAAGCGATTATTCGCTTGTTGGTGCTCGTGGGGTTCTAAGGTAGAACTCTAAAATTAAATAAGTAATTCCCCACATCCTAATCACTCTACAGTGGAGCCCAAACTAAAATACAGGTGGTGGATGATGATTCTTAAACACCAGGATTTAGCAATTGCGTCCACTAATCCCCAGTCGCCCTTTAGAGAGGGGAGTATATAAGGTATTTTCTCCCTCCTTTCTGCATGCCTTCGTGGTGTAACTGTAGCGTACTCGGTTTATATTCGAGTTGCCCACGTTCGAGTTTCGGCGAGGGCACTGTACATTTTCACATCTTCTGCTTTCCCAAATCCTAATGCCTCTGCAAGGTAAACAATAATTACTGAAAGATTATACCAATGGAAAAAGGATTATTTGATTTCTATTTGCGTGAACATTTCCTTCGCCTACTTTAGCGTTTACTTAATCTTGTGTATTATTTGCAATTTTTTTATGCTTATAGGTAGTGCTCCATCAGAGTGGCTTCCAGTTTAATCAACTGAAGAACGTATCATTATATACAGCCAAACCGATGTAACTATCTAGTATTCTTATGAGAAAACTGAACCATTAAACAACGGCCAGCAGCATTTAAGGCAATTCAAGTAATTTAGATGTTAGGAGAATGGTGATAAAATGGACAACAGGAACTGCTAACAGCTCGTCTGAACTCAAGAGCTTCGCTCTTAAATGCAGAAACAAATTTACATTCTGGTGGGAGCCGACGAAAACGGAAGTGAAGGCCAAATGATAACTGCTGACTAAAGATAGAATCCTACTGACTAAGAAACCTATAGGACATACAAGCAATGAAAGATGACATGGAGCCAGTCCATTTTGCTACTATTATTTGAACCCAGAATATGACTTTGGGCATTGTTTGGTACTTTATATCTTAATTTAATGTGCATAGTGCAAAATTTAGAGAAAGCATACTAATTTTTTCTCTGAAAATTATTCTATCACTAACAACAAATGAATGAATTCAGCAAATTCGAATTAAAATGCATGATAACAGTTCGAAATTTAAATAACTGTTTCATGCAGAGAGAAATAAAGAAAGAAATTTTAATATTTTAGAAAGAAAATTAAAGAAGAAATATTTAATATTTTAGAAGCATTTTTCCAGTAGTAGTGAAATAATGCATAAATTACATTTATACAAAAACATTAAACATTGCTTTGGTCTTAGAAAAAAAAATTAAAAAAGTGTTTTGATTTTTTTTTGTCTCTCTTTTTCTGTATGCATATATATCGAATATGACCTCATTTTTACGCCAAAATATTCTTTCTCTGTATCTGTTTTCAGAAAAATAATCTTTTCTGCATGCTCAATACGATATCCATCTTTGGCGAAAATGACATTTTACTGCAGCATTTTCTTTTCATCATGCGCTTCCCGCGGTTTCGTAAATTACGTAATTACGATTTACGATTCTCCATTTGTTGCAGCGGGCAAGCCGTTAAAGGTTTACGCCCGGCTTTAGGAAAATCTCAACTTCCACCAATACGGCGCCGTAAACAAGCGATAAATGCGCCAAGCCTAAATTTATCATCGGAATTACACGTCAGCGATAACCGAGAAGACATGAATTTTCATTTTCATGGTGACTATTCGGAACCAAAGCTTGGATTTCTTATACAAAGTACCCGAATTTCTTTCCCATTTCCATTTTTTTCCTTCTGAAATCTTTCTGAAATTCCACATATGCATCTGGACTTCTTTATCGCTAATGGTGCGCCATCTTTGCTTAATGTAAGGAATATATTTACACATACTTTTTCTTCTTTTGTAAGAGGTGCATTCTTTGCTAGAATCAACCATTTAGTTTTTATCACAGTTTTTAATTTCTTAATTTATTATTACTTTTTATCGTCTTAAGTATGTATTAATAATGAGAATTAATTTGTGGCTATAATTCTTCTGGAATTATATTCCATTGATGGAGAAAATAAAAAATAGCAACTTTTTCTGTATTTAATTCTTAACTGCTCGTTTGCTTTTTGACAGTTAAAAAAACTATGTGTGCACCACACCATTTCCTTGTACGGAATACTAAATTATGTGCATTTTTCCTGCATTTTATTTAAACTTATTTCTGGGAATTTCGTTAGAGATGTATTTCTCATTCAATTAATTCAGTTCTCACTTCGAGGTAAAGCAAAAATACATAAAAACTCAAGGTATTTTCATTAAAAATTGAAAGGTATATAAAAATATAAAACACCAAATACAGTTGAAACAATTAAAAAACGATTCTTACAAGTAAAATTAAAGTTTCTACGCAAAAAGAAGCAGTTCGCTCAGCAGGGGAGAAGGCAAATTTTTCGGTGCACAAAACTAAAAGTTCCTTTTTGGTCCCACTCGGCGAAATGGCACTGAAAGTGCAGAAAGACTTATTCCCTATTCTGCTAAGTTTCAAATGAAAACAAATATGTCTGCTATTGTAAAAAATAGGCTTAGTCTCAATTAAACAACTTTTAAATTGTTGATACTTCTACAAGTATTGCATGCAGGTTAACTAAACATGCTAGATTAACCGGAAGATGAGAAAAAAATAACTAAATCAATTATTTCAGTTTTCTGATCCAGAAGGCATTATCTTTAGATTTATTTATTTGGCTTTCAAAAATTTTACCCTATTTGAAGAACCCTTCTTTTGATGATTTAACTTATAAATGAAGACGTGGAGTTAAAAGCCTAGCCTAGCGTACTCCGTAACTATAACTTCCTTGATCCTTGAAATCATTTTTAAAGCAAAAAAAGTGCAATTACCAATACATAAGAATAAACAAATTGAGCTCATTGAGCCGAGTAACAGAGTGGGTATATATATATATATATATACATATATATATATACTTTTGGTGCCGCCGATTGCTACCAAAAACGGAGATCCGCAAACTATATACAATATTTCAAAATTCTGAGGATATTCCTTTTTGAGTGATGCAAGATACATACATACGTACGTATGTACAGACACCACGAAAACAAATTCGCTTCTGAATCCATTTTAATCCAGTTTTATAATTTAGGGAAAAACAGTCCTTTATTCTGTCCTTACGTACAGATGTCACTCAAAAAAATCGTTAAATTGCATTCGATAGCGGTGAAAATGGATATTTACTTTGAAATATTGTACCCGGAATTTTTAGTGAATAAAATACTTCCTTTAACGTTGAATGATATTTGGTTTTAATAACGTCAAAGCTGAAAACGCCGTTTCACTTAATGTATATGATGCCTAATGGTAGAAGAATATTTATTGTCAATTCATAAACTATCTGAAATTCAATAATCGATTCAAATATCACAATTAAATCAATAATTCGGTAATCGAAAATATTTCAAATAAATCATTTCCCATCCTATTCAGTGGTGATCTTTGATTTTATTCTTATTCGAAGCAAATATGTTGTTATTCTTACCATTAAGAGACAAATTGAGGAAGATCGTTTCGGTTCTCAAAAATGTTTGACAAATGCTACAGATCTGATAGCCATAAGTCATTTTGAAAAGGAGAAGCAAGATCCGATTTTGTTCTTTAACGTAAATAATAATTTCGATATTTAATAATAATAATATTAAACTTTGATCTATCCACAACCACCTCACTTCTGCGTGTAAGAATAAATTTCTGCATTCGGAATGGAGATTGGAAAACAAATAGCTGTTAAAGATTAATAAATTTTAATACTTTTGGTAGCATCTTGAAGCTTCTCATTCAATTCTGTTGTTAATTTATCTTATGTAAAAACCTCTAGATATATCTGGCAGTTTATAAAAGTTACATGGTTATCCCTGGCAGCTTCAGCGAAAGATTTAAAACCAACATTTTCACCCATGATCCCCTTTTCAACCATCTGTGCGCAGTTTAACACAGGTTCCTGATCTAACGGTTTTATGTAAATTCGTCATCGTTACTATACATATCATTTTCTCTTGTATATTTTTCAAAAGGTTGGCAAAAACAACATTTGCTTTAAATATATAAATAAGATATATTAATAACTAAGATATTTTTGATATATCAAATGTTTCGCCCATTTTGGGCTTCATTTAAGTCTAGTAATGTGTTGCTTACATCGTTCGTCGTTAATTTGAGAAATTCTATTACTGACAGTGTAATTTAGCAAAGAAATTTTCCGAATTTTATAGTTATATTTACTTCCGTGAAGCACTTTTACCATTTTAACAGCAGCAGATAATGCAATACCTTTGCTGATGGTGTCTAGCATTTTAGTTTTAGATACTAGATGTGAAATTTCGTATAACACAAAAAAGTATTTTTCGCTAACAAGCATAAATTTTTCAAAATACTGCTTCTCTTTATTTGAAGACTTTAATAGTCGTTTGAAATATTCTTTTTGTTTATTGACATACTATAATAGCAACGCACAAATGTACGTTGCTATTTTCAAGGTTGCCGTCATAGCAATTTAAACATTGTTAATTACCATCATAGTTGTTGAAAGTAACGCCAAATTTAATGAATATCTCATCAAATTCGCCTTTCTTTAAATCTTAGGTACTTATCTGTGATTAGTAAAACTTGCTTGAAGCGGTTTTATAGCAATGCTCTAGCCGTTATTGCCTTTGTTACTTAAGTTAAACAATTTATTCAACGGTAAAAATACTTTCATCTTAAAATATAAATAAAATAACATCACTCACAAAGCCTATCATAAATGATCACTAATTATTAACTAACAAACTTAAAAGAAATTTAAATAATAATATTGTATCATTCTTGGTTTCGTATCCGACCTTATTCTCGACGAGTCTGCGTGGCGCAGGGCGTTACGTAATGTGCGTTTGCGGCATATTTCGATTCTAAAATACCTTATATGTTGAAATTACATCCAGCTGGTATAATAGTGATGCTGACTGCTGCACCGATGTGCTCGGATTCGAATCTCAGAGAAGGAATGTGCGTTTGTAAGAGGTCTATGTGCAATAAAGCAATTAAAATACACAGCCAGTTGAAAGTTCTTTCGAGAGGTTGTTAGCATAGGAAGAGGAGGTGGGAGACCCCAGGGATAAATAGATCTCTTTTAAGTCCTGGGGAGACCCTAGGACCACCTCCCGAGGTGTTCTTCCTCAAAACTGGTATAGGTCATAATTAGCAAGGCCCGACGATATCTAATACATATCTCTCGGTACCAGCCTTAAAACTTGTTTCAACATGTACACTGCGCAAAAAAAGGAGGAACAGTTCTATATCTCCCATTCTATTGCGCCGATTTACGAAATTCAAATTGCGTTTTTCATGTCTCGAAAGCGCGACTTAGGATATACACTCACGTTTGTGAAAATTGCAACACCAAGAAGGAATCGTCATAATTGAATGCAATTTA
This sequence comes from Stegodyphus mimosarum, assembly GCA_000611955.2. NCBI lineage: Eukaryota > Metazoa > Arthropoda > Arachnida > Araneae > Eresidae > Stegodyphus > Stegodyphus mimosarum. The sequence goes on along the minus strand of KK118118.1, from coordinate 672,202 downwards.
ATACACAGTTGAGTGGTAGTGGTACAAATAAATGATTAAATGTTCAAAGCAAACAAACAAGAACAAGAGATCAGAATCAGTATTTTTTTGGCCACC
>KK118118.1:644223-671227 GCA_000611955.2 Stegodyphus mimosarum | reverse complement strand
TCCGTCCACTGCTTCCAAACGCGCATCACTGTGCTGCTGTTACGCTGCACACGAGAGGCTACTGCACGATACGACAATCCAGCTTCACGAAGGCCGATGATTCTCCCTCGTTCAAACTCTGTAAGTTGTTCAAATCTCGCTCTCTTTCGTCGACGAGGCATAAGTACAGATTGAGTTAACGTTTACCACTAGCAGATAACCACCGATAACCATACACGCCTCGCTACAGCCGTTTATTTATTCGGATCCATCAGCCGTTCAGAGGGCGCTGCTCAGCATACGCATGCGCTACGGATTTGCAATTCTAATCATTTGCATATCATGCGCTACTTTGCATTTCCTGAAAATTTCAGCTCACTCGCGTAAGTCCTTCATGGTGTTGCAATTTTCACAAACGTGAGTGTATATTAGAAAACTAATTTTTTGCATGTGTTCCAGGAAATTTATCTACTTTTAGATGACGTTACACGATTTGTAGTCCATGAATCAAAATTATTTTTAAAAAAATTACAAAAATTAAAAATTCAAATCTAAAAAATAAATCTTTAATAATAGAGGAATTTTATTTCGAATGAACATAAATTTCGGAATGTGAAAGGAAGACTGAAATAAGTTTAATAAAAAAGGGACGTTAAAAAATATATACCGAAGTCAATTAACATGGAGGAGCTAAAATTTTGAGAGCTAATTTCTTATAATCTACTTTTGCGATTTTTACAAGACTTAGCAGTTTGGCATAATTTGTCTTGTAGAAACGATATAGGAAAAAAAAATGGTATGTCATTCCAGAAAAAGTCCAATTTTGTGTTAAAATACCTATATTAGAACAATGTTCTATATGGATATGATACATATCTTAAGTCGCGCTTTCGAAACGTCGAAAACACAAGTTGAATTCCGTCAATCGTCGCAGTAGAACGGGATATATAGAACTGTTCCATTATCATTTAATGCGCAGCGTACCTGTTGAAACTGTAACGCAACACCGCTATTATGATGCACCTAGTTGTATTTTTCAACATGTAAAATATAATTTACAACTCAACTCGACCAGCATTATGATTTTAGAAGCGTGCTGTATAGCAAATGTAATATATTAAATTAAAGATGGTGAAGGCATTGATTGCGACTAATACTTTTTAAATTCCTATATCTGAATTACCTTTTCGCAACCTGAACATTTTTATGCCACTCCACCTAGGGTCGCGACCTAGAGCTTAAGAAACACTGTACGGGAGCAATGAATTCAAATAAAACATCATGAAGTCTTAGAGATCACTCAAACGTCGTAAAATATTTGTCCGCAAGAATAAAGATGTTTTTCAGAACACTGAACTACATATCATAATGTTGAGAAAAATATCTGTAAATCACACTTCCATTTTATCTAATAATCAAAACGAAAATCACTTCCTCCAAATTCTTTTAATTTAACGTGTTTTTTTTTATACGTAGCAAAACACAGATAGTAAATCTTCAACTCTCTGATGTTTTAAATCACGCCGAAGCACCAGGACGTAAGGCATAAATTCCAACAAATCGGATCGCAAAATGTTAGTAACATTGCTACAAACATGTGATCTTGTAGCGATAATACATAAGGTAGGCTATTACAAAGAGATTTTGTAGATAAACCAATACGCTGTGAAGATCTGTAATACTAAATGCATTGAAACTGATGCTGAATGCAAATTAAGCTTTCTTGCGGAACGTTTGAATTACATGTTATTAGATATGTAAATTCAGTATAAAGATATTCGATGTTTTCCTAACATAGTATAGCTTTCAAGTAATAAAAGGTATAAGGTATTTCTCCCGTCTTCTTAGGTGTAATGGCCAAGACACTCGGCGCGTATTCGAGAGGTCTGAGGATCGAGTCTCCGCGAGGGCACGCTTATTTTTTATGACTCTCTTGGCTTTCAAATAACCTCATGAGTGGCGTCCGAACTAAAAAAGGTGGTGGATGATGGTTCTTCAACAACAGGATTTCGCGACTGGCTGCCCTAATCCCCAGTCGCCCTTTAAAAGAGGAAGTATATAAGGTATTTCTCCCGCCCTCTTAGCATGCGTTCATGGTTTAATGGCCAGCACATTCGGCACGTATTCGAGAGGTCAAAGGCTCAAGTCTCGGTGAGAACAGTGCTAGTTTTTTAAGTCTCCTGCTTCAAAATAATCCCAGTGTCTCTACAAAGGTCCAGAGCTCAGATATCTAGTTGCTGAAAATACATTAGCTCGTTTCCTGACTTGGACGTGAATCATATGGATATTCATCGAAGAAAGTAGTATTATGGCATAGTAAAAAGCAACGGTATACAACCTTTCAGTCGTTCAAACAAAGGTTTTTCAGGTAACCTGACTGCAGAGTATGAGAATGTTTTTAGACGGTTACTTTATGAGATATTTCTGCCGCCGCCTTTACATGCCTTCATTGTGTAGCGGTCAGCACGCTCGATGCGTATTCGAGAATTCCGTGGTTCGATTCTCGGCGAGGACACTGCTCATTGTTTACATCTACTGCTTCGAGATAACCTAATGACTCCACAAATTTATGTCTGTCACATTTTTCCTTAGACCTTAAAATGACACCACTCCTCTTTTCACAATGTTTGGTTCACTTACCAGGCTTTAAATTTTGAGTATTAACAGTCATCTCTCTTCAGGATGCTTATTTGTGATGACAGTGAAAACATTACTACTACGATTCGTGAATTAAAATATGTCGCTCCTCAAAACTTCATATTAAACACACAAGGCTATATATTATTTACTAACAATTAAATAAAATAGAATTAAATAAGTCTTGCATTATCAAGTGCTTGCCAATGGCACATCTATTCTGAAGCTTCTTTCATCTACCATTATTAGTTTACCCCAGTGTAATATGCAATGCTACCCATACATTCTACCATAACACAACTGTTGTTGAGTATTAAAGCAGCTTTGATTAATCTGTTACTTTTTTTCGTTTAGCCAGTTTTGGATCGTAATAAGTATTATCTGGTTTACTGTTTTGAATCATGGATTACGAGCTAATTATTATTGATAAACATACTGAAAAATTTCTTTCTTTCAACATTTGAATGTTCTGAATTATTTCTCAGTTTCGTCATCCTCCTCTCCTACACGAAAAGTGAACTGGCTACATCTGACAGTAACTCGCAGATTATTGATCTATTTCTGTGATTGGTCATGCAGCTGTGAATTTATTTAAGCTGAACTTCTGGTGAGATAACCTTCTTGTTACTACTGAGCCCCAAGCAAAGGCTTTAATTAAAATAGGAATTAAAAAAAATAAATGATGTTGAAATTGAGGGCATATTATAAAAGATTTCCTTAAAGTTAAGGAGACTGGGTAACAGTGGAAGTTATACGGAATTTACAAGCAAAATAAGGTAGAAAGAAATAAAACTAACTATGAAAATCTGAGGAAGATATTAACAGCGAGATCTATGCAAAATGCTGAGTGTAGAACTCACTTGTCAAATGAATGTTAAATATATAATCAAGAGAGATTTCGCTTCTATCTGATCATAAATAGAAAGTTCTTGGTATCAGCTGCAGTCTCCAAAAGCTCACAATCACCGCTATGTTTCCACTATAAAGGAATACCCAAGATCTAAATCAGGATTCCTAACTTTTCCTTGCGTCAACGCCTTTCATAGGAATGATTTTCTTCAACGAACCCCTCATATTTGTTTCTCTAATATACAGCGGACGACATAATCATAATCCAAATAATTCCGCTTAAATAACTGAAAGATAACATCTAGATCAAGAATATAAACAAAAAATTTTAAAAATTGTTTATTAGATTTACAATTAGTAATTTCATATCACTATTATTTGGAATTTTAAACATATATCAAAATCGCAAGTTCTAATTGCAAAACAGTTCAATTTTAGTCATCCTTAATAATAATAACAACTTCATTTTATATACTGATGCATTTTGTAACTTGGCATAAAATTTCTTAACTTAAATTTTAAATAGCCTCTTTCAAAAAGCATTAAACATGTTTCTTGTTTTCTAGTCTAGCTTTGGGTTTTTCATATTTATTTTCTAGTATTCTTGAGATTTACTTTTTATATTGCATTTATTACCTAAAACAATTTATATATTAAAAGACATATTGGTTTAAAAATATATTAAAAAATTTTAGTGTATTTCCTCTTATATTAATGTTATATGATTTCCTCCTAACTATATGATACAGCTTTTGTAATCAGTAGGACATAGATTATTCAAATGAATTGCCGGTGCATATTCGGCTATTGACATTTGATTATAACTGGCCACTTTTGAAATTTCATCGTCCCCAGAGTTTCATTAGATCATAACCTGCGATTCCTTAGCTTGTTTAAACAAATCAGATGAGATTTTTTTGGGCATGAATTCAATTAGATGTGGGATAAGTTTTTGCATTAAGTATTGAAAGTCGTTAAGTGAATTAAACACATTTAATGATATGCAATAACTGTTACAGGTTAAGTCAGAAATTTCAGGAATCTGTCTAAGTGATCACATTTACACTAGTCACAAGAGCGGTGAACTCTTTCATATAAATTTTCCTCAGATTCTTAATTCATATCATACAATGTATTTTCTTTCAATTAATATTATTTTCATATAATTTAGGTTTCAGAATTAACCTCAATTCTCAACTTCAAATATTACTGATCATCCCAACCCAAACTGCTTTCTATTGATAGAATATTCATTCCTTACATTAATTAGTTTTGCCTTCACGGTGAATGTCGTAATAATTCAAGGTGAATGGTTGAAAGAAAATTTCAATTCGTATGGAAATAAGATAATTTCACACAGGTGTTTAGAATTTGTGGAGTCCTTAGGTTATTTTGAAATAGAAGACATGAAAAATAATCAATGCCCTCTCCGAACCTGGACTTCTCGAATATATGTGCTATATATTCGAATATATATGCCTGAGTATGCTACTGTTACACAACGAGGGCATACAGATAGGATTGAAAAAATACATCATGTACCCCCCTTGTACGGCGACTGGGGATTAGGGAACCCAATCGCCCAAATCCTGGGGGTGAAGAATCACTGTTCATCACATTTTAGTTCGGGCGCCACTGTAGAGACATCAGGAATTTTGAAGCAGGAATCGTGAAAAATGAGCAGTGCTCTCTCTGGGACTCATACCAGGACCTCTCGAATACTCAACCGAGAATACTAACAGTCACACACCCCAAAAGCATGCAGAAAGGACGAAGAAAATACCTTATAAATTTAGATAATTTTATTGAGAGACTATTGCTTTTCTTCGTGTGCAGTATTAATTTTGCGCAAGTTTTGAGTAAAAAAATCAATCGATTTCAGAGAAATCAGGAACAATTTCATTTATTTCAGAAGCAAAATTATTTCTATAGTATTTGGCAGAAACATTTGGCAGAAATTATTTTGCCCCTAAAGAGGAGAAGTATTGCTAAGAAAACAAAAACAAGCTATTAAAAATTACTTTTGTTTGCATGTGTGTGTGTTTCTATTATGCTTGAATTTTTATAGCCTGTACAGTATTAGACATTAAAAAACTGATAGATTCAATTCAAGTCAGACTCCTTTACAAATGTTAATACCGCTTGAGAGATTTTGTGAATGCTTTACCTTCAGAAATGTATCTGCGTACTTCTGTTCGAAAATCGTTGATATGGTTTTCTAGTATTTTATGTAGTAATAAATTACTTACTCAATATATTACTTGCAGGAATTTTATAATTTAATGAAATTTCTAAGCCCGAATGTTATAAATATTCGTAACGAAATCAGTATTTTCATTTCAGTTTTTAGAGATTCACGTAGGAAATTAATACTGGCTCGTGCGTTAATAAAATTTATATTTATCAAAAGTAGTATATCAGAAATCTGGAATTTTCCTCAGAGATATTCGTACATATGTTCACAATATCACGCAGTACAATCAGTTATTTAAAACTTCTAAAAATGTAAAATACAACGCAATGCAAAGCGCATCTAAAGAGAAAGCTAAATTGGATGTCTCAGTTCATGCGGAACTAAAAACCTCACAACAACAGTAACTAAGCAACTCATTTCAAATGCTCTCTCTTCGGCCTTAAATAGCTTTCAACCGGCCACGAGATATTTCTAGTACTTTCGGCTTCTCGAAATAAGTGTAGAGCAATAGATGGGTGGAATTACGGTTGCAGCTAACATAGTGGGCAATTACATTTATTGAATTTCCATGTAAATTAACGGGATACCCATTTACTTGATGTTAAGAGGACAGTGGACTTTAGAAATTAGTTTTTTAAGTTTTTGTGCTTTCAACAAGAAATTTTATACATATACATATTATAACATCAGTTTATAAAATATACGTTCAAATTTCAATTTATTTTAAATTAAAATTTTTAAAACAAATAATTAATTATTTTACTTAAAGATTTAAAACGCTCTTTGCGCTCTAATTTTCAATATTGTTTCCTAATTTTTCCTTTTAGTTAATTATAAAGACTTCACAAAGGTTTTTGTGTATCCGTTATTGAATATGATGGATCAGAAATTTTTAAAAAGAATTTTTGTGAGTTTATACCCAGTTTTCGGAAAAAAGTCTTTTTTTTTAAACATTATCACAAGTTTAAACCTGTTAATAACCTCATATCCAAAAATGCATACACAGATCTACTGTAACATATAACAAGATAGTTTCTTCTAAATATAACTCATTTTTAACTAAAAAATGTGTCGCATGGAGCATTTTCAAAACATACGAACTGCTAAAAATTCATAGATCGAGATAGATGAGAAAACCGGATTTAAAGTTTTCTTCAGACTTACCTTTAATACATGGCCATGAGAAACAGCAAATTAGCTTTAAATATGAATTTTTAAACACTTGATGACATTTTCGTATCATTTAACTATTTTTATTCTCATAATGTTAAATACGACAAAAATAAACATATCGCAAATTGGTATGTGATTCGAAGTTCTAGGTAAAAACAATTTATGCATTATATCCAATGAAACAGGCAAAATTCACCCGCACTACATATTTTACCTTCATTTATTACATTTACATTATCTTTTAATGCTTTAGAATATTTTTTACTATATCTGTTTTTTTCCAAGTAGCTAATATTGTCTTTTTGCTTTGATTCAAGCGACGTTTATAACGCTTTTTTGCAACTGAGTAGGGAAAACGAATTTGTTTCCTCCTGTTCTACTCGTATAGCATTTGCATAACCATAGTTAAATTCATAGTTGTCAGTACTGACATTTCTAGCCATTTTGTTAAAAAATAAACACTTCTTTTGGACAAATATATAAACTATAAGATCAGTAAATAACTGTTGAAATACGTCTTTTTTTATTTTCTATAAAATTTAAAGGGCAAAGTTTACGTTGTTTACACATTTTCAATGCTTATTACTTCTTTAAAAATTAGAAAATTTGAACTCGGTTTTTTGCATACGATGTAGTTAGGTATACGGAATGTTACCAGAGTAAAAAAGAAACAAATTCAATATTTTGGTTGATTTTTAGCTATTTTAAAGTCCACAGTCCCCTTAAATGCACGTGCTCTTGTTATTCTTATTTTTCCGGCATGGCTTTCTTTTAAAATTTGTCTCGTGCTACATTACACAGAAAACACAACAACTTTAATTATAGTTCTACTAAAATTACCTATCTAAATACACAATTTGTAACAATAGGAAAGCCAAATATATGTTTCCTTTACTTGCATATTTTATATGCAAAAATTGTTTGAATATTGTTCCGGTAAATGCACTAAAGTTGTTAATTATATATTACAGTTCCTTTTTTATTAATTAACACCTTTTGTGGCGACAGGTGTCTGGTTATGTTTGCAACAGATATCACTCTGAAACATATTTGTTGTTTTTAAACACAAACGCCTTCCCTTTTTTCGTAATATTCCTCTCAGGCCTCAAGATATAATGTAGTGCGTGCATGATACCACCTAAACCTCCACACCCGTATAATCGACCTATCACTCGTTCTTCTTTCATTCATTCTTCGCGGATGCCACGCCCACATGGCCATTGATGAACACGTTAACTTAATTCATTTATTGACAACAGCGGTGGAAGCGTCTACTCCATCTATTGTGTAGAATTAATTAATGGTCTAGTGGTAACTGAACCTTCGTGTTTTATCTCTCACATTACACGCGCTCCGCTAGGTTTTCTTTAAAACTGTTATTTATTTGATTTTGGGGGCTCCATTAAACTCCGTTCAGTTCGACATTGATGCATTAGTCATCTGACTGAAACATAATAGGTGTTAAGATATTCTGTTCTGTTACCATAGTTTTTTCTTCTTGCAGTTTTGGATTTTTGTGAAGTTTGTGAAAAGGGATCTTTTATGGGAGTTTCTAACTGTTTTGAGGTCGACAGAAATTAGGTGTTTGGTAGGCAATAGAAATCTTTGTGATAACCCATATCATTATTTTAGAAGTAGTTAAAATTAAAAAGCTCTATTTTGAGCTAATCAACGTAACCTTTTGCTTGGGCTGTCGAACATAACATTTACTGGATTATGGGAGATTTGTGATTAATAAGTAATTAATAAAATTCAATTGATGCTTTTAGTTAGTTGTAATTCTTAATAAACTATCTGACTACTTTAGTTTTTTCTTCAAAAAAAAACAGAAATTTAAACATTTCTAAGAAACTTGGCATTGGTTGGGAAGTAAATTAAGTATGTAAAATTGTACAGTAAAATTGAGAGGTTTTTTTTTTCAAAGCTAAGTTACCACTCATAATCAGTTGCGTACATTTTAATACATAATGTTCACTGAGTTTAAAAGTATTTAATGATGATATGTCTGAAATTTATGCCTTATGCAGGGTTTAAGCACTGGCAATTTTTTTATGTTTTTTATACACTACATATCAAATACGTGACCCGCTATTGCATTCCAAAGTAATGTACGAAAATTCCCTTTCATGTTTTTCATTAGCATGTTTTTTATTTTTCATTTTAGTTTCGCTGAATTTTATCATTTTACATTTGAGTTGAATATAAAAAATTATACCATTCTCAATTGCATAGAGGACTATGTATTTTAGGACTACTTCATGAACAATTTATTTAACTGAAAAAATGTACAAATAAATATTGTGCATATGCACTTTTCTAAAGAACGTGTAATCCATTATATTCCTCAATATTTTTCTTAATACCTAAAATTTAATAATTAGCCGAAAAGAGCTTTAGCCCAGAAGGGCTATTAGTCTCGAAAAGGATTTTGCTTTGAATCACTGTAAAACGTTTAATGGCTTTTCAGATACCAAAAATTATCGCCCGCATTATTTTAAACTAAAATAAATAAAGGGGAATGTGCATGAATGTAGTAAGTATCTAGCTTTTTGAAAGAACGGTGATACCTAGAGCCATCAAATTTTGAATAACTTAATCCTCCACCCAAACATGCGCACCTGCAAGCCCAAATATTTTATTTCGAGTTTGTTTTATTATATATTTCACATTTTGTAAAACCTTAACGAATTTTTGATTAACAAACTCAATGATTTCAAAGCGAGCAAAGGCAACGCTGTACGAAAAAACAAAAAAATTATCTCCAGCTCGAGACTGTCTGCCGGAAGTTCTAAAGAAATACTCTTTTTAAATATTTGGTGATATTGTTGTTGAATTGATTTCAAGTGGTTTAAGTGCAAAGAAAATGGTAATTAATAAATAAAAGTAATACAGAAAACATTAAAAAAGCGCCCCATTGAGTTTAATGCAAAATATGAAAGCTTTTAGATTTTTTTTTTTATTTTATATTTTCTTTCCCTTACAAATCCCTAAATTCATATTTGTTTCTGAAAGGAAGATACTAATATATGATATTAATTTAGTTTTTAATTAATTTATTTATTATTATTAAATTATTTATTTATTTTAAAAAATTATTTATTTATTTAAAAAATATTTAATTTTTATTTTCATTAATTTAGTTTTACTGCGACATTATTCTACAGTTTTATATTTGTGAAATTTTAAACAAATGATGCATTAACGATGGCATTCAACCAATTTTCGAAAGAAAGGAGGGTCTTATAATCCAAGATGACTGACGGAATAATAAATAAGAAGACATGTATGTCTATTTTAGTTTATATTATTTCTTTTCCCTCAATACTCATATAATTTCACGCAGAAAGGAAAAAAGTAGGAGTTCAGAAATACTTTGCTCAATAATGCTTAAAGTTTTAGTAAAAGTTGCCTGTTCCTCTTAAATTAATTTTCTGTTCCCAATGAAGTTGGTAGATGCATTTTCTGTGCAGTTGATGAAGTTATGTCACATACAATATGATCTTTTTAATAATGAATCTTAAGCGACTATGAGAGTATGAAGTATTTTATCAAAAGTGAAAAAGATAGAATAAACAGAAGAAGCCGTTATTACCAACACAGGTAATTACAACAGAAAATGATAGTCTATATTTCGGATAAATTAACTGTATTTACCTTTGAATAATAACGCTCAAGATAATTGGGGCTGAAAGAATTATTACTAAAATATTCTAAAATGGTAAATACAAGCCGATAAAACTTAACATAGTTCAAGCAAGCGTACATTTATGTTTAAATTCATAAACAGGTTATATAAACTATCCGTTATTTAAAAAACAATATTCATTATCAATAACTTTTTATTGAAGGATCTTTCTTTTCATGTAAAGATTTAAGCTTCTAGCACGCGCGCTTTGCAATTTTACATGAGCACGCGCGTGTCGTATGTTTTACGACATCAGTTTTTTTTACCGTTTTCCTCACGATAAACGACAGAAACGAGTGAATATTGATAATAAATTTGTTAAGAAATAAAATATTAATTTGTTATTGCAAAATGCAAATGATATCACATTCAAATATAAGTAAATTATTGTTAGGTTCTTATGTTAGTCAGATGGAGATGCAATGATGCATTTCGTTATACAAAATTTAAAATTCATTATTTAATAATTATATTTTAAAATCGAAGCTAATTTTAATATTCATCAAAGGCAAGTATAGACAAATAAAAAAGGAAAACACACTCACTTTAGGTAGGAAAAAATATAAGTTTAGCATTACTTACTTCTGCAAGGAAATTTACTTCTTACTGGTTGCAAAAATTCACTTTAAACTATCTTTAATTTTAATATTTTTATTTATTTGTAAAAAAAAAGAAATTAAAGAAAATAAGGAATGGTAATACTAGAAATAGAATAAAGTAATAATGGATAAACAGAATTTTAAAGCTATTTCTCAATGTTTGAAGTTTACATTGCATTCCATGCAAATAATGTTAGTAATAGAATGACGTTTACATGCGTATCTAAAGCATATTTCGCATTTCATATATGCTGATGATCTCTTTTTTTCTCTGAAATATAAATACAAGGCAATTAATAACATAAAATTACAAAATATTTGAGAAAAAAAAATAATTTCCGAATTTTCACCCACGACCACGCGCGTATCGTAACTTTTACGAAAAAGCTGCCACGTGGCTCAAAAGCCCAGTAAAGAAAAAGAAAAGTGAAATGATTTTCTATTGTTATATTCCATAATGTGGGGAAGGGTAGAAAGAGGGATAGAAATGACCTTCAGACGTTTCAGTTTCGATATGCGAAAAATGTGCATTAAAAACCGAATTTGTCGTAAATTTTGCGAAAACGCGCGTTCTGGAATGTTAAAGAATGCTCTCGCAAAATAGGGCATTTTGCGACCCCTCTGAAACGCGAGTTGAACTCGCAGCTAACCTGTAAATGTATTTTTGCTGCCGGTAAGGTATTCGTACAGTAAAACATGCATAACTGTTTTATTGGTTTGTGTATACTGGTTTAGTTTATCAAAAGGTTCAACTAATAAATTCTAAGGAAAATTTTAGTGGTGAATGTAATTCGTTTTTAATATATTTCTTGTTTTTTAATCGTATTTCATTTATCAGTCTCTAATTAATGCATTCAAATTTTTCCCTCCGCTCTCCAAACACACGGCCTTCGTTTCGTTCTTAAAATGCAGCATATTTCATAGAGGCAATATGCTTATTTGTGTTTTATATGATAGGTCACAGACTCATTGCTTGCATGAGAAATAAATTAAAGGACATAGGTTTCCATAACATCATACCGTTTTCATGCGATATTCTTAACGTGAACAAAATTGAAGTTTTTACATAAGACATATGCTGCGTTTTAATTAACAGGTTTCTACATATTCTGTTGAACTATTAGAAAGGAAAACTATTATTAGCGAACTAAAAACAGCCGTAAATATTTTTTCCATAGAAAGAAATTTCTGAAGCGTATCAACATTACCTGATTAAAATTACTTACTTGGTGAAACTACATTATTATAAATGTCAATAAATGAGAAGTGTGAAAGTGAATTAAGTTAGATGAATGTTTGGAACTTTACCATCACAGAGAGAAGGAATTTTAAGGCATGTCTGTTATACTCTCCTATTATCGAAAGTACAAGATAGCTTTTAGAAATTTATATTCACAAACTTTCTTTTGGAGGAATATTGAAAACTCTGTAGATGATCCAGAATGTTTAGCTAATATCATCTTGACTAATTTTTATTGGAAGGGAGCAGAGTGTTATAGCGATGAAAATACATTTTCACATCTCCTCTTCTTATCCTGATGTATCGTAGTATAATAAGATATTATTTTTATTACAAAAACGTCTAATGTGACAAAAAGTTTTTCTGTTTGATTTTTTTCATTACATTCTGTAAGTCTTATGTCATTTAGTTCCACTTCTATTTCAATTCCTATTTTTATTTTGTTCATATCTTAAAGTGGAAACATCGAAAAAAATCATTAAAAAATAGTCATTTAGTCTGCCATTATATTTTAATTACCGATGCATCGAATGTATTGGAGAATATTTTAAATTCTAATTTTCTGATTGTTTGTAACTTAACATTTCCCTAAAAGAAATTTAAATATACCTTTTTTTTATTTAGACTTTAATTATCATTATAGCAAAATTACCGAGTATATTTTTCACATGCTTGATTTAGGATGTTGTAGTAAGCTGGAACCTGTTTTCAAGGTCATAAGTAAATTTAGAATACCGGATGCACATTGGAGCATAATAAGTTTAATATTACATGGTTACTTAGACTTTGGGTGGCAATAAGTCTATTATATTATGATAAAAATATAAAAGCACATTCGTTATAAACATATTCAACTGCACAGTACAAGAAATGAGGTAAATCATTCACTTCTCTAATTTATAAACTCGCTAACAGTTTCTCTGAAGAAACGGTGCCGACCCTAAAATTATATATGTGCTATATAAAATAATTTTTATGGAAAGTAAAAAGGTTTTTAGAAAGCGTTATTCTAAAGCATGTTAATTTCTGCAGGGGTATACAAAATCACTACAACTTCAGGACAAGTTCCGGAAGTTTATATTATAGGATCAAATAAAAGTACAAAGTAATCAAAATAAAACTCTATAATCTATTAAAAGAGAACCCCAAAAGGGAACATTAAGTATAGTTCGACCATCTTGAACACAAACCTGGTTGGCATTCTGCCAAAACACATAGACTCGTCCAAAAGGAGCGTTATTACTTGCTGCTACATGAAAGTTCAAGTGAAAATCGCTTCTCCGGAGAGAGATATGCTGGAGGGAGAAAAAGTCTCCATCCCTCTGCCCTGAAAATAATTCAGTCCGAATGGCACATGCGTGTTTGTGCTCATGGTCGCAGATGAAGCGGTCGGACCATACAAATAAGACCATGTATGAATTTATTCATAAGTTCGAAGCCGAAATTTTGTTTAATATAGCTAAATGGGTATACGGTCAATAAAAAGATATTTTAATGCTGGAAAAGTTATAAATATTAAAATGATTTAGCTTTCATTTCCGTCATTTTTAATTATTAATTAAGTAATGAAACATAAATTCTGATTCTTACAAAACTTATCCTAATTTCTCTTAATATAATTATATCATCCTTGAAAATTATTACATTTATACCCACAAATAGCTAATGCAACGGAAACTGACAATATGTCTAAACCTTAGCAAGTGGTGAATGCGGGGCATACTTAAAGGCACTGTTAAGTTTACTATGTGTCAAACGAAAATTCGAGCCAATTTCCGCTTAACGATCTACCAAGAAGGCCCCCATCCTTTTGGATAGGTAGCTTTCAAATACTTTGCACTTATTAATCAAATAAATTAAAATATTACTTATAAGCAATTTCCATTATTTCACTCAATGAGAAGAAATTGAAGCAGATAACTTTACTCTAGATTTCAAAAATAAAAGTGCTGGTCTAGGAGAAAAAAAAATATTTCCGCAAATATACTTTGCGAAATTTCACAGGAAGAGCTAAAATGCTATACCTCGATATTTCCCTTTTCTTTCCCAAGACTAATATATTTCAAAATTCATTAAAAATTAATAGCAGTAGTTTCCTCAAAGTGCAAATTATTTATTTTCCTCGTTCGAATGGTAAGAACATCACAAGATTTTTAAATCATTTAAGATCATAATTTAAAATTCTTCAATTCAACGATACTACGACTGAAACTGATTTGCAGTTTTATTGAAAATGACTCGAAAACACACTATTTATTCTTTTAACATAATTCTACAAATATTTGCATTCATTATTGAATATGTTTCTAAAATAAATCATACAAATCAAAAATAAATGCTAATTGGCAGCATAAAAATTTCCTTCTAGGAGGCTCTTAATTTTAACTTGCATTCTGTGAAAAAATGATGTTATTAATTATGTAAATTATTTGATCATACTTAATTGTATTCTTGCTCTTACTATTTTTTGTGTGTATCTCATTTTAATTATTTAATACATATTTTATATCATTTTTATTGACTTGGCCTCAAGTGTTTGTGCATTTAGTATACTTTTTGAATTTAATTAATAATTATTTGCTTAATTAGCATAGTTGAATTAAAATTTTTATTTGGTAGAGTCTGTCCAATTTTAGCAATAACTGAGGATATTTTTGATAAATCTGGCAACTTTTTCACATCTGAAAAGTGAAATTTCAAAAGAGTAGAAACACTCTAATGTAATTTTACCTGAAAGTACTAAGCTTGTTTACCCTCTGCCATCCTTCCCAGAAAAAGGTTTAAAAAAAGCACTCAACCAGTCAGCTGAGTTCAGAGTTTATTCATTTCAAAATTCAACAGTAATTCAAGCACTTAGTGTTTTCAAACTTTGCTCAGTGATAGGATCTGCCGGTTTGTTACGTTTTTACAACTTTGACATCGTGAGTTTGTTTTGGCCAGTAAGCATTACTGTATTTTTAGATCTAAGTCTGCAATTCTTGTTCTTGTAAAATGGAGAATCTGAGGTAATATCTTTCAGTATTTCTTGAGATAAATTTATCTGTATTTATGAATGTTTACTATATTTGGCTGAAGGTGAAATAAAGCATCAAATTTTCTTTTCATTTTATCCATTCATGAACCATTTTAACATGCATTAGTATTGGTAAATTATTTATTATCCATGATCATGAAGTAATAATTACCATAATCATGTAATTCCTAGATATGTACAAGATAAAAATTAAGAATCTTTACATATTAACGATAGATTTCCGAATCCAAATTTCGAGTAACAATAAGTAATTTTTAAAACGGCTCAAGTTTAATAATTAGTAGATATTTAAAGAAAATGTATACAAATTTTTGAAAACTGCAAGAACAAACCTGTTGGATTTAAATTGAATGTAATTATTTTATATGTGCTTTAATTTAATTTTTACTTAATGTCGTTCGACCACTAATATTTATCGTTAATTTAGTTTCTTGTAAGTGGCAACAAAACATTTGATAGAATTAGCAAAATATGTGCGTGTAGTTAGCTAGACTTATTAAAGAACTTGTTATTTACATGAATGATATTTTATTTAACATCTTTCCAACAAATAAATGAATGCTTTAGAATATTTTTTTAGCCTCTTAAGAGTCCGTGATACGCTGGTAGCGTAATACTTTATTTTGACGCGTAAGCGAACAATACCATTGAAATTTGCGAAAATATTCATAATAATTACATGAAATTAAATTGAAAAAATAACTCTAATCTGGACGAACAGTAATTGTAATAAACCAACTGAATTTAAAGCAGTTCATAGTTGCTAAACTCCAGTAGGCACGTGTTATTTTCATCTCATTTTTGAACAAGTCAAGAAATAATTGTGAATGGAAATGTAATTGTTTTAGATTATTGTTGAATAGAATTAAATTTCTCTGTCGATTATATTTTTACTGAAGCTGAAGCATGAGATAAAAATAATTTCATATATTATTTTCACATAAAAAATATATAATCTCGGGGTTTTTAAACACATTCAGTCAGGCAGAAATACTTTTAATAGTTTCCATATTTCATTGTGTCCTTATCCTATACACAAATTTCAAAATAGTAAGGCAACGAAAGTAATTTTAAGAATATTTTTAAAGAAATAAATGTAGGGCTAATGAAAAACAAGCAGATTTTCCCATAGTAAAGGTTTTAAATAGTTAGACATGCGAAAATTTTTAAGATGTAAAATTTGCTAAAATACTTATAGAGAACAGCAAGGACGAGAGATATTTTCATTATTTTAGAGATATTTTTATTAACAATATAATATTTTATTATTTTAATATTTCATTACTTTAGAGATATTTTTATTAGCTAAAATTTTTATTATAATAATATGTATAATCTCTAGAATAATAATATTTATAATCTCTAAAATATTTCATAATTTTATAGATATTTTTATTAACAATAATAATGTCTTAATTTTAATTAGCAGCAAAACGTCATATTTTTTAGTCAGGCTGCTCACCATACAAAGGGATGTAACAATTTTTAAGGCGTTTTTGAACTCACATACACACTGCTTAGGTTTGGTATAGAATGCATAAAATGTTGATGTTTGAAGCTCGTCTTGTACATTAAATTCTCATACATGTAATAATAACTATGTTTATATACACTCACATCCAAAAGTTAAGCACGGAGATGAAAATGCTCATTTCTGGAAGCCAATCAGAATTAAAGAGAATGCAATTCTCTGCAGACATAGATGGAAGTATGCAACTATGTTAGGTAACAGCCAATTGTGCTTCGCGCTTTCATGTCAAGAAATATGCAAAATAGGCAGTCTTATAAGAAGCCAGCTTTATGAAGGGTTTCAGAAATTTATTGTAAGTGCTGATAGAAGGTGTTTAAAACTTTCGTACAATTTGTTTTCAAGACATGTGTTTCTATGACTTCCAGAAGACGAATGGAAAATTCTGAGCGCTGGCGGGCTGTGGAGCGTATTGAAGCAGGACAGTCGATCACAGATGTTGTTCTTTTCTTCAGCGTTCATCATTCTGTAAATTCAAGTTCATCGAAACAATTTCAAACCACACAGACAGTTGTCCAAAGGCCCGTAGCCGGTCTGTTGAAATACATCTTTTTACATTTTCTCCAAATTTCATAGGGCAAATTTTACGTTGTGTACAGATTTTAAATTCTTGTAACTAATTTAGAAATTAGAATATTTGAACTCGGTTTTTTGCAAACCATGTAGTTAAGAATATCGAATATTACGACATTAAAAAAACAAATTCAGTGTTTTGGTTGATTTTTAGCTATTTCAAAGTCAACCGTCCCCTTAAGCTGCTACACCACAAAACTGGCTGCAGTTAGCGTCATATTTGCCTGAAATGTACTACAGCTGCGATATGCAAATGATTAGAATTCCAAGGAACGCGCACAAAGCAAATACGAGCAGCCCCATCTTCATTGAGAGTAAATGGAAAACTTGAGCAGCAAGTGTTTGATTTCAGCATTGCATCCGAATATCTTACGAGTTTGTTCTTCTTAGATAAGGCATAACAAGATATTCGGATGCAATGCTGAAATCAAACACTTGCTGCTCAAGTTTTCCATTTACTCTCAATGAAGATGGGGCTGCTCGTATTTGCTTTGTGCGCGTTCCTTGGAATTCTAATCATTTGCATATCGCAGCTGTAGTACATTTCAGGCAAATATGACGCTAACTGCAGCCAGTTTTGTGGTGTAGCAGCTTAAGGGGACGGTTGACTTTGAAATAGCTAAAAATCAACCAAAACACTGAATTTGTTTTTTTAATGTCGTAATATTCGATATTCTTAACTACATGGTTTGCAAAAAACCGAGTTCAAATATTCTAATTTCTAAATTAGTTACAAGAATTTAAAATCTGTACACAACGTAAAATTTGCCCTATAAAATTTGGAGAAAATGTAAAAAGATGTATTTCAACAGACCGGCTACGGGCTTTTGGACAACTGTCTGTGTGCTTTGAAATTGTTTCGATGAACTTGAAATTACAGAATGATGAACGCTGAAGAAAAGAACAACATCTGTGATCGACTGTCCTGCTTCAATACGCCCCACAGCCCGCCAGCGCTCAGAATTTTCCATTCGTCTTCTGGAAGTCATAGAAACACATGTCTTGAAAACAAATTGTACGAAAGTTTTAAACACCTTCTATCAGCACTTATGTAAGAAGAACAAACTCGTAAGAGCATGAGTTGAAATTCTGCGGCAGCAGCATCGTAACCTGTGAGGACTACAATTTATCGTTCCTTGATATTGTTTCTTGTGGTGGTGGAGATCGCTTGGCTCTAAAGTTGGAATCAATATGTCCAGGAGGATTATATTACATTATTGCTTGACGTCATTTTTCAACAAGCTGATATACGACCACATGCTGCAAGTGCTGCTGTCCTAAAACTGCTCGATACAGAGAGTGCTCAACTGTTTCCCTGACCAGCGCTTTCCCGGATCTCTTACTCATTGAGAATATCTGGTTACCAGTTTCCGAGAGGCTTCCACGTGACCACTCGGCAACCATTTGCCAACCCTAGATTGATGAAATCTGGCATTGATTCGACGCCGCGTGGAATGTAATGCCCGTATTTGTCGTATACGCTCCGTTCAACTTGATGCCCAGCTGAATTATAATTGTTGCTGCTGACAGAGGTGACAGCTGTGTGGACTGAATTCCGCAAGCTGTGTACCCCAAACCAGCCGCTAATCTAATAATATCTTCCTCCTATTATACTGCGTATATGCTACAAATAATAGTTTGCTGTTTGCTTTCCTTCCTGGTGCATGAATTGTAATTTCGAGCTGTGTATGCATACATATAAACGATTATGAAAACAAAGAATTTCAATAACAGAATGCACAGATCTTTGAAATCTAAAGTATTATTTTTGTAGCAGCGTTTTAGCTTAACTAGTTTCCTTCCATATGAGAGATAAGTGTTGGCTACTTGGAAATATTCAAATGTGTATCGTGAACATGTAAATACAGAATTACTTGATATAACTTCTTTTACACCAATAATAAAAGCCTGTAAAATTATATTTAATCCAATAAATTTGAAATGATTAAACTGGCATCAACATTTATGACTAGGTAATGATTTAATTTTACAGAAATTTGAACTCTTTAGCATCTTGAGTGAAATATCTCCTGTGGTTTAAACGATTTAAACTAGCTCAAAACTCAAACAAAGAAGTAATGTTTCCTAGACCCAAATTACCTTTAATGAATCAGTAATATCTAAATTTTCCTTAGTATTGTGTATCTTGAACAGATATAGTGTAATAATTTAAATTTACAGCATCCAAATTCATACTGAAATAATGTCTTAACTTACTGTAATAAAACGATATAAAGGCAAAGTTAGTCTGTTTAATCTGTTATAAGCACTACACGCCAGGGCTATTCGGTTATGAAAAGGAATTCCATCATGGAGGGATTTTTGAGCGAAACAATTCATAGTCTCATTTCATAAGGGGAATACAGATATTCTAATAGCTTTAAATGATATTTCTTAATCTCAGTGAGTAACGTTTCTGCAAAGCAAACAGAGTCCATAGGCAAATTTTCATCAGTTTCAAACAAGATCAAATTTTGCTGTATCAACTATAATCAAAATGTAGCAATTTGCATTTCATAACATGTTTTAAATGGCGAGAAATGTGGATTATGGTGGCCACTATAAATTAAGTGATAGTAAGCCATTTATTGTATTGGGATTACAAGAGAAAATAAAGTTTATATATATATATATATATATATACAGTAAGGAACTATATTGCTCGGAGTAACGTCTAGTACCGAATTTACAACCTAAACCAAATCTTAAGTATAAGTGGTTTTTTCCCACAGGTTATAAACCAATTTCTTAGCTTCATTTCATCAAGGTCTCTGTAGCACGATATCTAGTATTTCTTTCTGCATTCAGGTCTGGAAACTGTTTCAGAAAACATTGTCGACAGATTACTTGTCATTTTTGCACTATATTTAACGATTTTATATATTATGACTCAACTGCATTTAACATTAGACGGAATGGAACGGTTATAAAAAATCAAGGCTGTTTTCCAACCTGGGCTCCGTGAAGCTGTAAGCGCTCTGAGTGAACTTCAAAGGAGCTCCTACGCCACTGCAGGATAATAAAAGAAATAAAAACTGAGTTGTTCGAGAAGCTTCTCAGTGCTTCGAGAGTTTTGGGAATCTGCTCGAAGCTTCTGAAAACTTAGCCTCTACAAAAACAAATATTTAATCGATTTAGAATTACCTGACAGCGAATGTTCATAGCGATAATATTGTGAATTCTTTGGAGCAATTCCCCGATTTTTCTCTGTTTTCTCATATATTGTCAAATCTACTTATGCATCTTGTGCATTTAATTGTGCATCTTCTAACTTGTGTTCATTTATAAAGGGGATAATACAAATAATAAACTGCACTAAATCGCTATCTCTTAAAATCAGATTCTATGCATCAACGTGTGTAACGTTTTTAAGAAATTATAGCACTATATTGAAAATGGTTTAAAATAACAACGACTGTACCTGGTTACGGGCATTTTTTCCGAAATTTTTCTAAAAATGGACGAAAACAATCTATGAGTTTTAAGGAAAAATGCCACAGTTTTTGATACAAATTCCAAATTGCCTTCTTTTAAGTGCAAACGCATTCATCGATTGGAATGCTTGGAACATAAATGTAATAATTGCATTTCTCTTAATTAAAATTGTCCTACAAAGAAACTAAAATCAAATTTCAAAGGGAAACAGAGACAAATATTCAAACTCACCAGGAAACTTAGAAAGACCTGTTTGAACGTTCGTGCCCTTGGATGGGTATTCAATATACTCAGTGGGAATACAGCCTAACGGAATGAGAGTTACTCATAGATTTGACATCACACAGCGATTTAAAAGTTGCGTTCAAAACTGAAGTCTGCCAGCGTTTTGGCTGTATATTAGATAAATTCAAAAATCTTATCTGAGAAAACAAAATTTGTGCTTCTGTCGTTCTAAGCTATATAGACATCCCTATAATGCAGGATTTTCTGACAATATGGGAGCCGAAAAGAATCCGGGACAAACGCGTACAAGACTTTGCTTACAATTGTCAGCATTTAAACCCAAACGGTATAGTGGTTAGGGGAGCTGACTGCGATACCAAAGGGCCCGAGTTCGAATCCCGGAGAAGGCATGGATGTAATTTGTCTGTTCAGTCATAGAAGGTAACGGTGGCTGCGCATTAGGAGCCTCCACAGTAAAAAGCTGCCACTTAGGAGTGTTCAATGCCGAAAAGGCAAGTGACCGCCGTAAAAAAAAAGAAAATCATTTAAATTGGAATTAAGAAACCTGTACACATTAAGTCAAATTGCAAGCATCTCGTTAAACAGTTTTACGGTTTTTACATTGTAGCTTAATTTAGTCCTACAGGACACTATAGTTGCATTAATGTTGCTCAAAGTTAAATTGTAATTATCTTCTACAGAAAATAAAAGTATGTCGGATTACAAATAAAGGAAGAATGTGTGAAGGTGCATGTAATGTTTATTTTACAGGAACAGAATTTATAATAATGACCTTCATGATACACTCAGCAGCAATGTAAAATATCCGTTGTAAATTTATTTGATTTATTGAATTTTAGAAGAAGCATTACGTATGGCTATATTTTGGCAACATCATGTTAAGAATAAATTGAAATAGTATGGTACAGTTAAAAAGTTTTTAATATAATTTCCTTTCATATATATTGCGCAACTATTTAAATACCTCCTCACTTTATTTTCCCTTAAAAGCTATCCTTTTCTCTATGCTTGTAATAATTTTCTTGAACTTCATTAGAGATCGCCCTAAGGGGCCCTGTTAAAGAAGATAATAAAAAAAAGGCTATTCAAATATTTGGAAAACGTTGAGTCAATGTAATATAACAGCAAGCAAATATTTCATCTCGCATTTATCAGAATAAATTAAGTTCTCTTGTAAGGTTTTAGTTAAACTAACCAAGTTTATTTTAATTTAAATCTTTTCTATCTCCTCTCTGCTTCAACTTCCTGTCAGAAGAAGCGCGCGTTTTTAGCTTATGCTAATTTTTGAAGTTCAGCCAAGCACTATTTAAGCCGGAGGTAGAAACCTCTCGGTGTGTGAGAGCTTTTCAGATCACGTTTCGCCTGACCAGCTAGCAGTTTAAATTTATAAGCCATAGTGCTTACTACGTGATTGCATTGTAAAATAAATTAAAGTGCGGTAGTATTTAGTATACCTTGCTACGCACCCTTTTAGATAGAGGCCAACTTCCGCGAATTGCTCTGCGAAGCAAAGTTTAATTAAGTTCTATTTTAGGTTTAGTATTTAAATTTATTTGATTGTTAAGTTCGACCAAAGTGTGGTCTTTTACTTTCTGTATCTCTCCCGAATTGGGAGGTTTGTTATTAATAGTGAATTAATAAAAGAGGATTCCAAATCCCTTCACGTGCAGTTATTCTCCAGCCCAGCAGTTACATCAGAACATAGCGTACCTTCCGCTCCCTGATCAGAACTTAGAACGTAAGGATAAGAACCCTTTACAGAATTTACCATGTTCTCAAAGAATACACACAGAATGCTAAGTCCTGATACTCTCATTTTGCATTTATCAAAATAAAGTAGGTTAATTCATTTTGCATTTATCAAAATAAATTAGGCTACTTCATTTTGCTTTTATCAAAAAAATTAGGTTCATCGATTTTGCATACCTATCTTCCGTCCAGTATTATTTTATTTGTAGAGGTAACAGAACTTAAACTAACGAATTTAATGTTTATGAATAATGCAAATAAAATAATATATGATTATAACGCATAAGAACAAAATTCTAGATTACTACATAATTAAATTAAATGCTAGGTTACTAAATTAAGCAAATAATTTGAAAAATTAAATCTGAAAGACACTAATCTTAAAATCTTTAATAGAAAAGTCATGGAGTGAAGTTTAAAATTATGCTAAAAGGGGTAAGAAAAATATGTAACGAATGGAAGAAGCTATATAGTATAACAATTCTATTAATCTAATATACGTTGGTATTCAAAAGATTCTATCCGTGAGCAATAACGGTTGTCTCTCCAAATTGGAGAATGATTGGAGAAAGCATAAAACCAGAGGAAGTGACATGATGAATTTTGTGTAATTTAAAAAAAATAAATAGTTTCTACAATTAACAGAAAATCTATAAACAGATCACCAGCTGTCATTTATTTTGTGCTACATGGTTCAACCTTAACAAGTGTTCCTTTTCTAAAAAGAAGCTAAACATATATACTAATGATACGCTAAATATCTCCCCACAGAACGGAATTTGTTTTATACTAAGTTGTGCAAGTCATAACTTTCAGTTAGCTGTAAAAATAAATTAATTTCTTAGTTTTATTTATGTCAACTAACCAGTTATTTTAAGTTACAAATCTGTATTGTCACTTCTTTCTTTTCGTTTTCCTCCCAGAATGCAAATTACATCGCGTGCATGTTGGAGACCACGTTAACTAGTCGGTAGTCTATCATAAGCATTCCTCTCTACGACGTTGCCTTTTTTCTTGCATATTTTTATGTTATGCCGGTGTAGGTTAAGGTGTCAATTTTGCGCGTTTAATTATCTCTGCGCGCCATTTGGCTAATAGACTTAGATTTAATTTTAATTTAAAATTTCTCTTTTGATGTCTTATATGCTGGCTGATATGTAAGCACCATTCGTGCCTTCTGCTCAACTTAATTAGTTTTAAATAGCAGGTCATTGCCCCCCTTCGGTTGTTTTTGCTTGCTTATCTACACAATAGCGATGAGTCGCTTAAGTCCAAGTAGGAGTCTTGACTTAGTATATGTTACCAAAAGACGTGAGACTACATTTATTTTTGTTGTTGCTGAAAAGAAATATATAATTTGTTTAGATACATACAGTTTCACCAAGACAGTTCTTGATATTTTCAGAGAAATAAAAATATTTTAGTTGCTTAATTGTTTAATCTTTTAGGGGAAAAAAAGCAAGATAAATCCAGAATCAAGTTCCCTTACTTCCATTACGTTCTACACTCATTTGTTTGAAGATAAAAAGAAAAAAACAAAACCTAATCATTCGGATTTTTCAGACATATGATCTCCATCTGCAGTTACATGTTACTATAAGCCTAGTAAATAGCGTTATGTTTAACTGCATCTTTAAACAAATTTACAACTGAACAACACTTCCTACATTTTTAACGAGCTGCTTGTTTGCAATTGAAATTCTAATACTTGAGGCTACACAAGTTTTATTTTAATTTGACTTTTCCTATCTGTTCTTATTTCAACGTCCCGTTAGAATAAGCGTGCGTTTCAGCTTTATGCTAATTTGAAGTGGAGCCAAGTTTATATTTAAACGGTAGGTAGGAACCTCTCAGTGTGAGAGAGCTTTTAGTCTCAGACCACTGCTACTTTGTTCGACGTTCGCCTGACCAGGCAGTATTTAAATTCTAAGCCGTAGCGCTGCTACGCTAGTACTTATTGAAGTAATTTTAAGTGCGTTAGTATTAGCTAAATCTTGCTACGCACCATTTAGCATAGAGGACAACCTCGCGTTTACAGATCTGTGAGCAACGACTACTTAATTTCTAATTAGTTTTAGTTGAAATTATTTAATTGTTCAGTTTAAGACCCAAGTGTGGTCGTTATTTTCTGTATTCCTCCCGAGTTGGGAAGTGGCTGTATATAATTGTGGTTTAATAAAAGAGGATTTTAAATCCTTCTCAAGTGCAGTTTTTCTACCTCTTAACCACAGTTTTCTACCACAGAACATAGCTACATTTAGCTCCCTGTTCAAGATCAGGACTTAGTTTAATTCACGAATATGTTCGCCAAGAATATGCACCGAACACCCATTCCTGACATACTTAAGAACTTCTGAACACAAAAATGAGGCAAAATTTAACTTTAAGCCCTTGGTTTTATAGAAGAACCCAAACTCAGACTAAAGTAACCTTAAATACGAACTGGTTTTATAGAAAAGGAATTTTGTATCCAATACATAATACATGGCATTTAAAGGATCTTTTAGTAGCAATTATAACACTGTAGTTTTATAATTTCTGTCTTTTAGATATTTTAAATACAAAATTTCAAAATACAGAGGTAAACTGTTAAGAAACGCATTTACTACTTTTAATATTCAAATTCATTCCAAGCCAGTAACAGACTGATTAAATTTCAAAGATAATACAACGTCTCGAATGGTAATATTTTGAGAACGGGTCAAGCAAAAGTTACGAGAAAGGTAAACTTACGATCTCATGCTTCTCGCAGTGGCTATAGATGGCAAGGCTAAAGGGTCATTTATTATTACCGGTAACTTAAAATTAAGGTAAATGGGATGTATTTGTTAATACATTGGCTTCACTAAAGGTGTTGCTATTGTCCACTCTGTATAGTTTTGTGGTCTGGTTTGCCTTATTTCAATTACGGCAAAGCACGCGAAGGCTATCTGCATAAGGGTGGATGCCTCCATGGAGGATTTAATAAGAGAACTGGCTGTATACATGTTACACATGTGGAAAACTACGAAAACGGTCATGGCGGTAATTCAAACTTTGGACCGAACTACCAGTGTTAAGTTGCTTTACCGCTTGGAGGCTGTACAGCTTTGTTAAATATAGGCATAATTTTGCTCTTTTCAAGGAACAAAAGCGTTCTTCTTCTAATTAAACATTAGACATAAATTATTAAATAGCATGCACAGTTCTAGATACAGTCACACTATTGCTTATAAACGGACTAGAAACGTCTCTGACTGTTCCCGTTTAATAATTTTTCGACCGTACGAAATATAACATCAAACTGTTATTTATAAATGAAAGTAATCATTGAGGAAAATACGTATTTGATAAATATATATTCTTACCTGTTATATCAGTGGAATATAGTCCTGTTATCAGCACCAATAACAGCGCAACGCAAAAAGGATTTATCATTTTAAATCCGATACCTAACACAGAATGTTTCTTCTTTGCAGTATAATATATGCCAAACAACATTAAACCTTTATATTACTGCGTACTTCATCACGCAAGACTGCACAGAGTCAGGTTGGAATGTCAGTGTTGCCGGAGTCACGACCACGTGTTACGAGCGCTCGCTTGTCACCGAGCGCAACAAATTCTCCACATTAACTCGGAAAACCAAACTCTTACTCCCACTCTTGAAGCGGAGGCTGAGAGGACTGAAATCAATTTTCTGGCCGCGTTCGGATAAGACCGCGATCCCGACTCTCCCGAATTTCCCTTTGCGCATGCGCTAAAGTCTGGAATTTACTCCGAAGTCAGACAGGAGCGTGAATTTAGAAATGCAGGAATTTTAGAGAATTCTATTTTATCTAATTTACATTTACATTTGTAAAAATGTGGCAAAGTATGTTTGAGTCTCGGAATTCTGGCTTTTCTTGCAAAAATGTAATTAGATAGATCTTAGAAAATATTGCGGTTTTCATCTATTCATTAAAGTCATAATAAGTTAATAACATGATATAAGATACCATTTGTGCATCTGCAAATTGAAGTAAACATATTCTGTCAACTTTAGAAAAAGGTCTTCGTTACTGAAGACGTCATTTTGCCCTTTATTTCAAATAATATATTATA
>KK118118.1:602762-644114 GCA_000611955.2 Stegodyphus mimosarum | reverse complement strand
CATTACCCTTTTTATCTTTATTTGTTAAGGCATTATAATATATATTAATATATTAATGTATTAGTATAATTAATGTATTAATATATTATAATATATATTATAATATATGCCAGATTTCGTCTGACTTTTAAAAGTACCGGAAAAATGCCAAAGATTAAATTTGAAAACTAAATTGGATTTTACTCCGCAGAACAAATTTACAAAAAAAAAAACCTGATTGCTTTAGATTTTACATAACGCCTAAAGGGACATTTTGAACCTTTTGTATGTTACCTTTATTTATTGAAAATAATGTCCTTCGCACTTAAACCATAAAATTGCAGTTCAACAGCACTATCGCAAAATAATTTAAAAGTGATCATATCTTTAGAGTTTCCGATACGCAGTCTCGCACTTTTTTTTTTGTACAGTTTTGCCATACTCACTTTGAAATCGTTGACTTGCTTATTCAAAAACTCATAAATGCTTTACAAAACATGAAACAGATAGTAAAACACATTCCAGATTTTAAATTTGGGCTTCCGGGTGCCCACCGGGTGGAGAGATACGTGATTCAAAATTTGATGGCTCTAGGTACCATTATTTTATCACAATGCGAGAAATATACACGCATTTATGCATATTCTTCATTATTTAATTTCTTTAAATATAGTACAGGGCTGTAATATTTGGTGGCAACAGTTTGAAACATGAATCAACGCAAAATGAAAATTATGCCAAAACGAAATGCCAAACGCCAAAACGAAGAACGAAAAAATGCCAAAACGAAATTAATAGCCCCTCTGGGCTCACGCCCGTTGGGCTAAAACTACAAATTTCAATAAAAATATATTACATAAAAAATTACAATGAAATAAGCAATATCCCTTAATACAGATATTAATTATCCTAATAAATAAATTAACCAACTTCCCGTTGCCTTCTCTATACAAACGTTCACTCTCCAAGAGAAACTTTAAAACTGCACAGAATTATCGCCCTCATTTTTCCGATTGGCAACACTGCTGATATTAGCAAGAATGCTGATGTAATGAGAGAAAATTACCGATTTTATGCGATTTAATTTACAAAAACATAAAATAAAAGAAACAACTCATTCGAATTTTGAAAAAAAAATCGCTTCGAGATTCACTGGTTCCTGTCTAGATGCGCGTATGCACTAAATTTCGTAGCCCTGGATCTACTAGCTTAGAAGCAGCACGAAATAAAGATACACACAGACAGACAGACTCTTCCTTTTATGTATGTATAGATATATTTAAGTTTTACACAATTTTTGCAAAGAAAAAGTTCAGAATTTGACGTTTGGTTAATTTTTTTAAAATTAAAACACAATTTCTTCGTTCTATGTATATTTTTCTTAGCACATTTCATTTCTAACTTCCTTTTTCAGCATAAGAAATATAATAGATAGAACTTTAATTTGATAACTGTAGCACATTCTGTTCACGCAATTCTATTAACTTATTCTGTTTCATGCATCTGTTCCAGGAGATCCTCTATTGTAAATGAAAGGGCAGTAGTTTCACGGTTTTTCGACACGCTTTCAATTTAATTAATTAAAGATGCACTAATTCTTTAAAATTAATTTAAATAAATGCACGAATTAAACAAATGAACGAAATCAAACGTTGTGTAAAGAATGTAAAACTGTAAACATATCGTGTTTGTATTACATATAGTACTATAGACATAAGGATACTTGAAGATGGAACGTTTATTAGCAATACATATTATTTTTCAGGTATCTGTGAAGCTTGTTTCTACAGAATTCAGTTTTAATTTTGTGTCTAAAATAATCCTTTAGGACTGAATATGCTTCTTCACATTATGTGTTTCTGCTTAGAACGATTCTGAAACGTAACCCCGACTTCTGTTTGGTTTTCGACCCCCGATAACAACGACAGCGTAACGTACGACAACGTAGCCCCGACTTCTGTTCGGTTTTCCGAAGTGAGCTAATGGCCATTAACATTGGATTGGAATCCATCATGGATGTAACTAATTATGGTGATATCTAGATATTAACCGATAGCCCCAGCTAATTCAACATCTACAAAAATGGACTTGCTTGGGAGATCAAACAAGCCTTTCTATTCTACACAAGCTGAAAATTGTCTACCTTCGGCATAATATCTAATTTCAATGGATCCTGTCTCACGTGGATATTGTAGGCAAGGAAACTGCAGACACCTTAGCAAAAGAGGGATCAGATCGTCCTGCTCCTTCTTCTTCCGTGCTTACCTACCTGAACTTTTTTTCTCAGAGAAAAACCCAAATTATAACCTATTGGCAGATACCTCTGTCTCACCATTACTACAAAGGTAGAAAGCTGGGACTTTCCCTAGCTCTTTCCTGTGACAGGAAATCCAGCACTTGCCTTGAACGTCTTCCTTCTGGCCACCTGAATTGCCACACCTTCGTAGCGGGTAACAAAACCTCTCGAACCTGGACTTCTCGAGTATGCGCCGAGTGTGCTATGGTTACACCACAAAAGGATGGATAAAATACCTTATATACTCCCCCCTTTTTAAATTGACTGCTGATTAGGAGACCCACTCGCCAAATCCTGATGGTAAAGAATCATCATCCACCGCCTCTTAGATAGGCCGCCACCGTAAAGTCATTAGCATATTTTGACTTCGAAATTTGAACTTTATTTAATAAATTTCATTAGTTCAAGATCCAGTGGAAGTTCTATACTTGAATAATGTTCAATAGATCAAGCGTTCTTGAGGTATAAAGTTTTGAAGTTCTAAGTTCTTCTGATACATAAAGTCGATGTTTCAGATGATCGTAAATTTAGAGGGTCTTGCTTGATTGATATAAAAATATCAATTCTAGTTTTAATTTAAATCTCAGCCCGAACATTTTTATTAGTCATTTTATAAATGATTGTGAAATTTAGTTAATTTTGATATATATGAAATAAATAATAAAAACTACATATGCGATACTATTTTTATGACGCACCGACTTTGGTAACTTTTGTGCCTATTTATTGTCTGGCGAATATGAAAAGTCAGATTATATCAAACTGTCGGCTAGCAGACTCTCAGGAATGGCCGTTGACTACATTCCTCTAACCATACAACAACAAAAAATTAAAAATGCCTTGGCGGTGGAGCACAACATAACCTAGACATCAATCAAAGGATTGTACAGGCTAAAAGAACAAATGCCAAATGGATTGCAGAACGTCAGCCAGCTGTCCTTATTAATCTTATGAAGTCCTGGGCCTCTATACTGACGGTTGAAATATTGTGTACCACAGTTGAAGAAACATTAGCACTATGCTGGTCATAACTGGTCGATATGGTCACAACCAAAGAAAGAAGGACAAAGAAGTAGCTTTTAATGCTAAACATCCATCCGCTCTTAATTTGTGCAAAGCATACAGAGCAACAAAAACGAACGCTGCTCTTGCAATAGCAGATCGTCCTAACCCTAACGCAATGGCAGAATGTCATATAAGAGCAGAATAGGAGGCAGTTTGTAAACTGAGACGTGATGTAACCCTCGACAGCACTTCTTACTGTCCTTACAGTATGAATGTCAGAGCAATATTCTGCAACTGTTACAGGTTTAAAAGGAAAAGCGAATGTGTGTTGAGATTAAAAGGAACAAAAAGAATCACAGTCGACAGAGAGCATACACTATTATCTACATACACTATTACGCCGAAGCGCTCACCATTAGAGCAATCATACAGCATGCAACTGTCATGAGCACCAACAAAATAATAATCTGTACGGACATAATTCCGACATTGCTGATATTTCTGTACTGTAATCACACCTCTTCATTAATCATAGTACAAAGTGACTCCCGTTGATCAAAATTCGTGCACTCATCATAATTGGGTAAAAGCACATGCCGGGCCAGAGAAAAACGAAACAAATAGATATGCTTACCAAGTAAAGAGCCAAGAAATATAAACGCATCAGAACTTAACATTCCAGCACCTACATCATATCTGAAGCGAGCACTAATGGACAAGGCGATTCCAAAATGGCAATTAAAATGTGAGCAAACTGACTTAAACTGATATGTCACTTACTTGACATTATTAACAAGAAAGTGACATAGTAAGCTGACATAGATATAAGACAAACGTATGGTTTCTTACCAAAAGTTTAATCAACACGTCAGATTATCATCTCACATCTGCTAAATTACATTATGTGTTATAGTACGTTTCCAGTGAACATTTCTGTCGCTGTATTATCTTGATCAGTTATGTCTGCATCTAAAGAAACAAAGGCTGCCTTGATAACACTGCTTCTCACTGCCGACTAATGACGATAAATTATTTATGTCTCTTTTCCAACAAAATTGAACGTGTATAAGACGTTTATACACTGGTGATCATAAATTAAGGAAAAATCACAAAAACAGCGATAATTCCCTCAAAAATAAGTCAAACCATGTAAAATTCAAACATGTTGCCAAGTAAGAGCAGCTGAGTAAAACTGCAATATGCAAATCAGTGGCGTTGCAATCAGAATACGTCACCAGTGAGGAGCATAAAAGTCCATGTTTGAGAGTAAGCCCACAACCTGGAACCCGTTATCATCCGTCAAACGTCCGTGAAAGATATGCATACAGAAGAGGCAGTGTCTGTGTTTGGGGTGGCATCTCTTTGGGTGGACGCACAGACCTCCATGTCTTTCCAAGGGGAACCGTGAATGCTCAGGTTTATAGAGATGACATCGTTGATGCTTATGTGCGCCCATATGCGGGCATATGCAGGGTGTGATGTTTTCCTGTTGCAGGACGACAAAGCAAGACCACACAGGGCTGGCATCATAAATGATTATCTTCAAGAGGAAACAATTATGCGACTGGAATGGCCAGCTCGATTCCCGGACTTGAATCCTATCGAGCACGTTTAGTATGCTTTAGGAAGACGTCTAGCTGCTCTCAGTCCGCCAGCTCAAAGCCTTGCCGCGCTTGCAACTGCTTTGCAAGAGCAATGGCTCTCGCTTCCTATGGAACTGATAGACAGCATAATTAAAATTGTCACACATGTGCTGTATTGCTTCCATACATTTGGAATATGTGGCGAGCATATTCCATATTGAAAGTACTTCTTCTATAGCAAACTGACACCTTCGATTTGTTCATTTTATATATGTTCCAATTTCTAGACTACCATAATTTTCTGGTAATTTCTTTTTATGTTATTTGATACCTTACTATGTGTTGTAAATTGTGGGTAAGTTTATAAAATTTTATATGTAACGTTTTCAGTAATCGTGATTTTTCTGATTTTCCCTTAATTTTTGATAACCAGTGTAATTACGAACAGTATGACAATTAATTAAATCTGCAGAACGATGAAAAAAATCATAGCTGTAAAAGATTAAGATATTTGTCAACAGTACTAGTTCACATGAGGGACATTTACTAAGCCATACTTTTCATCAGCAAGCGCAAAGTTAATGTAGTGAAAGTTTTATGTATGTAATTTCATTTTTATTTTTATTTTATTTTTAGCTTTAATTTCATTTTAATATTAGTTTTAGTTTAATTAATGTTATTTATATATTATGCTAAAAATTACAAGTTTAATTAGAAAACCTGCTTAATTTCTTTAAGGCCAAACTGTTCCTAACGTAATAGGGGAAAAATTCTGTAATGTCTCAGTTATGTACACTGCGCAAAAAAAAAATGAGACAGTTCAATGTCTCCCGTTCTAATGGGCCGATTGACGAAATTCAAATTGCCTTTTTCATGTCTCAAAAGCGCGACTAAGAATATATATTAGATTTATATACAGCATTGTTCAAATCTGGGTATTTTGACACAAAATTGGAATTTTTCTGAAATGACATGACAAAGTTTTTCCATATTTCGATTCTGGGACTCAAATTATATCAAACTTCGCATGAGTAGTTTTAAAAAAATTAGCTCTCAAAATTTTAGCACCTCAATGTTAATTCAATTAGGTATGTATTTATTAATATTTCTTTTTTATGAAACTTATTGGATTCCTTCTTACACAGTTTGAAATTTAGGTTCATTCCAAATAAAATTCGCAAACTTTTCATGGTTTATGTTTAACATTTGTATTTTTAAATAATTTTATAAATTTTTTGAAAGTAATTTTGAATTATAACCTATAAAAGGTTTACAATTATCTTAAAGTAGATGTACTTCTAAGCATACCTGCAAAAAATTAGAGCTTTTTATTCAAAATTTTCAAACATATATGTGAATTTATATATTTGGCGCGTTTTGTAATTTGGCATATTTGTTGAAAGCGATAATAACGAAAATGTGGTTTATGCACTTTGTTAAAATTATTTGAAAGTAGAATGATGGTGACTTTTTTTCCTCGCATCCACAATGCAAAAACACAGAGACGATGTGACTTTCCCCCCCCCACCACTGCACAGTGGAAGAAAAGGAAAATAGGTTGCCACATATTAAGAAGTTCTTCAAGTGGATTATTCTTGTCTCAAACTGAAAAAAATTCGCCAAGTTGAATTTTTGAATTTCTCCGCAAATTTAGCGCCAAATTTTACAAAATTTTATATTTAGACATAATTTGAGTCGTAGAATCGAAATATGGAAAAAATGGTATGTTATTTCAGAAAAAGTCTGATTTTGTGTCAAAATACGTATATTAGAACAAAGCTATGTATACATCTAATATATATCCTAAGTCGTGCTTTCGAGACATGGAAAACGCAATTTGAATTTCTTCAATCAGCCTAGATAGAACTGTCCCATTTTTTTTTTGCTCAGTGTACACTGACACTTGTCCAAACATGTCAAAATTATTTTTGTTGCAACAAACTCCTGATAAAAGGCCAGATCTCCTAACCTCTGGTGTCCTCCAAGAGTCTCCCTCTCTCTGTCACTTGTGTAGTCAATATGTGAGCTCCAGGTAATATACGGTATTAAAAGTCATACTAAAATATAAAGTATTGTCTCGTATAAGTTTCTGTATTGAGAATTCTTGAACGGAGTATATGTTATGTTGAACGTTTCTATGTGTTTTTAATTTT
This sequence comes from Stegodyphus mimosarum, assembly GCA_000611955.2. NCBI lineage: Eukaryota > Metazoa > Arthropoda > Arachnida > Araneae > Eresidae > Stegodyphus > Stegodyphus mimosarum. The sequence continues at coordinate 637,098 of KK118118.1, read as the reverse complement.
TTATACTGTTATAAATAATTTTATTTTGAAATTAATCATTTATTGCGTGATTTAAAATCACAAGAAGATTCTCTCTAATTTTATACCTTTTTAAATAGTTTTTATATCATTTTAAACAGTTTCTAGAATGATCATATTTTGATTAGTTAATTATGTTCAGCTGATGTAAGCATTATCACTGCTGAGAAAGTTAAGAAGATTATGAGAAAACATGAATAATATATATATATTAATTAATAAAATAAAATCTTTTATGAAATGACAGCTTACTTATTACTTCAATTTAGCTTGGGTAACCTATATCTTCTCCAATGGCTGCTATGATGTTGATACTTCTACGAATTTTATCAATTGCCACACAATTTTTATGATAAAATTTTTGATGTTATGTCGTAGTTGGTTGACTGGCGTAAATTCGTCTAACTTTGCTGCACCAGCTTTGAACACTGGCTCATCGGCTGACCCCAAACGGAACTCAACTTGTAGGTCACCAATGACAAACATTCTTGACGGGCGCTCCAGGTAATCATTTTCTTCCTTAATTTGCACCAATATGCTTAGATTTGAATTTAGTTAAAAAATTGATTTAACTCCACTGCCCCTAATAATGATAACTGTATGATTTACTATATGACCTTTTGAATGATCATCCGTGACCTTCAACATATAGATCATCGGTGTTAACCTTTAGGTAATCTTTAGGTTAGATTTGAAGGACAGCCTGATTATTCAGTTTGATTTTCTTTTGAAAATATACCTAAATTTAAATTACTGCTTTACATCAATGATCTGTGCATTACCATGTACTGACCAGAAACCAAATCATCAATTACCAACAAGTTTGACCACCATGGGTATCGTTTGAGTAATTTTAATTTAAAAAGTACCATATAAATTATACGTTTCACACTTGATGACTCAATAGTTGTCTAAAACTGAACGTCCGTCTCTAGATTTCCTGTGATCAACACGTGAGACAAACTTGACTTCGGTTAATTTCACACAGAACGAAGTACAGGGGACAACAAAACATTGCCATGGGCAAAACTGGTATCGCCCCACTGCACTAACTATCTATGAAAGTGCATCCCCCACGGGGCACGCTAGCGCCATGCTCGGGCATTTGTTTACATTGCAGCATTTATAATAGTTATATTATAAAAAGTGCATAGTTTGCATTAAAGGCAATATTGACATAAGATATACATTACACGAGTACTTTGCAATTACATGGATAAATACAATAAATACAATGGATAAATACAATACGTATACAATGGATAAATACAATAAGTTATTTCGAGATGTATATACATGTTTCTTTTGTGTTTTGGTTTGGAGTTTTGTTTTTGGGGGAGGGGGGATGATAATGTTACGTGGTTCGTTGCTTATTTGGTATTTTATTACACGGTTCGCAATTTATAAGTTCATTCTTAGCACGGTTTATATTTCAGCGCACAGTTAATGAATCATATCATGGTACATAGTGTTGAGTGCGTAGTACTTAGTAGTGGTTTGATTTCATTTCAGATATTTTAATTTAGTGTACTATTCTATGGTTTAGTGTACTATACTACGGTAGTAATCTAAAGATTAATTGCCAGTGGTGGCCAAAATGTAGGTACCCAGTGATTAACAGCTTCGGTCAGCATCCTTGTGTTTGAAATTAATTTGTTAACAAAAGTGTATAAATTAACTGTATCATTCCACACTTGTAAGCCATTTGTTGACTAATGGAATCAGAAACTTTAGGGCATTGATGGCGAAGTATCTTGACAAGCACGAATGCTTTTCGATTTCATTTAACTGAAATTTTTATCTAAATTCATTATACCGACACACACCGATGATGCATTGGTTAACCTGAAGTCACTGAATAATTTTGTAATTAGCTATACCATTAATTAATATGCAATTATTTAAAATCTGAACTATTTAAAAGTAGTAGCAGCATTGCTTAATAAATTAAATCTTAATTTCTTTTTGAATAATTTAAAAAATGAAATAATTTAAGATAGATTAAACTATATTACTGTTATTAATAAAACATACCTCTAGCATTCAGTAATAACCTTATGCAGTGTCATTTACTTATATGTTTAAAGAACATTATATAAATATTTAAGACTTCTTAAAACAAGATTTTCGTATATTTAACAAAGAAAATGCAAAATACTACATCTGAAATGCATTTATATTTCATTTAAAACTACAAACATAAAAATTCCATGTTATATCTTTGCGAAAATTCATCAGATTCTGAAGCGGGAGGGATTAAAGACTGTTGTCTTAAGTCTAAGCTCTCAGGAGAAATTAAAATTTCTCTGTTTCAAAACATTGTCCCCGGTGAGAAATAGACTAAAGTGAGGGATCAAGAGAGAAAGATTTCGTTCCATTCTCTCCAAATGAAGACTTTGCTCTCATATAGACCATAAATTTTCACTAGATCTTCATAAATTACAGTTAGAAAAGCCTTTCTTTAGACTTTTAACTGAATATTTAAAGGAAGTATAAATGCATATATTTGATGATGAATTAACACTTGTTTGAAAAATAATCTAATTAAACATTCTGAATATCTGAACAATAATGTAAAGCCATACACAGCGATTAGTTTATTTCCTTAAAATTACATTAAAGTAATTATTTCTGGCAAACTGACATCCACTCTTAATAACGTTAATTTTTAATAAACAATGACATTACAAAAATTTAGGAAAAAAATACATGTATACCTTAAAGTACTGAAGGAAAAATTGATATTTCTTTTACACTATTTGCGAATCTTATAATTATATTTGTGTATTTAGTTGCATTGCACAGATAATGTTGTTTCCGGGAACCAAAAAAACTTATAGAAAAAATTTCTTTATAAATACATAGGAGATGATATTTTATGTTTTATGATTTTTAATGCCCTTTCAATTGCTTCTGTTTCCTAAATCAGGAATTGAAATGCATTGCATTAATAAATTGATTTCTGAGTATTCTACAGTTTAAATTAACATTTCTTGAATGCAGAAAAGAATTAATTAGAAAATAATTTTTCACCACTTTAATATAAAGTTCATAATGCAGAAAAGAATTAATTAGAAAGTAATTTTTCACCATTTTAATATAAAGTTCATAATGTAGAAAAGAATTAATTAGAAAATATTTTTTCAGCATTTTAATATAAATTTCATAATCAAAGGCAAAAAGTGAAATGGGAGTGGAAGGTACGCGAGCAGTGAAAAGTATGTAACTTTCCTAAGAATGAGAGAGTAATGGAATTTCTTATGAATTTTGTCTCACTGAGATAGATTCAGAAAATAAAAGTAATTTATTATTTAGTTAAATAGTTTAACTGATTTCTGAAGAGTGTGTTTCAATTATTCCTAGTAACACATACTCTGCCAACCACGAGTTATCTCGTAGGTCGAAGAAGTTTGTGTTTAGGCACTAGCTACGAGTTAATTCGTAGAACATTTCTGTTTTATCTACGCCAAATACGATCAAACGCCAAATACGATCATCGCAGTATGTTCATGTTTATTGAAGGTTCTGGCTTTGGCAATAAACGAAAAACAAATAATTTGGTGCAATTCAAGAGAGAAATTATAATTAGTATCGCTATAATATAAGTGATTATAAAGTAAATAGCATAGGAACAGTAAAAATAATCAATTTTTAATAGCCTTGTTATGATAATATTTAATGATGATTATGTTATACTTGTTATGATAATTTATAAAAGCCTTGTTATGATAACTTTCGTAAAAATAATCGATCTTTGTTATAAGCAACCGTCAACTACGAATATACTCTTTAGTAGCATACTCGTAGTTAAGAGTATATTCGTAGTTGGCGCTGTTATAAAACATTTTATCCAAAAAACCAACTACGATATAACTCGTATCATTAATAACGCAAATAAAAATTATATATAAGTTCAATATCTTTCCTCACAAATACATATTTTGTATTTTATTTTACAATTGATTAATTAAAATTTATTGCCGTGGTGAAACAGTTTTTGAAAATGTCGCTAGGCAGCGAATGCTAAAATTAATATACCCTATTTCTGCTATGATAGTTAAACGCTTCACATTTTTCCCCGAGACAGACTCGTCGATTTGAATAGTGTCTTCAGACGTCAGCAACGAGACACGTTCGTCAGGGTTAAATGTAGTATGGATTGTTACCCCAGAGAGAGACTCTTCTCTTCTATTTTTCCGGTCACAATGCAGCGAAAATGAAGAGAGACTCATGGCAAAATTTATCCTACTCTGTCAAGAGAATCTTGTTTGAGGATCATACACATCAAAAGTAATTTTAAAAGACGAAAAATGAGAATGCACTTTCAGCTGGAATTGCAATGGGAACTACTGCTCGTTTGAAGTGCCTTTAGGAGACCATCTTTGTTAATTTTCACACTAGAGACTATGGAACACAGAGGAATTTCTTTTTCCTAGATAGGGCGAAGCTGTTCAATATCCTTTAGTGTGACAAGTAGGCGGCTGATAGCTGGTGAAAGGGGAGGAAAGGAATATTTCTTTCGTAAACTGAGGCTAGTTTTCTGACAAAAAAATTAGAGGAAAAAATAAGAAACAAAGATTTGTGATTTGGAGAGCAGTGAAGTGGTTAAATATTTTCTATGTCATAAAGCAGCTTGAAATTTCTAATTGCGGTAAAAATAATTTTCCTGCTTTGCGGAATTAAAAACCATTTTTGTACATTAAATATTACCTTATGCGAGCCTTCGGGACCGTAAATGAACGAAATTAATTTTTGTTACTGAAATCAGATTTCCGAATGCATGTATGCATTCATTCTTTTACCATCTTAGAACCGCCGTAAGGACTACTTAAAAACCATCACTGTTAACTGACTTCAATTAACCTGTTCTACTCATCAGTGAATTTAAAGATCTCCGAAATTTATATTACATTTTAAAAAGTAAAATTTATTTGCTAAAGCAATTTTTTGAAATATATTTAACAAGGCTCCTTATTTATTGTTCATGTTTTTCTGTCTATAAAATATGCTTAAGAAGATTATCTGAAATCAATAGAACTATTATTTTAAAATACACCGTGCTTATTTGTTTTAGTACAAATTGAAATGTATTGGCTAAACTATTCATTCTTTGGCTCTGCTTCCAATATATATCTCAAGTTTGCCATGGTAGGCACAGTGTTTGCCACCACTATTTTATATTTACAGAATACACATTTGTTCAATATATAATTGTTCCTCCAACGAACCTAAATTGTTCTATTTACTGCATTGGGGCATATGTTATTTTCTTCATTTTGCAGGGTCATTAGATATGTCTAAGCAGGAAACTGGATCAAAATAAACATACCAGACACCAGGTCATTGCCATATGGTGATAAGGTACTGTCTCCTGGTGTTACTGAGCCAGTTCAGCAGCTTATAGAAGCACCGTGCAAACGTTTTAAACCATATGGACACAGTTATCATCTAGAAGAATTTGTGTACTAATACAAAAACTTTGACTTAACAGTTATTGCTCGCAAATATCTTACCCTTGTTCCTAAGGGTATTTTCCATATTTTTTTAATTTTGTAAAATACCTTTCGGAACAAGGGTAAGGTGTTTGCAGGAAACATAAATGTGCAGTGCTCTCATCAACTTTCAAACTTCGGGCCTCCCGATTTGCTATCCGGGCGGACTTTCAATTATACCACGAAGGCGCGCGGTAAAAAAGGTAGAAATAGCTTACAACTTATCAAATCCTAATTCAAAGTTCTCAGTGTGCGCTCGGCAGCAGTGCTCCTTTAAGAGATTGAACAGTGTTCCTTTAAGAGATTCCATTGAGTTAAACTAGTGGCGCTTTAGGTAGCAGTCTTAAATGTTAGAGCTACGTGTCAAGATATATCAAGAGTATCTATGTTAGTCAGAATACTAGTATTATATGAACTTGAACAATTTATTTAAAATTCTTTCAAAGTGTTAGTAAATATTCGCGTAGAAATACTTTTTATCTTCCGTATTTTCAATAATCTACATTTTATAAAATTGTCTTTATATAATTTTACACACCTGCATATGCGCCTGATCTGTGTTGATGAGTATGCATCAGAATCAAATAGTGATACAGGATAATGCAGCTCCCTTGCGAAATACACAGAGAAACATACGCTTGGTTGTACATAATAATAAATACAAAGTGTATAAAAATTCACTTGGTTAAATACATTAGAAAGGTTAATCATATTCGATGAATGGTTAAAAAGTGCAAAATGTATGCCAATTGCCATTCATACAGTAATAATGTGTTTACGTAAGGCAAAGTAACGCTGCTAGTGGAGCACTGCAAAATATAAGTATATTCACATGTGTATGTTGAATTGATTATTTTAAGGCACTTGAAGACTATCTACATAAGGAAAGAGACTCCCTTGTAAAGAATATTCTAAAGAAAACCGATTCGTATTGGTAGACGAAATATGTATAGAGGAAAAATCAAAAATATGCATGCAGATGTCTCATTTGCTAGAAGAGGAATAGGGCTCGAAAATTTAGTATTCAGTGTTCTGAAGCTTCGGCCACGATAGGCTGTCACTGTTGACTTCTCTTATGCACATTTTAATAAAAAATAACTACATTCTATAACAAAAAAAAACCGATGCACCAAGAAGGAATTGTCCAATGGAGACAAAAATTGGTGGATAGGAAGATTATGTACAGATTAAAAAATGATTGAATTTCAGAACAATTGAATGATTTTTTTCAGAAACACATAGTTACAAAGTAACGAGATCAGTAAAGTGTTATCCCACCTCTACCTCGGATGCAAGCTGCCACATGGCATGGCAAAGCTGCGGGATGGTCTCTTGCGGTATTCCTTGTCAAATTTGCTCCCATCTTACTGTCTTGTTGCTTGCGTCCCCAGTCAGCATCATTCCAACCCGATCGAACCAAGTACCACAGTAGTCTGGCTCGACAGTGTGCAGGCGCGAGTGACAGGTGGCGTAGCTGTCGGTACGAGCGTAGATTTCGCTCTTTCAGCCGTCTGTGAAGAGTCATGGTGGACACTCGAGTGAGAGTCGCACGTCTGATAATTGATAGCAATGAATCAGGCGCTGTGACAGCTGATCTGACAATCACTCTGTCCTCCCGATCTGTTGTGGCCCTAGGTGGACCGCTACCATCAGGCGGTGAAATCTGCTATATGTCCACCCATTCTTGCCAACATCTACTAATCGCCGCATCGCTTCGACTCATATGACGAGCAATTATCCTATTTGCTCAACCTGTCTCATTCAATCCAATGACATGACCTCTTTCAGGCTCTGACAGTTCCTCGAATCCTGCGATGAGGCATTTTTAAGTCGTTGAAAGATATCCTAAATCGCAATGCAACAAAAATTTTTAACAACAATTCAAGAACAGCTTCTTGTATACATCTGCTGGATGCGCAGTTCCGATGCGCTGGAGATCGCACTATTTATTTATTGGACACCGAAATTTATTCATTTGCATGTTTGGTCAAAACATTTATGCATACGAAATTTCAAAGCAATCGGATGAATCCTTCTTGATGCGTCGATTGTTTTGTTATAAAGTGTATATGAGAAGTTTCAAATAAACAAGTCAACAAGTCCAAATTCATTCTTATTCAAGTTCAAATGTTTCCAAAGTTTAGAAAAAATGTTCAAATGTTTGAAACTTTATGATGATGTAAACTGTTACTATCTTGTGTTGCATTTTAGTACACAAAACTTGATGATTTTTTCATGCAATTAGCTTAAGGTAACTGTGACTAGCTTGAACTGCCCTCTTAAAATTAGAAATGATTGTGAAGGAATATTTACACTTAAAGTACAACTGATTTGATTATGGTAAAGCATTCGAGACCTATCTGCTTGAGGGAGGGGATGCCTTCGAGGAAGATTTCCTAAGGGAAACTATCTCGTATACTTGTTACACATGGGAAAGTCACGAAAACGAAGATGCAGCCAACCCGTTCGCGGGACTCCAGTGTTTAGCGACCTGACCGCTCAGAGGCTGGTTGGCCCCTCAAAATTATAATAAAAAATATTCAAATGTTTTTTTTTGAAAACATATGGGAGGAAATTAGAATATAAAATTTTTTGTACATTTTACCCTATATTTTACTATAATTAAAAGTTTTGAAGTAAAGATATTTTTATAAAACTTTAATTTTTGCAAATGGTTAATTTTATGCAAAAGTGAAAACGATACGAGGCCGTTAAATTTATTTGTATTATAAACAACTTGTCCTAAGATTTACGTGATATCTCTCCCTAATTGCTACTTTCATTTATGTAATTTTAATTTGGAATATTTTTCCATTATTGGACAAACACGGCAAGCAGTTACCTGCAGGAATGAATATGCGTCAGCGTTGCCTGCTGGATATCATTAAATAAAATACTCTGTTCTTACTTCTTGTAGCGACTTTGAGTTTTGTTCTTTTAGCAAATGTTCTTTTATTATCAGCACCCTGGTTTCAACGTTCTCTGAATTGAAACTTTTGGTCGCATTTTAGAGTAACCCGCGACAATACCGAGCAAACCAGTCATGGGAATACCCTACGTATGTGAATACCATGCGTTTTATATTTAACCATCATTTGCGAACAGCATCCACCGGCTGTAAAAAAGTACAAATGTCAGCCTTATAGGTTTTTGTCTTGTTTTATAAAGTTTCTTTTTTTATTTTTCATAAAATACTCCTTTTTGTTTTTATTTATGAACTGAGCAGTAGCTGTGAGCTTTAAGGATAGCCAAACAAATGCTTTTCACCAAATGCTTTCGTAGGAGTACGGGTAATCCGAAAGCACCTCAAAGAAGTATTCAGTATTCCAGTATTAAAATGTATTCCTATATCTTTTCCCTTTATTCATTCACATAGCTACTTAGATATATTTTTTAAGAAGTTTCTTTCTTCTTTCCTTCTTTTTAGAAAACTGCCTCACAGAGAACATTGCTTCACACTTGTCGCCCTATACAAATTAAAGGCTATACAAACTAAAGGATTCAAAGCCCAAGATCTTTTTCATCCTATACGGCAAAACCTTCTCGTCAAATAAACAAATTCCAAGAGATCATTGTCGATCAATCGGGCAAAAGGTAGAACATACAAAAGGCAAAAAGATCCTTGTCATCCATAGAGCAAATATCCAAAAAGTCTAAGTATCTTTCTCAAACAAGCAAAAGTTAAAAGTTCTTTGTCAAACAAACAAAGGCAAAAGGATCCTCGCTGTCCTACAGGGTAAATCCAAAAGATCCTTGTCAAACAATGGCCAAAAGATCCTTGGCGTCCTATAGGGTAAAAGAACCAAGATTCAAAAGACTACAAGAGCCTTGTCACTCAAATAAAGGCCAAAAGATAATTTTTATCATATAGGGAAAAGATCCAGAATACAAAAGGCCAAAATATCTTTGTTAAACAAACAAAGGTAAAAAATCCTTGTCGTCCTATAGGGCAAAAGATCTTAAATTTGTAATCATCATAAAAAAAGAAATATTAAATAAAGATTTCATTTGTGTTTTATTATTACTTTTAACTTACATTTTAATTTAAAAACTCATAATCATGTCATAAATCTTGCCCTTTGCCCACGTTGTTTTCAATTTTGTAGAGACATTAGGTATTTTCTGAAAGCAGAAGAGAGAAAAATGAGCAGAGCCTCGCCAGAATTTGAACCACGGACCTCTCGAATACGCGACGAGCGTGCTAGCCACTAAACCACGAATTTGTGCTAATAAGACGAGAGAAATAGCTTATAAATTAATGGGTATCATTATGCTTTGCAACCAAGTCTTGTTCAACATACATTTTTTAGTAAATGCCAAAAACGAAATTAAGCTTCCAAAGCGGCTATTAATTTCGTTTTGGCATTTACTTCATTTTACGCGACTGTAATGTCAGTAACCGAACTCATTCTTAAAGGTTATATTTGTATAGTTAAAGTTTAATTCTGGACTTTAAAATGCATATGCATATATGAGGAAAAATACTGCTTCGACAAATCTAAAAAACATGTAAAATTCTTTGCACGTAAGTTAGTCTAAAAAATTGAAAAATGTCATTCGTTGCATGTAAATAACAAAAAAGATACATAAAATTCTTCACAAATAAATTAAATTAAAAAGCTAAATTCATGCATTCTTCAGATCGTGCTTTGTGTCATAGCCTAATATATGAAGTTAACCAAATTTTCGGTGCTTTGAAAGCTGAATGCATTCCCTTAAAACCTAAAACATATTTAACCTTCAATGACTTTCCTATAATGAGAATTAAATCATGAACAGAGATTCAGCATTAGATTTTATTACTCATACAGGTTCATGTACTTCAGAACCATGTTTGTTATCCCATAATTAGCATATATTTTACCCCCAAATTTAACGTATTAGTTGACATAGGAAAAGATGCAGTGGTTGTGCTAAGATATGAGGGTACTTCGTTGTTAACATGACCTTCTCCATCAGTCGCCAAAATGCAAAATTAGTAGCGAAAATCAGCAAATTAGTAATATCAGCAATAACACTAATAGTAAAATAAAAATAACAGTAATATATAATACAGTGCAGTACATTTAATTTTTAAGAACGAAGCTGTGCCTAGTGCCTAATTTGTGTTATCTGTTTCTTTTTTGTCCTTTAAAAAAATCTTTGAGCAAAAACAAATCGCTGTGTACATGGAGGTAATTACAATTTCGTACTCCCTACTTATAAGACGATACGTTCATGCTTAAAAAGCATCAAGATTTGCACAAATCTGAAATCATGCAGAACCTCAGTATTTTGCATCTTAAATATAATGTATACTTTATTACAAGATTGCGGTTTTTCATATTTTGAAGATGGCCATAGTAGTTTCTAGTTTTCGGGAAATTAATGTGAAAGGGCTCGAAATTCGCTTCCCAAATCGCTTTCGGTGGCAGCTTTAACGATGAAATATCGATATTTAAAATGCCATCTATATCCAATAATCTTCATTAGGTAACAATAATAAGAATAATCTGTTTTTTAACCCAAAGGCTGTTAGCCCAGAAAAGTTATTAATTTCGTTTTGGCATTTTGTGTTGATTCACTATAAACAGCGAATCACTTTTTGAATTGTTACCACCAAATATTAGAGACCTGTATTATATTTAAAGAAATTAAATAATGCGGAATCTGCATAAATGTATATATGTATATTGTAATGAAACAACGATACCTAGGGCCATCAAATTTTTAATAGGTATAACTCCACCTGAATATGGGCATCTGGAAGACCAAATTTGGAATTTGTTTTATTATCTATTTCATATTTTGTAAAGCATTTATAAGTTTTTAATTAAATAACTCAACGATTTCAAAGCGATCAATGACAGCGCTGTAGAGAAAAAAAAAGCATCTCCAACGCGCGAGACTGTGTTTCTGAAATTCTGAAGGTATACTCTTTTAAATATTTTGTGATATTGCTGTTGAATTGAATTTTATGGTTCAAGTGCGAAGAACATGAAATTTAATAAAGAAAGATAACAGAGAAAACGTTTAAAATTCTCCTTTGTACGTAATATAAAATCTGAGAGCTTTCAGATTTTTTGATGATTTTTTTTTCCTTTTCCCCAAATATTTTCGGTCTGCTTTTTTAAATCAACTTGAGATTTTTCCCCATAACTATTATTTGCATTTTCTTTCAAGAAAAGAATAAATTCGTAAGTAAACTCTGTAAAGCTACTAAGCATATTTAAGAAGCAAATTAAAATGCTACAACGTTTTTTGTTACTTCATTAAGCATTCGATATTCAGATATCGGAATAATTTGAGAGAAATATTGCTCTGCATTTTTACAAGGGGCTGTGACAGCTGTGGGAACCATTTGACTACCACGCATAAAAGATCGAAATATTTCACCTCGTGAAGTTTAAGATAAAATTTATGGCTGGGCAAATGCATAAAACCCATTGTAAAACCCGCCGTCATCTGGTTCGCCGATATAAATGTTCAGCCTTCGACGTATTAGTTAAGCAAAAGAGTTCTTTCTTTGCTTCCAGTTTAGAGGACCTTCGAGAAATACTTTCATTAGCTGTTCTGCAGATATTTTCGTTATTTGTTTCAAGAATATTTTGATTATTAATACAGCAGTTTTTGTACGTGTAATGGGGTCGTGTAAATATTTCCAAAAATAAAAAACTGCGAACTCTGATTAAAAATTTCGATGTAATGGATTGAAGTGATGCTAGACCACAGGAATAAACTCGGGGGAACTTTATTGAATTAATTGCATACGATATGAACATCCTGACCTAGTCCAAAAATTCATGTGAAATCACTGTTACAAACCATTTATTAAGGGGACAATAATTATCAAAAGTTTTCATATTCTGTGACTCTTCAAATGATATTATGTTGTTTTTTAACTTTTGTGTTTGTTTTCTTTTCTTTTTTAATGGCTGGGCGATTTTTATTTAATAGCCGTTACCCTTGGGCCACTACAAGGGCCAGAATAGATGGCTATTTCCTTATAGAAGCACCTAACAGGCGGTTACCGTAGTCTGCTATAAGGGGAGAGACAGAAGTCCGCCAGTGGAGCAGCCGCACCATCATTACAACTTTCGGCAATAGATATTCCATCGACGGATTCCATCTATTACTATCTTCTACACCAAGCCAAGTTGGTGGCTTGGTGGGAGGTAGCTTAGTGGTCAGCGGCCATTTATTGGGCATATTTTTGCATCAGATTTTATATGAATGATGATTTACAGTTTTACATTAGAGAGTGTGTACAAAGAAACACAAAAAACGTATATGTAATCCTAACAGTAATACAATTTTGAGATGTGTATAGATGCATTTGAAAAATTATACAGATCTGAGGGATGGGACAGTTACAATCATGCCTTCTGCGGGAATCGAACCCGGGCACAATGCTTCGGCAGTCAGGGTCACTAACCACTATGCCGGTCGGGTGTCACCTCTTTATTTGTTTAACAAGATATATTGTACTAATAGCGGGACACTCTAAGCTTTTAACATATGGCCCGTTTTAATAGTAAACCATCTCTACTATTAAAATCATTTTTAACATGCACATTATTTTGAAATTTATGTCATGATAACATCCAGAAATTTATACATGTCAATTTTATTTTCAAAGACATTTAACCATTTTCATTACAACACTCCACATTTTCCACCAAAAAAATACTTCATTTTTCGGAAGCTATGGTATTTCTTTCATGTAAAGACTATCTTAAGAACCGCTTGTGGAAACATTAGGTTATTTGGAATCAGGAGATGGGAAAAATGAGCAATGTCCTCTCCGCGATTCGAATCACGGACCTCTTGAATACGCGTCGAGCGAGTTGAATACTACATCACGAAGGCATGCGAAGAAGGCGGGAGAAATACCTTATATACTTCCCCTTTTAAAGGGCGACTGGGATTAGAGGACCCAGTTGTCAAATCGTGGTGACGAAGAATCATCATTTACCACCCTTTTAGTTCGAGCGCCACTGTAGAGACATCAAGTTATTTGGAAGCAAGAGTCATGAAAATTGAGCAATGCCCTCCCCGGGACTCGAACCACGGACCTCAGGAATACGCGTCGAGCGTACTGATCACTAAATCACGAACGCATGCGAAGAAGGCGGGAGAAATACCTTATACGCTAATCTGAAAAAATTCTATAAAACTGCTAGTTTTATTTCCTTTTCTAGCACTTCTGTATTGCTTGAATATTTTAACACATTTTCTTGAAAATAATTTTATCCTTTTAAATAATGATATCACCAGCGGCCGAGCGGTAAAATCGCTGAACACTGGTAGTTCTTTCCGAGGTACTAATCTCACGAACGGGCTGCTTGCATCGGTTTTTGCTTGATATTCTCCATGTGTAACGTGTACACGAGCCAGTTTCCATTAGAAAGTTTTCCACCCTCTCCTTAGATAGATAACATCCCACCTCATCCCTCCTCTTAGACAGACAGCCCTCGAGGCTTTGCCAGAATTAACCAAGCCAAAACCTTTTAAGGAATGTTTAGTCTCTGGCGTTGCCAGCTGCCCAAAATAATTACTATGAAAAAGAAAATTATGTAAATGCTTTTAATTAATTTAGATAGGCATAATTTCACGTGTCCAACTAGTAATTAATAATATTACAAATAAAGAATTGCGTTTATTGCTTTTAAATCGCTTATTTGTTAATTTTGAATTAACCGGCAGATTAAATTAGAACGAAAAATTATGCACCTAACATTTCGGCGACTGACAACAAACTGTAGCATGGGTAATTTGATGGCAACACATTTCTTTTCAAGTGATAAGTTTTGACTATCAGTCTTTTCAATAGCAAGATGAATTATTATTATTTAAGACACCAAGAATGTTTTACGGAATGCTATATTTGGATCTTGTAACGTTGCTATGGATACGCTACTTTTATTTATATCACCAATAAAGATTCATAGAAATGACATGGAGGAGAAATAATTGGAAGTAGAACTCATCAAATAAATATTGTGGTAGACAAGATCCCTATGTTTAATTCGATTGATTCTACATTGGAAGCTCTTGAGAAATACCTCTTAAATCTGAATTATCTATCTCAATATTATTAAATTCTTAATTCTTTTTTAAATGAATAAGATACTCTGCGCGTTATATTGAATTTCCTTTACTCCGTCAGAGAAAGGAATATGTTAAAGGAAATAAATAGCACTGATAACATTTCTTGCATGTAACATTCTTGTACTGATGGGATGAATCTTAAATTTCTTGAATCTGAACTTTAAAATTTTATCGAAGAGAAAAAATATATTTAACTTAGTATTAAGTATTTTATAATTAAAGAAAAATTTGAAATACTAAACTCGATTTTTATCAAAATAGAATTTTTTTAAAAAAGAAATATATTAGACAAGAGTAGGGTTTTTTTTTAAATATATCCATAATTATTAAGAAACCATACACGAAATTTATGGAATGAAATAACTAATTAAAGGTTTTAAATCATGAGATTCTCAGTAGCAGGCTTTGACAAAAAATATTTAATAGTTCAGATTATTTATTCATGTCATTGTTGTGATGAATATTATTTAATAATTTGTTTTATGAAAGTAAAATGAAAGATGATTAAAATGCTTCAGAATTTAGAAACGTTTCAAGCAGTGTAAGCAGCTTAAAATTTGTGTAGACAAATATGGCAATAGTATATAATAAGTACTTATATTTAAATTGTTAAGTTTTTATTTCATTATTATACAGAAATAATTGAAATACGGCAATATAATCATTATAACTAATATTGCACTTTAATTTATTCTGAAGTTTCATTTAAATTTTGAGTATTAGGACTTTCCGTTTATGTTATAAAAATAATATTTAAATAACATAGGCAAGAATCCAAGTATGTAGATAGAATGCAGGGTTTACAGGTATTTTTTTTTGCCTGTTAGGCTTAACTGCAAAATGCGCTCGGGCAGACTGTGACGTCCAGCTCTCTCTAAGGTCGCGGACACACAGGGATTCTTCGTTTCTCGATGTCGGAAACGAAGAGGATAATGGAACGACTTAACTTCGGCTAACAAAATGGCTACCACTGGAAAACTGACTTAGAAGAATTGGGGAAAACGGAGTAAACCTGCGAGCGGTGTAACCTAAAGTTCTCTCTCTAAAACATTCAATAAGCTTGCCTTAAATAGTCATAACGTTTTTGCATTCTGGTAAGGGCTGACGAAAAGGAGAAGTATAGTTCAGATATAAATCATAAAATTGGGTTATTTAACACACATAAAATACTTTATAGCCGCTCCACCAGAATTTCCATTATTCAACAAAGGTCTTAACGACCTTGAATGAGAACGTTTAATTCTACAACTAAGCATTTGAACCACCCTTCAACAAGCTCTAGCCTTCCCCTTACGAGTTTGGCATTGAAATATCAAAGTTCCACCTCATATCATTTATAAATGTCATTTTTAAGTGATATTTTCTTGATTAGAATTCCAAAATGATACTCGCACTTTGTGATTCTTCTAAAGATATATGCATTGCAGAATCTTTCCAAAATTTGCGATTAGGAGTTTTCTCTTTGAAACAAACTTCTTTCCAGATTCCTAGAAAGGAATTTAATTTTAAGAACACGTGATTTCAATTCTACAAATGTTAAATACAAGATAACCTGTACCACTTGAGGATATTAAATATCATAAAACTAAAACAATTTAAAATGGGTTCACAGTCTCAAACTACACTTACTTGCTAAACTAAGCTTTAGTTTAAAATTTTAATAGCGCGATCTAACTTCGTCTAGCAAATTGTCTAATGCCATTATACTGGTTTAAATAAACTGGGCCAAAGGAAGTAAAGATGCAGTCAATGGGAAAAGCTCTCTCTCTCTCCCTCTAAAACATTAAAAACCCTCGGTTTTGGTCACAGCTCATTTGCATTCTGCAGAAGAGTTAAGGAAAGGAGAAATATTGATCTAATTCATAAGAATACATTCATTAGCACAAAATACCACATATGTTTATAAATACAAAAATACGCAATCCTATACTCTCACCCCGGATATAGAAATGTAGCTCCCAGGGTCAACAGGAAGTGATCTTGGTGATCCAGCTCCACTGAAGTTATAACTGCATTTCGTTTTTACCGAATCCTTTCAACGAACATTAGGACTGATGTTACAAAGGTTTTGAGTTAAAATGCGTTAATTAATCTTACAAATTTTGAGTTATGGCTCCCATTTAAAATGTCTTATATTGAGTATTTCTTTCACTGCTGCAGTTTTGTTTACTCTTCCAGAAAATGCAAATTTTTATGTTCAAATAATGGGCAAGAATATAATTTTGGAACAGAGCTTTAGCAACTTAGGCTCACAATACGGAGAATTTTATTTTCCCTACTAGAGTGATAGGCTATTTGTAGGTAAGTTAACTTTTCATTTGCAAGTACCTGAGAAGGTGTTTTAGCATATATGTCAGATTCTAAATTTTTAATATTTAAATCACTCCTCTTCCAATACTAGCAACATCTTAAGAGGACTTTTGGTTTGCAAAATATTTAGAGTACCCCCATGCCACAAAGGCATATATATTTACAAACATCCAAGCCTTCTCCGGAATTTGAAACTGGGCCCTTGGGTACGGTAGTCAGCGTCGCTAACCATTATCGGGGTTGGGTGGTAACCATTATCCTGGTTGGGTGGTGAGACTTATGGCAAAATGATTCGAATATTTGTCTGTTCTGTTACGCAGTTATCAAAACTGCAATGAGACCAGTGATTAACACATTTGCTAAAGTGTGTGGAAATAAAAAATTTCAAAAACAATTGAAGGAGATTATTCAAAGAAATCAAGGTGCAAAGAGACTACCTATCCTCATTCCATATTCTGAAAGGTACTTTGGGATGATTTTGATGCCGATGATTTTGGATGTTTTGGAAAGAGAGAGAGCTTTTCGCATGGACACTTGCATCTTTACTTTTTCTGGCCAAGTTTATTTAAATCAGTATTATGGCATTAGACACTTTTCTAGACGAAGTTAGATCGCGCTATTCAAATTTTAAACTAAAGCTTAGTTTAGCAAATAAGTGTAGTATCTAAAAATGCTTTCTAGATAGCAACGGAAGTATGTAAAAATGGAAATCAGTTTTCGGTTTTTAGAACATTTCGATAAGAAACACTAAATCCGAATTTTTGCCTAATTTTACTTTACTATGTGTAAATGCATGTGCCTTGTGCTTAAATGTGAAGGCTGTATCAATAAAAATTCCTATTTTACTTTATGCTACCTCCCTTTTTTTAAACAGAAAATTAAGTTTTAATCACGTGATTGTTCTTCGAATTCGTTTTATCTTAGTTTTAACTGAAAATGTTTATTTAATGGAATCCTAAAGTACATTATTCAGCCTTCCCTATTAACAAGCTCTTAAAATCCTATATGAGATAACCACATTTCGTGAGCGTAGGACAACAATCAGCATCCTTTGCTTGACTGAATTCTAACCTGAGCCTAGTGGTGTACACAACTTTCATTGACTATCAGAAGAATTTCAGTAAGTTGTTTATCATGACCACAAATCATAGTTTCGAAACTTGATTTTTAAATATAAGCTAAGTTGCTTGTAGAGTCTCATCTTCTTGGTAAGCACACACTAAAATGAGACTCTAGTTGCATTTAAGCTATTTATTGCTATGTCCAGTAAAGAAAAAGAGAGAGAGCGTAAAAAGGGTGTAAAAGACCATTTCCTTAACAACTCAATAATTCAGCAAAAGGTACTTCTTTTGCTTGCAGAAGCAGCCAGCATTTATGGCTTAACTCAAAAAGTAATGACTTCAAATTAGAACTAAGTTGGATGTTAAGTTACCCAAAGGCGACACAGAAATGAATAACTCATAAGTTGGCTCAAACCCAAACCGGCTAGACAAGCACTATTGGCAAGAATGAAGCGACGTCGAAGACGTCGTAGAAATTCAGATAGTACAATCTAGAAATCTATCGTAGAAATTCAGCTACTAAGGTGGCCTTCAGCAAGCGAAACACGCTCTGACTAACAATCTAAAACCCTTCTTTAAATAATACCCTATTTCACCTCATTTGAATACGTGCGAACTAAAAATTAGCATTTTGGCAGGAAAACGGAAAGGAAGAATAACAGCAAAGACAATGAGCGAAACAAACTGGTTATATAGAATAAATAAATACTATATAAACTTAAATTTCGTTTGTAAATTTTAAACTTAAACTAAACTGTAAGCTAAGGGTTACAAATGAAGTATTATTAAGTTCATATTTTGAGCTTCATTTGTAAGCATATTTTCAATAATATCTGGTACCATTGTGCCTAAATACCGTAACTGTCCTTAAATTGTTTTCTCTGATATAAGAACATTTTGAAAACGTATGACATTTTCAATGAATATACAACCATGTATTTAAATTAAGAAATGAAAAAAAAAATTCTAATCTTTTAGATTTTATATTAAGCCCATAGGAGCGTTTTTTAGCGTTTTGTGTGTTACCTTGATTTATTAAATATCATGTTCTTCGCACTTAAACCATAAAATTCAATTCAACAGCAATATAACAATATATTTAAAAGAGCGTTGCTTTAGAATTTCCGATACACAGTCTCGCACGCTGGAGATAAAAATGTTTCTTTTTTTCCCTCGTACAGTGTTGCCATTGTTGGCTTTGAAATCGCTGAGTTTATTAATCAAAAACTCATAAACGCTTTACAAAATTTGAAACAGATACTAAAAAAAAATTCTAAATTCCAAATTTGAGCTTCCAGATGCCCATATTCGGGTGGAGACGTACTTTATTCAAAATCTGATGGCTTTAGGCACCGTTGTTTTATCACAATGCGAGAAATATACATAGATTTATGCAGATTCTTCATTATGTAATTTCTCAAAGTATAATACAGGGCTGTATTATTTGGTGGGAATAACTTAAAATGTAATTCGCCATTTATCAAACGCAAAATAACAAAAAGCCCTTTGGGGTAAAAATAATAATATTTTACTTTAGTTTTTAAAATAATGAAACTTCTGAAAAATCAATTAAATATAAAATATAAAACTAAACAAATTAAAAGTCATTGAAGAAAATTTAAGAGTACGGAAGCACTTGTTCTACGCATTTTTTAACAGAAAAATACTTTAATATGGAAACCTGTGGAGCATTTAGTACTATAAATGATAGTAAAATCATTGCTTGCTTCAGTTTTTGTATACTCACTATAAAAGAAAGTCTCACTTTTCAAGAAAAAGCCACTGTTTTTTCAAATATTGTTTCTGGATGCTCCGTGTTATATTTTAGTATAAATGGGAATATTTTACCGTTTTCAATTCTCAATGCAATAAAACCAAAGATTTCCGCTAGAATATCTTTAAGGAAGCCATTTAAAAGCAGAACGAAGTAGTAGAAAACACTTTTTCTCAACTCCAGAAAATAAGAGAAAGAAATGGTAAAAGAGCTATTTCTCCCTGAGGGAATCGTTTTGCCAATCTCTGTAAGCCATTCCTAATCGAATGATACGATCTGAATCGTTTCGGACGCTTGGTTCACTCTTTAAAGTAAAATAAAAAAGCTTCCCTGTGACTAATTTTATTTTGCTTTTTTCTTGTGTCTCAGCTGAACTTGAATTGGATGCAATTGAAATGTGTCTTAGTTCTGTTTTAAAAATGACTTCGTTTGAAATGGATTTCTCTTTTCTTATTTTAGTGAAGCGTTCTGCTCCTAGCAATATATATCCCCAGTGTAATATATTACATTTCTCTCAGAATGTAGTTGACTACAAAGCTTATTGCAGTGTCAGGAGTAACATGTTGCCTTACTTTTTCCCTTTAATAAGGCGATATTTTGCTGTTGTAAAAGCTGCGTTGAGCTTCTTGATCTTTTAAGGATTGAGAAGTATCCAAGAAGAAAACTGAAATGGTACAGATAAATTTTGGAAAAAAAAAGATAAGTTCAATATTTTTTTTTAATTTTGTAGTTAGATGGAGAGCATAAGCATCTCTTACATACCGACGGAAATTGCATTTTCAAAAGAATACATTTTGCTTCGTGATATGTATTTCAACAATAAGTTCATTTGATATTGTTACGAACTGTCCAGCGGCGGTAAGATAGCTTCCCTGTAAGATGAGTTTGGGGTTGCCAGAAAATCACAAAGGAAGGCAAGGTTGCCAGATTTGGCGAGAAATCATCCATTTGGACACAAAATTTGCGATAACCCATAGCCGGATGAAAAACATTATAGAACAAATTCTTACCAGCTTGGCCCAGAATATTCTCGAAGGCAGACCAAAAGCTACATAAAACTTTCCTGTACATGAAGTAGAAGTAAAAGTCTAGTCTCGAACTGGTCGTCGAGTGTATCGCGAGTTGGTGCATCGAAAATCGAACGTGTGCATCGTTCAGGCTGTGCAATGCATTGCGAGTTGTAGCGTGGCAAATCTCGAGAGTACATCGAGTTTCGAGAACGTTCAAACGGAGTCGGGAGTGGTACTCTAGTGCTTTGCCTTGAAGCTCTCTGCACCGTTATAGCCTTATAGCTTGAACGCAGTGTTACTCATTGTTTCAGAGTGTTTGTCGTAGTTTTTCGAAGACTGTAAATGGGTTTTGTGAACTGTTCTGAGTTATACTGGCTAAATAAACTGTGTTTTAATTATTCACCAAGTGTTGTCGTCAATCGCTCCAAGTCCAAGAAACAGTAAAAAGCGCAACAAAATATTTGTATATTGCTATAATATGGTGAGCAATGCTAACTAATTTTGAGTTTCGTGTATGTATTTTTCGTACAAAGAAAAAAATACCCTGCAGAATTATGCAAAACAGGAGGCAGTTAGAAATTTAAAGAACCTGTCATAATATGTGAAATGCATCATCAGGATTCTTGAATTATTATTTTTTTTTCTGTACCTTAAAGTCTAGTACTTTGTTTTCATTTTATAACATTTGCTTCATTTTGCAATAATAAGAAAAAAATTGGAAAAAGTCTGTTTGCAATGAAACTAATTGGATTTCTGCCTCTATGGTTTACTTATTTATGAGTTTCACGACTGAAACTGTCAAGCATGACCTTCTAGCAGCCCACTCACTATAGTGAGTTTAGATTTTTTGCTTGTGCAAGTTCATGAGAATGTTGATAATCTATCCCTGAACAGGCTAGATTTGCTTACTGATATCTGGTGTAGCGGATTCTTTTCCATTGGACCAAACTGTGGTCTCATTTCTGGGCTAGCGGATGTAAAGTCTTTAAGTTAAATTAAATCTAAAGCCTGTTCTTATTCATAGATAAAAAATAACTTCAAAATCAAATTTCATTTTGCAATAAAAGCTTAAATTAAGGCATGTTATCTTTACTCCAAAAATGTTTAAAATTATTTAAATTTTAGAATGGTTCAGGAGAAACTGAATTTGAAGCTTTGAATATTCATATGTTCTATTTGGCACTTTACTATAAAACAACTTCCTGGATTCATTTCTAACTTATAACAACATGTCAAAAAAGAAACAAAATTACGAATTATAAACATTGGAATCTGCAAGTTTTGTCTCTTAAAAATATATGTATTTTACTGATAAAATATTGTTAAAAAACTGCTACACATCCAAAATGTAGCGCCATGACGAGGCATTAAAAGAGCACGAAACGTGCGCGTCATATGGATACCGAAATTGAATAGGCAAATAATTATGATTTCGGCGCAGGCGCACATCATGGGCGGCTGTAGCTTTCCCCTCCAACCTGCACTTAAAAGAAGAAAAGTTTCTCTCGTGAGTTTTTTTCCAGTTTCAGTGTGTCTCTTGGAAAAACAAGAGCATCATTCGAGCACATTTCAGAATCGTTATATATAAAAGTCGCGGATTATCTTACTGGAAAACCCGTCATCGTATCGGACGTAGTCAAGCAACAATCATGCGAATAATGAAATCTGTGGATACAGGAGGAAGGAATTGCAACCGCCTCGTCTCACCACTCGACAGGAAGGCATGCTCATGGCTCTGACGGAGCGTACTGCCATATCCGCAACCATATCACAACGAACGCAGTCTGTACCGCAACAATCGGTATTTGTCCATCGGATTAAATTATGGACAGGCTACTCAACCGGTGTGTTGCGCAACACCATTATGGTCATGCATCTGGTTTGCAGTGGTACTGGATTCCTTTCCTGCAACCCATAGTGTGCATTATTGGTGCACTTACCAGCCAATGCTACATCTGTTTGGTTTCTGCAGCCTGTTCTCCTGCCTCACCTCCTCAACTTGCTTGCGGCCTACAGGACAAATGACAATCACACGTCACTTTCTTCCTAACCCACCATATTGCACTGTTATGCTGATCCGTCTGTTTCCCAGACCTTTGACCATCAAACTTGTCTGGTCAATGATTGGAGAACGCCTAGCCTAACATCCCGCATCCTTGGCTAGGCAACATAGGTACCATTTCCCAATAACAGTCTCTCACTCAATGCCATTCTGTGTTGCAGAAGTTGTTGACAAGCGTAAAAGCAACACCGATACTGATATTGTCATCTTCCTCGTCTCAAAGAAGGCTGTATTTTAAGTCCATTAACACTGATGCTACGTGTAATCTCTACAATAAATTTGGCTATGATATCTTCGTGCTGCATTTTGGATGGCTAGCAGTGTACGTTCAAGACATGGTATCAGTTATTTGTTAGATGTCTGCTGTGTTTTTGCATAAAATAAAGCATTTCGAGATACATGTTATCATGTGGTTTCAATTTATATTCATTCATCACTAATGTTAATGACTTACAAGATGTGTATGTTCTTACCCTTATGTATATTTATGTACGCTGGATAAGTTGCTAAGCACAATTATTTCTTATGAAGTATCATATCCAAAAATTAACATTACCTTAATATTTATGATAATGTTATAAATTTCCTGAATAATATAAATAAAAATATTTTAAGGATATTATGTATTAACATAAGTACCAACTACGGTGATTAAACTTCTTTTCCCTTGGCATAAAGTAGAAATTAAAATGTTTTGCACATTTATCTTTCATATTTTATACATTTATTACAACCAGAAGTATTATTAATTTCAAAACTCACCTTTTGTCCTTATTACCTTTGTGTCCGAATCAATTTTCAAATTATTGCCACCAGGTGTTATCACCATGTATTATTACAAATTTTATAAACTTTTGATTAACAGACTCAAAGTTTCGAAAGCGGGAAGTGGCAACACTGTTGGAAATAAAGCATTTTTATCTAAAGACTGTTGCCATTCAGAAAATATAAGATATTTATTTTTCAGTTTTAATCCGGGAACTCAGCTCTTTCAAAGCAATTTGTCGTGTCTTCCGAAAATATAATATTTGCAGCATTGTATTGTCATTCAGTAAAGCATAAGATAAAAAAAAACTATGATTAACATAAATAAAAGTGCATTAAAATCATAAGATATCTAATAAAAAAATATCAAACATATTCATGAAATTGCAGTAGCTGGACTTATTAAAATCATTAAATAATTTTTTAATGGTAATTATTTTAGTGGCTGACTGCATTTGCGAATAGTCTTTAACAAAATGTATGGCAACCCTTTACAGTATATCGGCAGTTCTAAAGGCATGTCGCTTTTAAATATTTTGTGATTTTGCTGTTGAATTTTATGTGGCGTAAATTCGAAGAAATAACTTTTAATAGATAACACATATATGTATATATAGTTAATAAGAATAAGACGAAATGTTTTAAGTTATCTTAGAAATTGAGAAAAGGCAGAAGACAAAAATAGAAAGATGTATGCCAACACTTAACACCGCATCGGCAGATTTTAAACAGATGCTGCTTTTTAAACTCAGTGCAAAGAAAGCGATGTTTATAATAAAACTAAAAAGGACAAAAAAACTGTATTAATAGGACTGAGACCAAGAGTAAATTGTTAGCCTATTGTGCTTAGGCATAGCATAAAAAAATCCTTAATAAATCTTCTAGTGTGACGTTAAATCTGAAATGTTTTCGATTTTTTTTTCTTTTCTACCTTTCATCTCAAATACATGAGTGAATATATCATTTTCCTAATCAACGGCTTATGTAAAAGTATTTGAATGCACCTAATAATAAATCTTCATGCAAGAAAATTATTCTAAGTCTCATGGCAATTTCAATTCTTAAAAATTAAAGATAATTATTATTAATTATTCCTTTTTTCACAATAAAACAATTTCGTTGAAATGCTTTGCTCAGCATGAAAATATTAAATAGAACGACCATTTATAAAGTTCTGTGAAGCAGTTAGTTCATGATCAAAAGAATATTTTGTTTGAAACAGAGATAACTAACTCATCAAAACATATATTTTGCAGACGATGCAATTAACCTACAATTCAACTGCCAACTATATTCTTCTTTTCTTGGAATAATTAGTAATTAATAGCATCTTAAAATATTAGATAAAGTCAGTTTCATTAAATAAATGAGTTAAAATTGTTGTACAAAATATTTGTCATTAGATATGAGCAAATAATTTGCGAAATCTCCCGTTAGATGTAAATTGACATTGTGAAACTACTTCAGATATAATTTGAAATTGAAAGTCTTTAATTTATAATTCATTGACGTGTTTGCCGTCGAAAGTAAAGCTTAATCACCAAATGTTGTAGCTTTATAAACCTTTGAGTTATTTATCGTGCAACCTAAATACTTTACTTTCCTAATGGCTTCAAGATTTCATTTAAAGTCTTCTTATAAGAAAAAAAATAATCATTTAATCATTTTAAATATTAATATATGATTGCAATAAACCCTATAACGTTGCAAAGATTTCATTTTTCGTTAATGTAAAAGAACTCGCTTAAGAATTTATAAGGTCACATTTTAATTTCCTAGCCAGTTATTTTAAGTTAAGTTACTTTCCTATCAAGCCTCGTTTCTTTCGCTGCCAGAATGTAAATTTCCATCGCGTGCAAGAATGAAATTAGGTAGAATGGTGGAAGTATTAAAAAGAAGGTTTGGGAGGATGAAATCAGAGCGGGTTCTGCCTGTCTGATGACCAACGTAGCTAGCTTGGATTCTCTGGCTTAGAATTCCGCGGCGTTGAGTTATTCTTGCCATTGGGCTTTTCTACGCCAGCTTCTGTCAGAGCCAGCTTGCGCGCTAGTTATACCGGGAAGCCATTAGGGTATACTTCATTAATCTTGGTTTATCCATTATCTTTGATTTAAGCCAAGTATTGGCTTCTGTAAGCCCGAGTTGGAGCCGTCTGTTAAACTTTACATGGTTTAATAAAAGGGCCCTTTACACACTTTCCTTGTTTCTGTGGTATTTATAATACATAGTGAAAGGTCACTAGCTGTCTTTTAGGAGTTCTGATAAAAATGTATGCTTTCTAAGAAGCCCAGATATTATAAACTGCCCAAACGTTTCTAGTTCGCGTGGCTGGAGATTGAAGAAAAGCGTGCTCTTATGTAAATATTGACAAGAAAAATTGAAACCTCTTAGAACTATTATTAAGTTATTTGAGAATAACATTTTTGTTGTTGTTGTTGTCGTTGTTCCTTTTTTTTACTCCAGAAAGCCTAATACGCCTGAGTAAACTTGACACGTTTCTCAATAGAGCGAAATTGCAAAAATACAACATGTGGAACTTCATTATTATATACAGAACATTATCATATAAATAAACTTCATTATTATATTTATATTATTATATTACATACATAAACTTAATTATTATATTAATATTGTTTCGAAATGTCCAGCTGCGATAAGTTAGCTTCCCCACAAAGCGGGTTCAGGCTTGCTATATTTGGCGAGAAATCGTCCATTTGGCGACATTTAGCGGCAAGATTGGCTATATCCTATAGACAGATGGAGAACCTTCTAGAACGAGTTCTTACCGGTTTGGAACAGAATGTTCTCGATGGCAGCCCAAAAGCTATATAAACTCTGCCTGCACGCTGGGTAGCAGTCAGTCAGTGCCTTGTCTAGCGAGTTGATCATCAGTCTAGTGGAGAGTCTCGAGAGTAGGTTGAGTTTCGAGAACGACCGAACCAACTCTGGAGTTGTACTCTGGTGTTTTGCCGTGAAGCTGTCTTCACCGTTATAGCCTGATAGCCTGAAGTTTGTGTTGTTGATTGTTTCAGCGTGTTTGTCGTAGATTTTCCACGGCTGTAAACGTGTTTTTGGAGCTGTCCTGAGTAATACCGTCTAATAAATTGTGTTTCCATTCTTCATCAAGTGTTTTCGTTAATCACTCCAAATCTACGAACCCGTACAGAAAGTAACAATATTATTATATTATATGCGTCATTATTATTCTTCATTATTAAGCCTTATTATACACAACCTTCATAATGATATTAGTAGCTTAATATTAGATACTTAATTTTCATTATTGTATTACATACATAAACTTCATTATTCTTCTTCATTCTTCACCATTATTATATACATAAACTTTATATTACATATTCATTATTATATAAATAAACTTCATTATTGTTTATTTGATTATTATTTCTCATGCAATGAGTATATTTCCCAAAAAGTATTTTACTGTAATAGGAGGTGAAAGATTTATGTTTTCGAAAGACCAATTAATGGCTTCTTAGATGTATTCGATAACATTGGTGGCTGATACTTTGAATGACCATCTTAAATACTCCAAGCAAATGAGAAACTTCTAACCGTAATTTGACACTTTTAGACGTATGTAGTAAAACATTGTCCTGTTAGAAGTAGCCAATCCATTAAATTGCTTAAGATATGAAATGATGCAACTCAAAAAGGGTAGGCACGCAGAGTTGGCTTGTCAAAAACGCGTTGAGATATATCATCGGTACTAATGAATACTAGTTTAACAAACTCCCAGACACTTATGTAACCATCACAGCTTGCACAGTCTTGTAGAATTCATAACTTCATGGGGTTTGTTTCACAGATATCTTCTTGAAGAACGATTGGTAACACCACATTACTATGGTAATCATCAAAATTCAGTTGCAGATTTTTCAAGCTCAGGCGAAATGTATAGTTGAATCGTGCGTTTCCAGTGGTACTCGGGTTGGGCGTCAGCTGATGAAACCCATATTAAGTGAAAAATCTTTTGCAGCCATTTTTTTTAGTGTTTAGTGCCCAACTTATATTCCGATGTTACTTGAAACACTGTTAAAAGTCTACCATGGAGAACTGTCTGATAATGCTGGTGATGTTCAAGCACAATCTTTTACCAGTCACGGTGATTTTATAAGTCTAAAGCTTTGTTGGAATTCTGGTTTTCGAGCTAAGTTCTTAAAATGATCATACTTGAAATTGCAAACTTCGATTTTTTTCTCGGAAATGGTAAGTTCTCTCCTCGTTGAAATTTTGGTAACTTAACCACTGCCTGGGCGAAAGCAGCTCTAGATTCCACCATTGCGGACGGCTTTACAATAAGCTTTACGTATGCTAATCTAAACCTGTTTTGCTGTCATCTGGCGCATTCCTAAATTCAGGATTTTAAAACGAAAAACTATGTTATAGCAATGCTGTTACTAATTTTGCATAATGTAACAAGAATAGCCTGAAGAGAGCATTGCTCCGCCAGAAAAATAAGATTAGGAGCAGGTTCACTTAACATCCAAGTAAATCTCGTGCAATCGGAGAAATATCGCTAAGTTGACGATGGTTTTGGTAACTAATTTTTGTGGCTGAATTTGGTTAGAAACCTGCAAACGTCGCCATACCTGGGGACCACTAAGCGATGTTTAGGCTTGATACCTGTATAACTGTAATTTATCCAATTCCAAAATAACTCTAACTGTATCCGGCCTTATGTATAACTGTGAGTGCATACGCCTTCGAGTGTTTTCGAGAAACTGAAGGTACTGCAAGTTTCCCGGCGGTTGGGGAAAATTTTGTATAACAACTGAGCGAGCTTCAGTTTTAGTTTTTTTTTGTTTAGAGTTGATTTCGGAGTATTGAGAGATCGCTGTGCGAACTTCGCTATTGCATTGCGTTGTGTTTAACGTTCTTAGTAAGTTGAAATGGTAACCACTGATTGACCTTTTATACTGAAAAGAACTGTGCGAGTACTTTAGTGAAAAGTTCCAGAACTGTAAAGCGTTTCTTTAGGGAAATAAATTTTATCAATTTACGGCCGATTCTGCGTGCATTCAATCTATTACGAGCCCGTACGCAAATAACAATATCATACTGTCTAACAAAAGCAATAAGGAAGCAGATCCACGGTGACATTTTTATTAACTGCATTACTTATGCAATTAGTCTGCCTAATTTTTTACCTATATGTTTGTTCATAAACATGTACACTGCGAAAACAAATGCGACAGTTCTATATCTTCCGCTCTACAGGGCCGACTGACGAAACTCAAATGGCGTTTTTTATGTTCCGAAAGCGCGACTTAGGCTATGTATTAGATTTATATATATAATTGTCCTAAAATAGATATTTTGACACAAAATTGTAATTTTTCTGAAGTAAGATGCCAATTTGTTTTTTGATATTTCGATTGTACGACTCAAATTATGTTTACGCATTAAATTTTGTAATTTTTGGTGAGAAATTTATGGAGAAATTCAAAAATTTATCTTGGCGAATTTTTTCAGTTTGCGCCAAGAATAATTTACTTGGCGCACTTCTTAATTTATAGCAACCTATTTTTATTTCCTTTTTTTCACTGTCCAGGCGGGAAAAAAAAGTCATCGTTCATACTTTCAACTAATTTTAACAGAGGGCTAAACGACATTTTCATTACTATCGCTTATAATAAATACGCCAAATTTCAAAACGCGACAAAATGTAAATTCACGTATATCTTAGGAAATTTCGAATAGAAAACTATAATTTTTTGCAGGTGTGCTTAGAAATATATCTACTTAGACGTTGCAAAAATTTTATAGGTTATTATTAAAACTGCTTTCAAGAAATTTATAAAAATTATTTAAAAAGCAGATTTTAAAAATAAATCATAAAAAATTGGCGAATTTTATTTGGGATGAACCTAAATTTCGAAATATGAAAGGAAGAATCAAATAAGTTTAATAAAAAAGAGATACTAATAAATATATACAAAATTCAATTAACATTGAGGAGGTAAAATTTTCAGAGCTAATTTTTGGATATCTACGGGTGCGATTTTTCCAAAACTTGGCAGTTTGGCATAATTTGAGTCGTAGAATTGTAAAATGGAATCAAATTGGCATGTCATTTCAGAAAAAATCCGATTTTTTGTCAAAATATCTATATTAGAACAATGCTATATATATATATCTAATACATATTCTAAGTCGCGCTTTCGAGACATCAAAAACACAAATTGAATTTCGTCAATCGGCCCAGTAAGACGGGAAATATAAAACTGTTATCTTTGTTTTTTTTTTTTTTTTTTTTTCCCTCTAGTGTACAATAGTTGTTGAAAGAACGCTAGCTGCAGAATTAAGTTTTTCAAAAGTTAGGTATTAATAATAAAAATAAAATATCTATATCTATTTAGCTAAAATTAATAATATTGATTAGTACAGGAGAGTATGTGTATTAATACGTGAAAAAAATTATGAGACTGTTGCATCTTTTATTTTTAATACACAATACCAGTTTTACTGTTTTTATTCTTCCCGGCAATTCGCTTTATCTGTCAAACGTCTACACTTCACACGAAATTAATACCTGTATCTCTATGTCTCGATCGATATTTCAATTGAGTACACATTGACAGCATAATTTCAGCTTCATCGCTGCTAATTATGATCATTGTTCTGCTTACGGCAATTTTCTCGTCGCTTTTAGTGTCGCAATCATCTGCGCCTGCGAACTTCCCTCACACCTTTTCAGAAATTTTTAATTATTTAAGCTAGAAGGAAAATTTTCAAACTGTTCTTAGGTTTAGCACTTAGGATGTCAAGAAAGCAGTCTGCACGTAATGTCAGAGGAGAATATGTAAGGGATATATTTCTTGACAATTATTGAAATTTAAAAGTTAATTACTTTCGCATTGAAACGAAAAATGTGGAAATAACAATTTGAAATTCAGCAATCATTTTAGTTAAACAGAGATAAAGGTATGATCTTATAAAGTATTTCTCCCGCCTTCTTAACATACATTCATGGTGTAATGGTCAGCACACTCATTTGCGGGAATTGTTGCCCTGTACCGCACTACTAGTGTCCAGCGACTTTACGGTTGGGCCGCTGGAAAACCCAATTTAAATAAACTGCAGATTTCTACAGTACCAATGATATAAGATGCTTAGACATATTTGTTATGTAATACATACTTATCCTAATTGTAATGCTTACCTTAATTCAGTTATCAGTAATAGAAGTTGTTAATTTGATTTTATTTTTGCTCTGTTGAAAAGCAATTGTTGTTGATTTTTTTAATGGCAGTTTTGGTTAACTCTGAATTTAAGTTGCTTGTGTTAATTTTTTTTCTCTTATCCTAAGTGTTGTTTGATTAACCATTAAATTTTTGCTCTTAAACTCAAAATTTTAACTTGCTTTTTGTACTGTTTGTTTAATTTCTGGTTAGATTAACCCTTAAGGACGTTTTTACTTAAAATTTAAAGTTCTCTGTTTATTACACTAGTTGGTGTATAAAGTTTATTAAGTTTTTTTAACGTACCCCTCTTTCTGGTAAAGTTTTGAATCCATATTTTCTGACTCTGGTGGTAAAGTCGTTTATGGTGTTGAACAAACATTCTTAAGAAACATGAATTTAGCTGTGTAATTATTGTATTTCAACCGTAGAAATATTCTTCGGTGTTTAATTTAATTTAGTTAATTAAATGTGAGATTTTTGCAATTCATTTTCGTAAATTATTACTTTGTGACGAAAGAGCATAATTTATAGCCTTGTTTTCGAAATTTCCGTGGAGAAAAAAAATACCTTCCGATTCTCAGAAGGCCTATCTCTGCCAGACAGTTGTCTGGGAATTCCTTAACCAAACGGCTCATTTCTGCACACTTCTCCTAAAGCTTTTTTTTTGCATGCATTTGTGCTGCGCAGGGGTTTGGCCACAAGGGTAACTGGGAGTTCGCTAGGCTTCCACCCATGTGAGAGTGACACCCTGTGCGAGGCTGGGTTCGCGAATGTGTTTATTTCATTGTGGCGAATAGTTGAATGACTCCATGCTCTGAGCAAAGAATTTCCAGCTCCGAGAGGTCCGCCAACCGCTGGTTTCCTCTAAAGATATTTTCCAACTTCTGCCATAGATACTCCTCATAGGGTTGCCTTACAATTGGCGACTTTTGGAACATCAAGCATCGCCAAGCCGGGGAGCAATCTGCCACACCGAACGTATATATATATCCACTCTGTTACTCGGCTCAGTGAGCTCAGGATCTTTAATCTCATATCTTTGTAAAGTGAGCATTTTTTGCTTTAAAAATGATTGAATTATGTTGTTCTTAATTTCCGGTTAAAGTTTTTATGGCGTTAGTTAAAAATTTTAGTTAGTTGGTTTAGTTTAGTTTTACGCCTTTAGTTTACTTTAGTTTTATGACTTTAATTAACCTGCATGTTATAATTGCAGAATTATCAACAATTTAAAAGTTGTTTAAGTGCGGTTAAGCCAAATTATTTTGGCCATAGTGGTCATATTTGTTTACATTTGAAACTTAGCAGAATAGTGGACTTGTTGCCAAGCTTGAGAAACGAAGCTTCGCAACAACAAAGATACGCCTTCTTTTATAGCTGCGAATTAAATCATGCTTAATCCATTCTGGAATTTTTTCGAGGAATTAAGAAGATTTACTTCGTAATTTTTAATGTAGATATTTCGTGTTTTTATGCATTTTTGCCTTGTCGCGAAGTGAGACCTGAATTAATTGAATGAGCAATACTGAATCGGCTGTAAAAAATTCTTTCTTTTTTCTAGTCCAAAGGGATAACTTGCCCTGAAGGACTACTAATTTCTTTATTTCTTTTTGGCTTTTTGCGTTGAAAGCTATAAACGGCGAAGCACTTTTCAAGTTCTTGCCACCAAATATTATCGCCCTGTATTATATTTAAAGAAATTAAATAATGAAGAATCCGCATGAATGTTTGTATGTTTCTTGTGATAAAGCAATGCTACCTAAAGCCATCAAGATTTGAATAACGTAATCTTCCATACAATATGGGCATGTGGAAACATTAATTTGAATTTTAAATTTATTTTATTATTGATTTCGGATTTTGTAATACTTCAACGAATTTTTTATTAAAAAACTAAACGATTTCAAAGCGAGCAATGGCATTATGGCACCAAAAAAAAAACATTTTTATCTCCAGCGCCCGATAATCTGTTTTGGAAACTCAATGAAATGCTAAGATATGCTCATTTTAAAATTATTTTACGATATTGCTGTTGAACTGAATTTTATGGTTCGAGTAAGTAGAACATGATGTTTGATAAATAAATGTAACACACAAAACATTAAATAAACTCCCCTTTGGATGTAACTTAAAATCTGAAACCTTTCAGATTTTCTTTTTCTTTTCTTTTTTTTTTTTGTTTGTTTACTTTCTTTTATACATCGTTTTAGATTTATCACGGTATTTGAAAAGAACATGTGGCAAAGATTAGACAATTCTTCAGATGATATACATAATTTTTGCGCATTCTGAGTTATAAAATGAATGAGATGTAATGCTCTTAAGTGAAGCTAGCCCCAGATTGTCGCTATGGTAAACAAATATAGTGAATTTTAAAGAGTGCGTTTATTGTATTGTGGTTTATGCACTATCGACGAAGTAGATTTAATTCAATCCAGCAAGTTTAAATGAAATGCAAAATGTGTATAATTTAATATTCCGTACAAGGAAGTCTGGTATACACATCAGATTTTTTTTCCTTGCAAGTCACGCAGCAAATTAAGAATGCAATTATGATCTCTCATGCCATCATAGGTAAAATTCAATAATTACGGCAACTTAAGTGAATGACAATCATTGAGCGCACCTGATACATTTATGCAACTATACATCATAAAACTGACGTATTTTGCTTTCAAAACTGTACGGATATGTCTGTAATATTTGTCCACTTTGTGTAAGTAAACTATTAAATGTACTTTCATCCGTTTTAAACATCTCGTCATATCAATTAGGAATATCCGTACACATGTCTTCTGAAAATTTGAAATGGTCTAGGCTTCAATCGTTCTCTTATTTTGCAACACATTTGGAGTCTAATTATTAAATATTTTTGTGTTGCTTACGCAGCACAAGAAGAATTAATTGCAAACTGCTCAGAAATACTTAAAACGCATTCAGTTATTTCAATCTTTACATATACCGTTGAACTATAAATTTCTAGAAGAAGAACAGTTATTTTCCACATGTAAATTTTATAGATTCCAACTATTTCAAACACTTCTCACATTTCAAAATTGTACATTAATATTTTACAAAATTTGTAAATAAAGGGATAATTTCAAATCCGACCAAACGAAGCTAAATGAGAATTATTTTATGTTTTCTTTCATCTGTTTTTCCGACGCTTTTTCGTTTGTTTGAATTTTTTCTGGAAGAAAGTCTAAAAATATGTTAAACATAAATTATATAAAGTAATATATTATTTCTTTAATTGTTAGTTAATATTTTGTTTAAGTGTTTATTGTTTTCTATAAAGTAATTTTAAATTAAAATTTTATTATTATTTAGAGTTACGACAAATTTTACTAGTACGTGTTTAAAATTGCATTATTTCATGTGAATTATTCGGAAATTTTTCTAGTTTCTTCAATTATAAGAGGAAGTGATACCCATATTAAATTAGC
Organism: Stegodyphus mimosarum; assembly: GCA_000611955.2. Lineage (NCBI taxonomy): Eukaryota > Metazoa > Arthropoda > Arachnida > Araneae > Eresidae > Stegodyphus > Stegodyphus mimosarum. The sequence goes on along the minus strand of KK118118.1, from coordinate 602,862 downwards.
AGAAAACTGTATAATATGATTAGCATTTTTTATTCCCGATTCTCTATACATACATATATATATATATCCAATATTACCGATTCTCTCTCTCTCTCTATAT
>KK118118.1:549602-585121 GCA_000611955.2 Stegodyphus mimosarum | reverse complement strand
TATGCTTCACTGGAACTCTTTATCAAAACAATACTCGGGATAATGAATTTAAAGTATGTGAGGATTAATTCATACTCTATTATAAAATTTATAAAGCGCTTAAAATACATAACAAAGAGATTGCTATTTAGCTAATTATCACTGATAACATTGTGGAAGTAAAAGATTACAGACCAAAATGCACAGAATGAAATTAAAGACTACTTTGAGTTAAAGTACTTCTTTGAAAACCATATCCATCTTAATTTGTGGTGGGATACTTAAGAAGGAAATTATGATAACCCATTGTGAACTCATGTGTATTTAAATAAAAAAGCACACCAAAGTGAAGCTTAAATTTAGTAAAGAAAGAATGTTGTATTTGGCGTAGATTTAGACAAAAAAACTCGATCGATTTCGAGGTCAAACAGGTCCCTCTTCATCAGGACCAAAGAAATTTGTAAGGATCGAAGTCGACTGAGTTTTTGTCTAAATTCTTTGCTGATTTTGAGTCATATATATTTAATTTCGCAACAAATGCATTTACGTAACTTTCTTTCAAGTTATGATACATAATAGTTCTTTCATATAAACGACTTAAGCTTTTTCCTTAAAATACGTTGGACGTTTAAACTCATGCATGTCAGTTCCTTTTGCAATCAGGGATTTTAAACACCTTCAAAATTCTTGAAAAACACCATTTGTAAGGAATTTTACCCCTTCTTAATGGAATGCCTTTCTTAGTGTGACTGGAAACAAGTCTGACTACTAATCGAAAAGTCTGGAGTTCAAATCGCTTCCAAGGCAACATAGATTTTATGTTTCCAGCTCCGAAATATATCTAATGACTCTACAAATGGCATCCAAACTAAAATATAATGGACAACCACTTGGACTTGTTGAGTGGGTCTTCTCTTCCCCAATCATCATTTAGATGTAGGAGAATGTATGGCCCTAAGGTAAGACTCTTTCTTTACTGCATGCCTTCGAGGTGGAATTGGAAACACGTCTGGCTGGCAGTCAAAAGATCTTTAGCTCTAATTCTGGAGAGGTTGCAAAATCTAACTTTCTTTGCTATCATAGAATTAACGTGATCTTGCGAGGAAACCTGGCGACTTCCCGCAGAGGCGTGAATAATACCAGCACAGCAGAAGAGTAAAATAAAACCTTTATTATTCATCAAACTCTTAGCACAAATGCACGTACTTCGTGCTCACAATAACACTGAACACTTGTGCTGAAATTGAAGAATAATTGAACAATATAATGGTCAAAAGATGTATCAGCAAGTCAGCAAAATAGCAGCAAGGATAAATACTAGTTCCGTCTGTTTTTATACTCGCTTCACTTAACTTTACATTTGTATGCTGGCGAGGAAATGCGAGGGGAAACTGATAGGTTCAGGAAAGTTACCAAACTTAAAATAACTTCTTATGCAATCCTGGCGATGAAATGCAAGGGGAAAATGAGAGGTTTAGGAATGATACCAAACTTAAAACAACTTGTTATGCACTCTAAGGGAAAGCCTACAAGGTCATCATTTATTTCACATGTTCCCTGTTTTGAAATAAACTTAATGACCGTAAACCTTAAAACACTGAATTGTGCTTGGATTCTTTAAACTGCGGGAATGCACATCAGGATTATCTGCATAAGAGGAGGGATGACTTCGTGGAGGTTCGTTTAAAGGAATTGGATTGTATTTATGTTACTTATGCCGAAAAAAAAAAGGTCCGATGCAGCTAGCTTGTCTACCGGTTTGAATAATATCTGCAATTCCCTGAATTCGGACTTCAGTGTTCAGGGATTTTATCGGTTGGCTGCTGATCAGCAAGCTTTCAGAACATGACAAATTCTCTTTATATGTACAAGAAGAAAAAAAACTGAAAGGTTTCAGATTTAAAATTACGTCCAAAGGGGCATTTTTTAACGTTTTGTGTGTTACAGTTACTTATTAAATATCATGTTCTTCGCACTTAAACCATAAAATTGATTTCAACGGCAATGTGTCAAAATAATTTTAAAATGACTATACCTTTAGAATTTCTGATACACAGTCTCGCGCGTTTTAGATAAAAAGGTTTTTTCCATAGAGTGTTGCCATTGCTCACTTTTAAATCGTTTAGGTTTGTTCATCAAAAATTCGATAAAGGTTTACAAAATATGAAATAGATAACAAAACAAATTCCAAATTCTGTCTTGCAGATACGCATATGGGGGTGGAAACGTACATTATTCAAAATTAGATGGCTCTAGGTATCCTTGTTTTATCACCTTTGAAGAAATATACATACATTTATGCATATTCTTTTTTATTGAATTTCTTTAAATATAATACAAGGCTGCAATATTTTGTGGCGACAGTTTGAAAAGTGATTCAGACTTTTAATGTTTCCGACGCAAAATCGCAAAACGAAAATAATAGTCCTTCAGGAACAAATTCTCTTTGGACTAATAATATCAGTAATTATTAACTGGTTGCACGACATAAAAAGCACAGTTAAGTTTGTGTTCCTGAATACTGAAATAGTTTAATGCCTTTTCAAATATTTGACAGCTTCTGAAAATTCTCTTCCTAAAGTAAAATCAATCTTAATAAAATAATGTATTAGAATTTTAAGTAGTGATTTTAAATAAAAATAGCAGTTAAACCTCCATTGAGAGAAAGGACCATTAATAATTTTACCGTATACAAAGGGTACAAATAATATAGAAAGAATATTCATTATATCAACCTTTTCTTGGAAATGATTTCTCCCTTTAGAACGACATTCTATGGATGATTAATATATTGACAGCAATTCCGTTTATGCCTTGATGAAATATTTCCTTCATAACCATTATATCATTTTAAAGGAATCTTCCATTCTTCTTCGAGGAAGGGAATGGCCTTTTGTTACGCAACACAATGAGGTTATTTGTCATTCGCTTTTAAAGTAAAAATAAGAGAAAAACGTTGAGGCTGAAGCATTTGCAACCCTATTATGCTTAATATTCGGAGTGGAAAAATTTCCTTTTGTTTAGGAAGAAAAAGAAGAGGACAGAAGGGGGAAAAAAGGCAAAGAATGTCACGCAGTAGGATATTTCGCAAGAAACTCAAAATATTCTAAATTACGTTTAAGGGTGTAAAAAAAAAGCTTTTTTATGAATCTTTGTAGGTGAGCATTAGAGTGTGATTATACATCTAATTAACAACTTTGTTTCCCTACCGGTAATGTATGCTTTTGTAATCCAGATCGAAAAATTTCTCCTTTGCCCGTTATGGGGTGATGCATAATGAATGGTCATTAAGATGTGATTAAATTTACATGCGTGGCTTTTGTTATGTCTTTTGTTAAGTAAAATGCTCCCGTTAAGAAAATATATGGAAAAGAGGGTTGGGTTACTCTGTTTACCACTTGTTTTTATTTGTAATTGTTTTGTTTTTTAAAATGTCACAGCAATGTCGCTTTGAAGCAAATGAATATCATTATGTCAGAATGAAAAAAAAAACAGTGTACAATTTAAAAAAGTTACTGAATAATCTACTCATAACATTGTTACGAGTTTTATGCATATGTAAACAATTTTAATGAAATTATAAGTCAAATTTTAGTATCTTATGTAAAATGAAGTTATCGTCTTGCGTTGTTTTCTCCGCGACGTTTTCGTTCGCGATGTTCTCGGCGGAGCCCAAGTAAAGTACATTTTCTACCGCATTTCACTTCACAGTTTCCATCTTTCTGAGAATACGGATGAAAATTATAACGATCATAATCATTTTCCACTGAAAACGTTTTATTATTTCTTATGCATACATTAGCGGTGATGAACAAAGGGGTCAAAATTTCTTTACTGGGTTTCATAGCTTTTTCTCACAGAATTTTTTAAAATTTAAAACAGAAAATGGGACATTTTAAATTTGTTTAGTATAATAGCCAACAAATGACTATTCCACAAATACGAATAATTTTCGGTTTAAGGTCAAATACTCCAAAACTGAAAACAACATTTTTTGAAGGGTATTATGCATTTGCTAATTCAGAAGCGTAACGTTTGTATAATATGGTAGCAAATGTACAGAGGAGCACATTTTTAGATCAATTTATGTTTTTGTTCCGATTGTTTGCACGGTGAGGACGGGCGCTGTCATCCATAAACACAAATTGTGCGCCCATGGCGCCCCGAAACAAACGTACATGTTGTTCCAGAATGACGTCCCGATAGATTTGGCTTGTCATGGTTCCAATTTGAACATGCAGGTCAGTTCTGAAAACCAGAATAATTCCACCCCAAACGAGCACTCCTGCACCACCGTAACGGTGTCGTTCAATGATGTTTTCTTGGTAGTAACGGGTACCTGGAGCTCTCCATATGGACTCGTCGGAAAACATCACACAAGCCCACTGTTGCGGTGTCCACAATGCATGCTCTCTACTCCAGGCTAGCGACAGTGAGTTGCAGTAAGTGGAACGCATCTGACAAGTCTACGAGCATATAGACCAATCTGCCCTAAGCGTCTGTACACGATCTGCCTTGAAATTGTCGTACCAGTGGCTGAAAAGAGCTGACGAGAAAGGTCTGAGGCTGTGCTCCGCCGTATTTCTTTTGATAGTAACTGCCAAATACCGGTCCTCATTCGGCGTTGTAACTCTGGGGCGACCTGTGCTGTAACGTCTACTCACATTACCATCATCTTGGAATTTTTACCAAAGCCTGGAGATGACACTCTGAGCAATTCCAAGTTCGTCTGATACTTCCAGTGGGGTACGCCCACATTCCAGACGGCCGATAATTCTACCACGTAAAAAATCATCCAAATGCGTCCTTTGTGTCATAACTATTCGGTTATTCCACTATGCTTATAAAGCTCTGCGAACAATTTTACTTCTTTGCCTGTATTCCTTATATATCACTCTCTTATACTCTCGTCATTGTGACGTACCATCGGTGTCATCTGGTTACTTCCTGAAATTTGCATATGATTCTTGAAGATGTGCGTAGTGATTTTACAGGTGATATATTTATTTTAGTGTTCGATTTCCGCGTGACTCCGAATTATCCTTAATTTATGGACATGAGTGTATTATCAGCTCCAGAGAAGCTATTAGTCACGAACCTCAGATTTTTGGCTTAATAATTTTTATGCCTATATTACTTTTCATATAATATGTTACCACACCATGTTATCGCCATGTATTATTAAAAAAATAGAAATAATATACAAATATATAATATGAATATAAAAGAATGTACAGCAATAATTAAATACTCAACTGCAAGGAGGTAGAACAGATCGAATCAGCATGACGTCACAAAAGTGAAGCAAAGGAAATGTCAATAACTTGATATCACGACTTATCATGGCAGCCATAGCGCATCCCGATAAGACTACGAAATACATTGTTGAATAAAAATGCACTGACATTAAAAAGTAATGCGTTCGAGTAAGAGCAAATATCAATGTCCTAAGAAAAGTGTCTCTGAGGATAATTTGCGTAAAATATGGTTGAAATTTCCGCTGTTCTTCTAGGTGTCACCATGTCGTATAGTTATCATTTACACATTTTCAAGTACACTGCGAAAACAAAAGTGACAGTACTATATCTCTCGCTCTACTGGGCTGATTGGCAAAATTCAAACTGCGTTTCCGTGTCTGGAAAGCACGACTTATGATATACATTAGATTTATATATAACATTGTTCTAACATAGGTATTTTGACACAAAATCGGACTTTTTCTCAAATGAATTGCCAGGTTTGTTTCCATATTTTGACTCTACGACTCAAATTAATTCTAAATATTAAACTTCATAAAATTTGGCGTTAAGTTTACCGAGAAATTCAAAAATTTATCTTGGCGTATTCTTTTCAATACGCCAAGAATAATTCACTTGGCGAACTTCTTAATGTATGGCAAACTATTTTCCTTTGTCTTTTTACATTTTGCACGAGGGAAAAAAGTCACATCGTTCCTATATTCAATAATTTTAACAAAGTGCCTAAACCACATTTGATGTTTTACAAATTTAAAAAAATGTGCCAAATTTCAAAACGCGCCAATATATAAATCCACATATATCTTAGAACATTTTGAATAAAACACTCTATTTTTTGGCCTATATGCTTAGAAATACACCAACTTTATGATGATGGTAAACATGTTATAGGTTATAATCCAAATGTTTTTTGAAAAATTTATAAAAAAAATTTAAAAATACAAATTTTAAAAATAAATCATAAAAAAATGGGCGTATTTTGTTTGGGACGAACGTAAATTTCGAAATGTGAAAGAAAGAATCAAGTAAGTTTAATAAAGAAAAAGAAAGATTAATAAATATATACCAAATTCAATAAGCATTGAGGAGCGAAAAGTGTGAGAGCTAATTTTTCAAAAAACTACTTGTGCGATTTTTACAAAACTTGGCAAAGTGGCATAATTTGAGTCATAGAATCGAAATATGTGAAAAACAGTTCGCATGTCGTTTCAGAGACATGCCAATCATGTCCGATTTTGTGTCAAAGTACCTATATTAGTACAATGCTATATATCAATCAAATATATATCCTAAGTCGTGCTCTCGAGACATGAAAAATGCAAGTTGAATTTCGTCAATCGGCCCAGTAGAACGGGAGATATAAAACTGTCCTTTTTTTTTCTTGCACAGTATACCTAGATAGTATTAGAGTATGCACAGTATACCTAGATAGTATTAGAGTATGCACAGTATACCTAGATAGTATACCTAGAAATTAGATATAGTATACTTAGATTCTAATTATGGTTTGCAGTCCTTGTGATTTTTGTATGTAGTGAGTAGAAAGTCATTTATGTTAAGCATTAAAATTTGAACGGGACACTTATAAAAATTCAGTGATGAGTAGCTGACATGTAGACAATAGCGTTTAAAAAATAGACAAAACTAGCAAGCAGCTGGCATGTTGCAGTTCCATAATAAGTCGTCATATCAACATCGTAATGCCTCATGGCTTCATTTTCATTGCATAAGGCATGTGGGGGAGTTTACTCCATTTATACCTTGACTCAATTGTAAATAATAAAGGTATTCTGTTTCTAAACATTTTATAATTTTCTTTCTGCGTTTTTTGTGGCGTAAATGTGAAGTGAAACTTAATAAATAAAGCTAAAAAAAGAAAAAATGGTATTAAAAAGATAAAAAACAATTGTCTAAATTATCTCACTAAGAAAACTGATCATTCCTGTGACGAACAGAGAAAAGGCTAAAAATGAGCAAAATGTATGGCAATATTTAACGCCCCTTTCGGGAATTTTAGATATATGGCGTTTTTAAAAATTGACTGTTGAAATTTATGAGGCGTAAGTTCGAAGAAATCGATGTGTAATAATAAAGTTATAAGGACCAAAAATAAATTCTGTGTTAGCAGAAGTGAATTCAAGAGCAGATTCGTAAACTGTGATCTCAGGAAGAGCTAAAAAGGTCTTAATAAACCCTTTGGTGAGGCGTTCAAATCTGAATCTTTTCAGACTAATTATTTTATATTATTTTGTATACAAAACACAAAGTCAGGAATTTTAAAATTCAAATAAATGTTTAAAATAATAAGTGCAATGCATTACGAATAAGAATAATCATAACACGTTGAAATCATTTCTATACATTAATGAAAGAGAAAATTTAAAATTTAAACAGTAAATAGATATTGTTGCCTGCGTAAGGATTTGTAATAAATTGAATTCACGCAAAACGGATGATAGTTTTATAAAATTTATTTTATCAAAAAAAGGTCTCATATAGTTTCCCCGGGTCACCGAGAAGTCTCTAGTACTTCTCGAAATTACTGGAAAGCATATGAGGCCCGGATATGCTTACAGCTACATATAAAATCAATAACATTTCTTCAATTGCATTGCGCATTACAGTTATAGAGGGATCGGAACAAAAATGTCGCCAAATTTGGTCAGAAAAATTAGTCGCCAAACTATTGCCAGCTTGGCAATATCTCTCCCATTAACCGACATAACCAATAGCTCAATGTTAAATAGATTTGACCCTGTATTGTTCTGGTTTCTTTAAATTTTCATGTTACATTTGTAGAGACATTAAGTTACTACGAAGCAGGAGACAAGAAAAATAAGCAACGCCTTCGCCGGGAATCGAACCACGGACCTCTCGGTTACTCGTCGAGCATGCAGACCACTACACCACGAAGGCATGCGAAGAAGGCGGCAGAAATACCTTATATACTCCCCCTTTTAAAGGGCGACTGAGGTTTGGGGGACCCAGTCGCCAAACCGCCTTATACATTATACAACAAAGTACAACAATTTCACGTAAAATTTCGCTAAAATTGCCTACATTATAATGTAATGTAAAGAAGAAGGGAGAAATACATTATAATGTATTTCTCCCTTCTTCTTATCATGCCTTCGTGGTGTAATGGTCAGCATACTCGACGCGCATCGAAAGGTCCGTGGTTGGCGTCCCGGCGAGGGCATTGCTCATTTTTCACATCTCCTGCTTCCAAATAACTTAATGTCTCTACAAGTGGCGCCCGAACGAAAAGGTGGTGGATGATGATTCTCCACCACCAGGGTTTGGCGAATGGGTCCCCTACTCCGCTGTCGCCCCTTAAAAGGGGAGTGTATAATGTATATCTCCCGCCTTCGTGGTGTAGTGGTCAGCACGCTCGGCGCGTATTTGTGAAGTTCATGGTTCGAGTCCCGACGAGGGCATTGCTCATATTTCATCTCTCCTGCTTTTAAATACTTCTTCTCTACAACATATGTACAGAATTCATATCAATATTATATTCCGCCTCAACTAATATGTACAAAAATTAAAAGCATTTACACTGTATAAATTGGTTATAAACTGGAATTTCGAATAACAAGTTGAACAACATTCTCAGAGTAATATATTAAATAAACAAGGTTAATACTCAGACCATTTCATTCATTTAAGTTTTGTAATATTCCTAAACCATTCACTTAAGAAATTTCAAATAAAACGGTCTTTTTGGCGTATCAAACATAATACTGTGGGCCCTCACCGACATTTTGCTCCCATAGCACCTTTCTTACAGGGGTTCTATGAATTGAAATTGAAGCATATCATCTGTGATGTACTGGAAGTGGAGAGATTTAAAGGATAATTAATTATAACATCAGGGTGGAATTAAATGACAAACATACGGATGTATCATTATCAGTTTAACAATAATTATCATTTGATTAAGTATCGAAAATTGCACGATGTTAAGGAGTCTGTTAGAGGTCTATCATTCGCAATGCTTTGTGAGTCGTAATATAGGAATTAAATACGCTAACAGATATAGTACAGTCGTAATGCAATGTGCAAACACTGTATTACGTTTACTAAGAAAATTCGATGCACAGGCTGTGCAATAAGCGCAACCCTATTTGAATAATTTCACATTTTCCGACACATAACTAAGTCTAAAATATTTTTCAAATTAGAACTTATGATTAAACTAATGTTTTGCTACTCTACTAGGAATTTTTAATTTTATCTCATGGAATATCAGAGCTGTGTGGAACAATTTTGGGAAATTCTGCAATTATCCACTCTGAACTTAAACTGAAAAATAAGATAGACAAATTAAAATAAATAAATAAATAAATAAAAGTTTTCAGATTGAAAGTTTTTAGTTTAAACTAACAAAGTTTTATTTTAATTTGACTTTTTCTATCTGTTCTTATTTCAACTTCCCGTTAGAATAAGCGCGCGTTTCAGCTTTATGCTAATTTGAAGTGGAGCCAAGTTCTATTTAAACGAGAGGTAGGAACCTCTGAGTGTGAGAGAGCTTTTAGTCTCAGACCACTGTTACTCTGTTCGACGTTCGCCCGACCAGCAGGTATTTAAATTCTAAGCCGCAGCGCTGTTACGCTATTACTTATTGAAGTAAATCGAAGTGCGTTAGTATTGGTTAAATCTTGCTACGCACCCTTTAGCATAGAGGCCAACCTCGCGTTTACAGCTCTGTGAGCAACGACTACTTAATTTCTAATTAGTTTTAGTTGAAAACTAATTAGTTTTAGTTGAAAAAGTTGTTTAGTTTTTTAGTTTAAATTATTTGTTTGTTCGGTTTAGACCCAAGTGCGGTCATTATTTTCTGTATCCCTCTCGAGCTCGGAAATGGCTGTATATAATTGTAGTTTAATAAAAGAGGATTTCAAATCCTTCTCAATTGCAGTTCTTCTACCACTTAACCTCAGTTTTCTACCACAGAACAGAGCTGCATTCAGCTCCCTGCTCAAGATCAGCACTCAGTTTAATTCACGAATATGTTCGCCAAGAATATGCACCGAACACACAGTCCTGACAAGATTTTAACTGTTGCCCAAAAGTGTTCGTTAAGATTTTTTATGCTTTCACTGAGTTCACAGCCTACCAGGCTTGCTACTGAACTCAAGCCTGTTAATTCTTTTTTTATATGTGTCTGTATGTGTGAATTTTTAACTTTAAGTCTAACCATCATTTTTTTCGTATTTACGCAATATACAGTTCACCAGCAAAATGACAAAAATTTTAAAAGCGGAACAGCAGCATATGATACGAATTCCCCATGCAGTATTAAGTACCTAGTGCGTACTTTTTCTATTTCCTTCAGTCTTTTCTCAGTTCATCCACATCAAGGTTCAGTTTCCTTAGCAAAAATGGCTTACAAGCTTTTTTCTGTCCTTTTTAGACCAAAGCAGTGTTAGTTCAGAAGGGCTATTAATTTCGTAGAATTTCGTAATTTTGCGTAGAATCACTTTCTGCGTCTTTTCACTTTTAAAACTGCTGTCACCAAATAGTACAGCCCTGTATTATATTTAAAGAAATTAAATAATCAAGATTTTGCATAAATGTATGCATGTTTTTCGCATTGTCATAAAACAACGGTACCTAGATCCATGAAATTCTGAATAACGTAATCCTCCACCCGAATATGATCATCTGGAAGACCAAATTTGCCATTTCGAATTTATTATCTATTTCACATTTTGTAAAACTTAACGAAATTTTGATTAACAAATTCAACGATTTGAAAGCGAGCAATGACAAAACTGTACGAAAAAAAAACAGTTTATCTCCAGCGCGCGAGACTGTGTATCGAAAATTCCACAGATATGCTCATTTTAAAATTATTTTAAGCTATTGCTGTTAAATTGATTTTATGGTTTAAGTACGGGGAACATGATTAACACACAAAACGTTAGAAAAACACCCCTTTGGCGTAATGTAAAATCTGATAGATTTCTGATTTTTTTTGGTTGTTGTTGTTGTGTTATTAATACTTTGTATGTTAAATTTATTAGCCCAAAGAGAGACTAGCAGAGATGGGCTATTAGTCTTGAACTGGCCTTTTTGCTTCGGTTCGTTACAAATGCTCGTTTCACTTTTCAAATTGTTGCCACCAAATATTATCGCCTGCATTATAACTTTGGGAAATAACTTTTTGCGTCGGTTCATTACAAATTTTCGTTTTACTTTTCAAATTGTTGCCACCAAATACTATCGCCTGCATTATATCTAGAGAAATTAAATAATGAGGAATCTGCATGAATGTATGTATGTTTCTAGAATTGTAAAACACAGTGGTAACTAGAACCATCAAATTTGGAATATACACATTCCTCCATCCGAATATGGTCACCTGGAAGCCCGTCGTATTTGTTTCACTGTCTATTTCATATTTTGTGATAAAACCTTTAATGAAATTTTTACAAAAAAAACTCCAGGATTTAAAAACAAGCGATAGCAACACTGTACTGAAAAATTTATTTGAATCTTCAGCGCGCTAGACTGTCTATCGGAAATTCTAAAAATATGTTGTTTTTAGCCTAAAGAAATATTAGCCTCGAACATTTGCTCTCGAAACTTGTATGTGCGTGTAAATGAAACAATTGCCACTTCTTGCCCAATATAAAATCTGAATACTCTCAGATTTTTTTTTAATTAAATAATACGCTCTTCGCACTTACGCTACATAAAATTCAGTTGAACATGAAACATTTAAAAACAACACGGATTTCAGATAGACACTCTCGCCGGCTAGAGGTAAATATGTTTTATTTCGAACAGTTTTGTTACTGCTTGCCCTTAAATGGTTGAATTTGTCAGTCGGAAATTCATTCAGGCTTTACAAAATATGAATCAAATAATAAAAAAATATAACACCATTCTATGAAAATATCTCATGTATTTAATTCAAAAGATCATGCATTTAATGCATTCGTATTATTTAAACAATTCGATCTAAATATAAGAAACGATGTCATTAAACTGCATTTATTGGTCTCAAATTGCTTACTTTGTTACAGACAGAGTCAATCTGAAAGTAAATGTTACAATTTCCCAAATGGCAACAAACCCGAATCAAAATTGAAAAGACGCATTTATAGTGATTCGAACTAAAATCTCATTTTGAAACTAATATCCCCGTTTGGGCTAAAAAGGACTTTATTTAAAATATAATTAAATTTATATGATAATTTATAGATACGAAATTTATAAATATGACTCCGCATTTGTATAAACTTGATAATTTTCGTTAAATTTATAAATATCTTTCATTTATTCAACCTGTATTGTCATTAATTTTACAAAACTTGCATTGTTTATTATGTTTATTAGAATTGCTTTGAATTAACTTGCATGAAAGCGAAGGTGTCGAGGGACACTTTGCTCAAGTGAAAGAAGAAAAAAAAATATTACTACATAATTTAGCAAAAACATTTTATACTACTACTACTACTCAATTTGGCAATAATATCTCAAAGTTTAAAAAAAATAATAATTAACTTATCGGAACTGCAACATTCATTATTAATTCATAATTAATTCTTTATAGTCATTCACTTTCATTCATCTCACTATTGGAATAAATTCAAATTGCCAATTTGGCTTTTTTATAAGTTTTACTTGAGTAAAAGATGAAACTTTTTTGCATTTATTAATTATTGTTACTTGAACGGAGGTTGGTATGTTCTCCTTGAAATTTCAACCAATTTCTGATCAATGGCGATAATTATTTAATTTATTAAATAGTTTTCATGATTGATTGATTGATTAATTATCAATTACAAAGTTTCCATGTTTCCATTTCTATTTTTGAAGATTCAAATTCAAATTTCCTTTTTAAAAATTATTTTGGGATTCAATTTTCAAGGTTTATAGAATACTTCATTCAGATGCTTCTACTAACTTTATATTGGAAGGTAATATACTCTTTATTACTTAGTTAATAAATTATTATTATAATCCTTTGCAGCTATTTCTCAAGTATAAGAAATTTTATTTAGATTTCAATGAATTTCAATTCATTAATTCAATCTTTGATTATATATATATGTATATGAGGTTTTTATCTTTATGCATATTCTGTTTTTGTATGTCTTATATATATTTGACTTAATTTACTATTAAATGCAATGAGTGGATTAAAATATAAAATCATTAGAAAGTTTCAAATTCTCTGTGTTGCTTTTTCTGCAAGAAATTTGAATATAAGCATTTTCAGTTAACTCTAAGCAAGCTATAAAATTAATAAAATAAAAAAAAATCAAATGAACTGATTTTTTATTTTGTTGTTTACTTTCGTAAAGTGTCGATTTTGTAAGAAATCGTACGCTATTCTAGGCGTTATATATTCATCAACATTATTTAAAAAAAACATTTAGACATTACACGAGTATAGTAGGAATATAATCTACTCTTTCTGCTTTAATAATTTAATTTATCAGGAAAATAATTTCTGCTTTAGTACCAATCAAAAAATAAACCACATGGCGTTAACCTAATAACAAAATGTTATTAACCACATGGCGTTTTCATGTACTTTTCAAACTGCAATAACGTATTACTTGCAGAATAGAACATTTCATACTTGTCAGTGGCAAAAAAATTATTAGTGAAATATATTGGGTCCCAATGAGGAATTTCATTCCCATTTATACATATCTCTATTATGTATTTTCGTGGATAAAATATCTTTACATAAGGTTAAAAGAGGGAAAAAACGTAATGCTAATCATGACTTAAGTTGGGTAGGCAAGCTGAAGATCTTCGTCATCTTAGTGTCATTTATTCGATTAAAAATGGCGATAATGTACAGAGATTAAGTCCATTTCTCACCCATTGTTGTTGTACGATGTACGATTATTATTATTTAAACAAGCTAGGTTTCTATGTTTTCAATCTTTTCTGTAATTTCGTCTTTCCGTTTTTTCACCACCAGAATGTAAATGGTTTTAAATAGTAAGTAAACTGACGTTTTTCGGATTTGAAGACAGATCGTGTTTCTGACCTCCGCGTGCACGCTACATTTAGCTCCTTCCGGCTTTGATAGTCGTAATTATTTAGCTTTGCGTTACATCCAAGCAACAGCTTTCGGGTACAATTATTGAGCCGGTTTCTAATAAAATTTAAATTGTTCAGTTTATTGCCTACTGATCCTTTAACTTAAATATGACTGTTTCTGTTTAGTTGTCTCACCACGAGTCGTGGCTGATATTGTTAGCACAAGAAAGTGTATTTGTATTTCATTTTCTGATTTGTAAAGAAGGTTATTAAAACCTTATCATGACTTGTAGTAATTTCATTTTCGACAATACACTTCACATCTGATGCGGTTATTGGACTAATTACAAGTCCTAAATCAAGTAACACCTCATAGTTATTCTAAAAATTTCTAATCCCCCCTAGCACATATGTCATTCTGTTCCTCAATAATAATAATATTGTATTGACACACATCATATTGTATTGAGCCTAAAGTCTACGGTTTGAACATTTCAGGTTAATAAAAGCAATCACTTGCAGAACAATATTTGAAAATGTATGAAATATTGTGGACTCCAGTTTAAAAATCAAGTCAAAAGAAAACAAAATGAATCCTCTTTATTTAAAATAAATTATCTGCGAACAAAGGCACAAAATCTGAGCTAACACAAACCTTCCATAAAAGGGTTTTACAGCACTTTAACAAGGGGTGAGTTTGTAATAAGTTAAGCTTCTTTTTAACCTCAAATTTGAGCTTTTCTTCTTACTTAAATCAAGAAACAATATCTATAAATCTATAAGAAAACATTTTCCAATATTACGAGGCAGAGATACTTGTAAAAAAATATTCAAGAGTTACTTTAAATTATATTTTATAAAAACTCCTCACTGAAATAACGAAACATTTCAAGCATATTTGAAATTAATTACCTTAAAATGGCAGCAAAGAAATTTAATCATTTTTATAAAAAAGTAGAATGTTATGTTTCTTGAATTACATTTAAAAGAAAATTCGTTTTCATTTTGAAAATTAAATTTTCTTCTTAGAATTCAATTTCATTTCCCACAATCGCTAGCTTTATTACTTTTCTCCCTGGTCAAAGAAATCTTTTTTTTTTTTTTTTTAATTTTTTTTTTTTTTTTTTTTTTTTTTTTTTTTTTTGCTAGTTGCAATTTCATATTTAATTTTGTGTATTTTATTATATTTCCTATCCCGTTTTAATGCAAAATGCATTTTCTATAGGAACAACATCTTTCATTTCTTTTATGTTTATGTATACCTAAATTGAATATATCTCAACTATTTGCTACAGAAATGATAATATTATTCCCGAGAAATAAATAAAAGATTATTATTAAAAGCATAGTTTTCCTAGTTTATACTATTTTCATAATACATTAATTAGAACAAAAATTGGATTATAAATACCTGCATAATTTTTGTTTCAGTCTGTTTTAAGGGAATGCGACTTAGATAAATTCGTATTTTTACATACCATACTAAAATCACGCATTCAGTTACTATTTACTAGCCGTTACGAGGCCAGCCTTCGTATGGCTTTTAAATGTACCGGAAAAATGCCTAATTACCAAAATACATTAAGTTTAAAAACTGCACAGAATTTTACTCTGCAGAACACCTTTACCAAAAAACAACCCACACAAATTTCAATACAAATGTATTACATATAAAAAATTACAATGAAATTAGCAATCTCGTTTAATAAAGATATTAAATTATCCTAATAAATAAATTCCCAAATATAATAAATAAGCAACCAACTTCCCGTGCCTTATCTCGACAGACGTCTAGCACCCAAGAGAAACATTAAGCTTCAAAACTAGACAAAATTATCGCCCTCAATTTTCCGAGTGACAACAGTGGATATCAGCAACAATCGCAACAATGATACAATATATCAGCGACAATGACTGCGTGCCATTGTTGTTGGCATAATTAGACAGATTTACAGATTTCATGCGATTTCATCAAAAAACATAAAACAAATAAAAAAAAACTCATTCGAATTTTGAAAACCTCGCTTCGAGGTGCACTGGCACTTGTCTAAATGTACCCTATATACCAAATTTCGTAGCCCTGGGTCTACTAACTTAAGCGCAGCACGAATAAAAGACACACACACACACACACAGACTATTCCTTTTATGCACTCTTTTGCAAAAAATTCGAAGCACCATGAAGGAACTGGTTGTTTTTGATGAAATTGAATATGTGTATAGCTCATGCATAGATAATAAAATAATTAAAAAATCAAGGTAACAGTACCTGTTCACGGCTCACAATCACCCACTGAGTGTTCAAATGAGTAGTTGGTCGAACTGCCCCTGGCGGATACATGCTTGAATTCGTCGAGGCAAGGAGTGTTAGAGGTTTCTAATGTCATCCTGCGACACATTCTGCCATTCAGGCATTCATCAGCTGTCGCTCCAGATCTGCGATATTTTTGTGATGCCCGTATCTCGCGGCCTAACATATCCCAGATATGCTCGATTGGTGAAAGGTCTGGTGATCTTGCTGGCCAAGGAAGAGTATCAATCGCACGGATTGAAAATTACCTTAAATTAAAGTGAATTAAAGTAAAAATTAGAGTGAAAATGACCTTAAGGGTCAACCTAACAGAAATTCATCAAACAGTACAAAAACCCAGTTAAGATTTTGAGTTTAAGAACAAAATTTAATGGCTAACTAAACAACACTTAAAGGATAAACGAAAAATTAACACAATCAACATAAATTCAGAGTTAATCAAAACTGCCGTTTAAAAAATTAACAACAATTATTTTTCAACAGAGCAAATTAAAATCAAAGTAATAAAATCAAATTAAAAACGTCCATTACTGAGAACTGAATTAAGATAAGAATTACAATTAAGGTAAGTGTGTATTACATAACAGACCGTACAAAGAAGTCAAGTGGTGTTTTTTAATCCACAAGTTTGCAGATTTTTTTATTTGTTTGGACACTAGAGTATCAACTTTTGACAGCATTTCTTTAATAAAGAAAAAAAAAAGAAGAAAAGGGATATGTTATATATCCAGTTTTTAAAATGCATTTCCTTTAGGATCAGAATTCTTTTGAAATCATTTTATGTATCAAGAATGTCTTTGTGTTTTAACAAAATCATCATTTTGCTGATATCAACTGAAAAGGGAATAAAAAATGGAAACTGTTGATTTTCAAAGAAAAAATTATCAACATTTTCTTTACAAATGTCAACGCTTTGTGGCCCAAAAGATTCTGTAAGAATGCCAAAAGTCAATTTATTCTGCAAAGCTGCGTAGTTTTTTTTCCTTATCTCCAGCATTTCACACGTCTTAAAATGTAGCATCTGTTAATGAGAAGCATGCAAAATTGTACGCTTAAGGCAACAAATGAAAAAGCTTTAAAATTTAATTCTATGAATCTGATTTTCAAATTTGTGTCACTTTTAATCAAGTATTAGATTTCAATGTTTACATCATCTACTGAAAACCACTTTTTTTTAACAAGATGTTTGAGAATTTACAATGCTTTGGAAGACTCTGTTTATATATGGTAATAATATTATTACCCCGTAAATATAAAAAAAACACAAGAAAATTACGTAAAATCAATAATTCAATGTAACTGATTTCAGGTTAGATTTCTAACAAAGGTTAGAAATAACCTGAATCAGGTTATTTCTAACCTTTGTTAGGTGTAACTGATTCAGGTTAGATATTTGATAGGGGAAAGGAGGGCTGTAAAGATATAATTTTGTTCCCTTTCTCAAGGAAAGATATTTCGGTACAATTTGTAGGGACTATTTTAATTTTGAAATCGTTTCCTTTAAAATCTTCTTTTTCACCTACTACTGCCTGTCAGAACGAGATTTCAATACCCCGTTTTATGTAAAAGAAATAGAACCAGTTTTTAATGGGAATTTCAATCTCTTCCGCAGAAGATCTCAGAAGTTCTCAGTAGAGCTTCCTCTGCCTTCGCGCCACGTCGTTGATTTAAGCCTATCTTACTACGTGCGGCCGTAGTCTTACGGGCTTGTTAGTATTCGTCGGTGAGTTTTAACGGGCCAACTACGTTAGTAACTTCTGCATAGCTTCGACTGAAGTTTAGCTTGTTAGAATTAGTTTAGTTCTTTCTTTCCTATCATAAGTTACCGCCTAAGTGGAGGCTTTCCTGTAAGCCCGAGAGTGAACGTCTGTAAAAACATAAAAAGAAAAACAACGTTTTAACGATGTTGAAGTGGATAAACTTTGAATGATAAGTGTCAATGCGGGAACAAGCTTTGTGTAGATGTTTTGTCTTATGGCCTTAGGGTTTTGTAAATCTGGCATTTCTTTCTTTTTGTGATGTCAATAATAAAATTTAAATTCATTTTAGCAATAAAGTTTTTGTCTATTGTAATACCAACAAATACAACCTCAATGTAATGCCAATTTTAAAGAAGAAAAACATTATTTACGAACCTAACAATAATAGGAATTATGGTGCCTTGCTTATGCATGAAAATTAACTGCTCTTTTTAAATCTAGTGTTGCCCATAAGATCGACCGTTTAGAGAAAAATGTTGTTAAACGCTTTACCATTCGCAGTTATATTTTTTTTGGACTACATACTATGTTGTTTGAAAGCATGAATTGAAAGATAATCTTGCCATTTAAATTTCGTTTACCATATGTTGTGTTAGTACACTACTTGCCAATGTAAATGCAACACCCTGAAGGAAGCATGCAAATAACATGAAATTTACAACATGCATGAGCGGAAGTGAGATATGCAAATGATTAGAATTTCAGCGCAGACGCACATCACGCGCGCCTGTGGCAGCACTTCAAAGCACTATTTAAAACTTGGAGTTTTCGACGATTTCAAGTCCGGTAATTGCGTTTTTCTTGTGGATTTAAAACAAAAACGACCAATTATGCCTCTTAGCAAACAGCGACAATCGTTTGATCAGGTATCCGAGTTCGACAGAGAAAGGATAGTGGCCTACCGAGAGTGTGGATTATCTTTCAGGGAAATCGGTAATCGTGTTGGACGAAACCAAACAACTGTAACGCGGATATGTGACTGTTGGATGCAGGAGGGTACGACGGACCTTCAGTGCACCGCTTCACGTGATGACAGGAACATTGTGCGACTGATCGCTCAGTCACATCACGAACCATGGCACATCACATTCAGTCTATAACGCATCATGCAGTGTCTGCGCGTACCATTCGACGCCGTTTACAGCAGAGTGGTCTGTCCGCAAGACGTTCATTGCTTCATCTACGCTTGACGCAGAACCGCAGACGTCTCCGCCGCCAGTGGTGCAATGAAAGAAGGATGTGGACGGCAGAATGGAGTGAAATTGTCTTTACTGACGAGTCACGCTTCTGTCTGCAACACCACGATGGTCGGATTCGAGTCTGAAGACATTGTGGAGAGAGGATGTTGAACAGCTGCGTTATGCACCGCCACACTGGTCCTGCACCTGCATGTTATGGGATGGTATTGGATATCGCTCTCGCACTCTTCTAGTACGCACTGCCGGTACTTTAAACAGCCAGGGGTATATTTCCGAGGTGTTGGAGCCAGTTGTCCTTCCTTACCTTCAGGACTTGCCCACAGCCATATTTCAACAGGATAATGCGCGACCACACGTGTCATGTATTGTCCAAGGGTTCTTCGTGAATCGCCAGATTGAACTGCTTCCCTGGCAGGCTCGCTGTCCGGACCTTTTGCCGATAGAAAACATGGGGTTCATGGTTACTGAACGATTGACGCAGATTACATCCCAAGCTGCCACACCAGATCAACTTTGGCAACGTGTGGAACCTGCTTGGTCTGCTGTACTCCAAGAACACATCCAAAGTCTCTTTGAATCAATGCCGAGGCGTGTGGCAGCGGTGATCTCCAACAATGGCGGCTACTCTGGCTATTGTTTCTAGAACGATCCATACTTCACAGAAGTCTATAAGTTTAATCATTTGATACTTGGTCAACATGTTATCTACTAAATAAATTTTGTTGTGATATCTCTAGTCTTTGTTCGTGTTACAATTTCGGTGGCGAGCAGTGTAATTAGATAGTCATATAAATAAGCCCAAGCACTTAAATGCCCGATTTATACTTAAATGCCCGATTTGCGTTATTTTAATAAAAAGTAAACAAATGAATTTGATTGGATGTATAAAGGAGTAACTGCCAAGTATTTTTACCAATTCCTTTTTCCTGAGATCTTCTGATAACCCCAATGATATCCACTGCAGAGTATAATCACATTTAATGCCTTCTGTTCCATTACTTTAAACAAACATAAAACGTCAGTTTAAAGTTGGAAACGTGAACAAAGTATTCAATATAACAAAAACAAGGCGGAAAAATAAATTTATGTGAATATAAATGGATTTTGACCAATAGAATTTAAACAGACTCTTTTACCCTAGGCAAACTATGTTTTTGGTGTATGGAAACTACTATTCTTGAATGTAAAGCAAATAAAATTGAAACGATACATAAAATATAAGATAAGCATTATTTAGTATTTCTGCTTTTCGTGCAAAAGAACGAAATTGTCCAAACTTTCAGAATGTAAGGCCATTCAAAAAAGAATCATACTCGCATATGGTCAGCAAGTTTTCCAAGAACCATTTCCGTAAAACAAAAGCTATCTTTGAACATAAAGAATAAAATTCCGAATTCTTCTTGTCTTCCTACTTTGGAAAAGAAGGAAAAAATTCTCAATTTCTTTCCAGAGCGGCGCGAAATCTGATGTCTTTCTCTTTTATGCTACGAGAGGGGGAAAGAAAAAAAAACCTTTTAGAGAATGTCAAGTCTGATGCGTTTAAAAGGCGGTTTCCCGGGAGAAAGTTATTGGCCCCGTGGCATGTACTGACACACACGCGCACGTATGGTCAAGGGGTGGACCAACAATTCACTGTTGTCCACTTAATTTACAAAAGTTGTCTCGAAGATGACTTATTTATCGATCTGAATACAGGCATCTGTTGCATGGTGCGAACGATTGTTTCACTTTTGGTTGCACTGTTCTCATTTACCGTATTCGTACAGACATGTGACTCGTCATTGATCTGAATCAGCGGTTCTCGACCCATGGTACACGTACCATTGGTGGTATGTAAGAGAAAAATAGGTTGTACCAAAGGGAAAAATGTATTATTAAACTATTAAATTCAAAAATTGAATACTAAACTTCCTGTTAAAGATTTTTCTCTAACACTCGCAATTTATGTGGTTTGAGCTTTGTTCAAGGACTTTAGCAAAATATTTTCACAAATGATTCTTTTAGCCATAGATATAACGAAATTTGTCATAAATGATATTTTTGAAAGGAATAATAGAAATTTGATAGAATTTTTTTAGAATAGTGTTTAATAGGAAATAAAAATAAGTTCCTCTAAAACGATAATAGTACCTCATTAATTCTTTTAGAGTTGATCGAATTTTTAGAATGTCTTTACTTTATTCGCCACCATTTCCGGTCTCATATTGCTCTATTTTCAATTAGAAGCATTTTGTTACGTCGATTTACTATGTCTAACAACAAGCGTTTTGTCTTCTTGTTGTTTTCTATACCTTACTTTTCTAAGCGATTTGAGAATATCGTCGTTTGTTTTTGAAGAACTCTTAATATATTGTGCATTTAAATAACTTAGATTTTTAAAATGGGAAAAGGGTTAGGATTCACTAAGTGGACAAGTTATGATTCACAGGCGATGAATCCAGGACAATCTACTAGCACTGAGAATATTTCAAAACAAGAAATAAGAGCTTAACTAATTCTTAACTAAAGAGATGTAGCCGAAGTTACCACAAATTTAACTAGTTGACCCCTAAATATCGAATAAACTAGCGAAGCCATCAAGGGGCTGTAACACGGCCGAGCGTAGTAACAGATTAGATAGACGTGGAGAAAAGGCAAACCCACACTAGTCAGAAACTCTGAGACTCTCTCTAGAAGTCAGTGTAACTTCGACTTAAATACTACTCTTACTCATTTGCATTAAACGCGTTCTGGTAGGAAACTGTAAGCTGAAATTAGGATGGATAGGAAAGGAGATTTAACTTAATAACTGTTAGAAACTTATGATAAACCTTAGAAGAAATCTTACATAGAAGCTAGTTACCTAGTAGGCTAAGAATTCCTAAGACTGGGTAGGCTCACACTATTGGAGAAAACATTATATTACCAGCAGCTAAAGATATCGTTTTAGCACTATTCAGTGAAAAAGTGGCTGATGAATTTAATAATATTTTGTTATCAAATGATAGACCAAGTCGACGGATTCATGAAATGGCATATTCCATAAAAAGAGAAACTTATTGAATAAATAAAACACAGTGAGTATTTTGCATTGGAATTGGCTGAAAATACTGATATCATGAACTTTGTTCAATAATTAATTTACATACCTTTCGAACAAGATAAACGAATGGCCGAGGAGTATTTATTTTATGAATCTCTTCATTATAGACCAACTGCAAATTAAATTTCCAAAGTAATTAACAATTTTATGTCTGAAAGTGATATTTCTTGGAGTAACTGCAATGCCGTATGCAGTGACGGAACTGGGATTTTAACATGAAAATATTCCGGTGTTATTTCTCCGATAAAAAAAGTAGGACCTGAGACTAAATTTACTCACATCATGAAATCATGAAGCTTTCGTAGCCAAAACAGTCATCCCAAAACCTGAAAATCGCTTTGAATCAGGCTGTGAAAATAGCTAATTTTATTAAAATACGAGCTGTAAATTCAAGAATATTTACAATTTTATGCCAAGAGATGGACAGTGAACATGAAATGCTGTTACATTCCGAAGAACTACAAAGATAAAGTGTTAATTTGTTTACAATTAAAGATGAAATAAATGCAATAATAAAGAAACTCGAACTACGTGATCACCTGTAGTCGTTCTTCAAGGCCCTATGACGGCTTTCAGTTAAGTGGACGAAATTCTAACGCCTGCCTATGCTATCAAGTAGCCCAGGTGCCATTTATCAGCAAGACAACGCTTGTCCACGTACTGCGCGACTCTCCCAGCAGTGTCTTAGAGGATATGATGTACTCCTGTGGCTTGCCAAGTCACCAGACCTGTCGTGAACAGAGCACGTTTGGAACAATCTTGGAAGACAACTGCAGCCGTCCCGGAATATTGGTGAATTTACTGCTCGTCGCAAAGATTATGGTATGATCTTTCGCAGGGGGTCATAGGTGACCTAGTTGATTCGACGCCACACCGTCCATAGCTACCAAAGGTGGCTGTACTGCTTAATGACTTCGTACTGGCTTAATGACTTAATGGCTTCGTACTGGCTTAATGATTTAATGGCTTAACTTAATGGCTTAATGACTTAATGGCTTCCTACTGACTTCGTACTGGCAGTACTGCTTAATGACTTCGTACTGACTTGGCTGTACTGCTTAATGACACTATCCTTTTTCATGCCATAAGTTCTTAATAAAAGGATCTTTTGCTCTGAATTGTATTGATTTGTTTATCTCCTCATACACTACATACATCTTAAGTTTCACAATAATAGTTCGTTTCCTTCTAGGTGTATATATGTTTTTGTGAGATTGTATTCTTAGCCCAAATGCCCTCAAAACGTGTATGTGTCTATAAATGAGAAAAAACGCCCGTACGGGTGTAATAAAAAATGTGAAAGCTTTCAGTTTTTTTTCGGAATAAAAGTTAACTTTGGAGATAAATGTTCCCCTACCTTTTGCAGCTAATACATAAAATTTCAAATTAAGTATTTTTCCCTCATAACGAGAAAGCAAATGAAAATATTACGCACAAAACATTAACACCGAAACTTATGAAATAAAATTTTGCGCCAATTGGCTTCTAAAAGCCTCTTTGATTCTACAACATTTTACTAAGGTATCACACTAAAACATTGTCAATTTCTTCAGATCTCCTGGTGAAATATAATTAACCTCGATTTCCACATATTTTTGTAATCGTCTTAGAACATATGCTTGCATTTTGTGTAAATCCTACAGAGACGTCAGAATATCGGACTGTTCGAATAAATCTTGTTTCCAGTTCCTTTTTTATGACAGAAAGATATATATTATTTATTACCTTAGATCCTGTTACTTGTGTCTGATCCGCTTAGAAATAAAATGTGATATATTAGACGCAACAACTGTCATTTTTAACAGAAAATATAAGCTATTCTTTATTTTGGCACCACCGGATTTTAAAAACTATTCCGTTTTGATATCTTAACTCTCACATTTCCAGTCTTGATGCCCGTTCCAAGAACTAATTCCACTCTTCTGTTTTTGACAAGAGCAAAATCAGTGGCGAAATATCTTAACATACGTCATTCTACAATGATTAAATTGGCAACTTAGCACGTTCTAACAAATCATATTGTCAGTACATATATATATATATATATATATATATATCAATCTTTTTTAAAAATTTCTCTTGATCTTTTTTAATACCTCATTGATCGAATCTTTAAACCAAAGAGGCTTATATGGATGGAATGAAGACTGCATTTAATACCACAAATCAACAAACTATAATATTTTACTCTAGCTATTTACTTGAACTTCTTACTTAATATGCTTCATTTAAAGCCAGCAATTGGATGAGAAATTGTACTGATTATTGCTTTGAAGCAACAATTAAATTTTGAAGTGCCGGGCAGTTTGTTGCTCTCTTAATTATTTAACGGAGAATATAATTATTTTTCTATAAATAAATGAAGTGACTATTTTGTGTTCTTTTAATAAAGATGATAAGTAAAATTCATACGCATCATTTTAGATTTTTGACAAAGTATTTCAGTTATTCATAAAGTGTTCTTGACTGCTTTATAATACACAAAGATTTTACAAGCTATTACAAGCTTAAATAGCAAACATTGAGGGATTTATTAGTTGATTGCTTAAACCTTTTTTATCCTTAACGTTAGGATTGCATTCCTCCATAATAGTCTGACGCAAAAGCAAAAATTAAGATGCTAATTGAGGTGTGCGCGAATGCTTATATCGTCGAAACTAAAAATATTACAATTAATCTAATCACATCAGTATGCAGATGAAAAGGCACATTAGCAAACACGCACAAAAAAAATTAATTAGACAAAGGATATACGTATAGAAAGCGTCACAAATAGCGAAAATTTGGTGAAGCTCTGTGCGCATGCGCGACCACGTGTGAGTGCCAAAGTGGTCTTGTAGACAGTTTGTGTTATGGTGATGTTTGCTGTATTTTGTTTCATTTCGTCAAACTAGTGGTGTTGCGATTTATAGAAATTTTATGAATGTAGCAGATTTTGTATCAATAGAAGTTACTGTTACGCAGCGTAAGAGAATATCGAATTCAGAAATAGGTGATATTTGTATGGTTGATGTAACTGTTAATGGAGAGTCAAGGTTTATTCTAGCATCCGTATACATTCATGCAGCTGTTAATTCAGAAGATTTGAAGATGTTCTTCTTTAGCGCATTGATGAAATATTCTGAGGCTATTTTATTGATCGATGAAAGTTTACTGTAGATACAGATGTTTCTATCATTATTATGGAAGATTTCTATGTAGACGTCAAAAGAAATGACAAGGTATTTGATTTTATGAAACATCATTTTAATCTCAATATGGTGCAAAGTAATTATCCAAGTATACTTGGCAATTCATTTATAGATTTAACCTTTACTAAGAAAATGACTGCAGGGATTTTAAATTATTCATCTTATTCCTCATATTGTAAGGTTCCCTTAGTTCAAATAACCAATTATTCAACTTTTTGTTATCTTTTCTGAACTCCTCAAGTTCCCCTCACATTTCCTGGCCAGGATGCTAATTTAAAGTTAAGTGAAGTTAAGTGAACGAAAGTCAAAATGGACTTTTTTGCTTTTCGAGGAAATTCTACTTTATATCGTTTTACCACGTGCACCATTTTGACTTTCGTTGCTTCTTTCCATGTGGCCGTTGTTCTTCAGACTTTGGATATTTTGTTCTCCTGATGAGAAGGGACCTGTAGCTGCCCTCGAAATCGATTGAGTGTTTTTAGTAAATGTACGCCAAATACAAGGTTGTTTCAGCGAATTTGATTGTCATTTTGAATGAATAAATGTCATAAATAAAAAATAAAATATACGTATGCATAAAATCTTTTTTTTGTTTTATTTATTCCATATTATCCACATATTTCCGTTAGTAATTCTACGCATTAAACACCAGTGGCTCTTTAAACTAAAAGAGAGAGTATACTTTTTTTCCTTCTTTTTGGCGCGACACCACGTTTGTCACGACTGCTTCAATCATGCATGTTGAAAATGAAAATGAAGTATTAATCTACATGCGATGCTTCACACTTTACAATAAAAATGTGCGCGTGTATTTTCAGGTTTGAAAGTTACTTACTTAAATAACCACAAAAGAATTCTACTTTTGAGGAACTATCTCGAAATAATTAAAGTTAGTGCTGAAATTTCAGAGTAATATACAAGTAATCTGTATCAAAGGTTCTATCGACATATAAAACATATTTTGAATGGTCTGAAACAGATTAGAATGTTTGGAATGTTCTATAACATGTTTCTAACAGGTTCTAATGCTTACTTATTAAAATGCTTAGCATAAGAAATACAGTTTAAAGAAAACTAAGCGTTAGATTTGGAAATTAAAATAAGCAAAATAAAATTAACACAATTTTTGAAAAAAAAACTATTTTAATCATTACTTCTAGAGCCTGAGTTTTATGTAGCACATAACCCTAAAGTTAAAAAAAATGGAGTAATAACTTAAAACATGCTCGGTAAAATGTGGAGGATCCCGGAATTGCAGAAACCGAATACAGCGTAGACTTAGTATGCAGGAAATAATGCCATATTTCACTACAAATCCTCACAATTTTTTTTGAGATTCGTAAG
Source organism: Stegodyphus mimosarum (assembly GCA_000611955.2). Taxonomy (NCBI): domain Eukaryota; kingdom Metazoa; phylum Arthropoda; class Arachnida; order Araneae; family Eresidae; genus Stegodyphus; species Stegodyphus mimosarum. Next base: position 557,988 of record KK118118.1, on the reverse strand, counting down.
AAAGAATTTTTTCTGCAAAAGGATCATCGCAAGATAACCTAGCTTTTCTTACTAACGTTTGAGTCTGGTAGAAATGAGTGTCGTTTTAAGAGCTTAACTAGATTTTGGGGAACTTTCCTCAAAATCTAGTTTAGCACTTACTGTACAACCGCGTCAACCCGCATTCAGGTGACGGCAAAAAATCTCATCAGGCCCCATCATCCGTATTCAGGTGACACTTTTTGGGTACTTATGAGGTGAAGTGGGTATTTGAAAAAATTATTGTTGATTGTTGTAAGAAATAAACAAAAATACTTGTTGTAGAAAGCTGTTCGTTCTGTTTACTGAACTGAATCATGGTTTCATCGGTATCAACTTTTCTTTTTTCCTGAACAATCAATTCTTGAAAAATATGTTAAGTAATATCTACACCACATCTATTATCATTGCATTTATCAGTATTCGAATCAGAATCTGAAGATGTAATTTTGTAAATAATTAACTTTCTGAAAAATCTCAAGTATTCCTTATTGCTATTATTCGAATTTTTGTTATCCTCGTAACAGGTTTCTTTTACTAAGAATTTAATCACGCTTAATCCATTCTGAAATTTATTCGAGGAAATAAGTGCTTAAGATATACTTCGTAATTTTTCATACAGATATTTTGAGTTTTCATGTATTTTTGCCTTGTCACGAAGTAGGGATTGAATTAATTGATAGACAAATACTGAATCGTCTGTGAGAAACTGTTTTTTTACATGGTTTATTATAGTATATTATAGATTTATTATTGAATAGAACATGTGGCAACGATTAGATAATTCTTCAAATGATATAATTTTTGTCCATTCTGAGTTATAAAATGAATTAGAGGTATCCTGCTAAGTGAACCTAACTCCAGAGTGTCGCTATGGTAAACAAACATAATGAATTTTAAAATTTTAAAGAGTACATATATTCTGTTGTGGTTTAAACTCTATAGACGAAGTAGATTTAATTCAATCCAATAAGTTTAAATGAAATGCCAGAACAATGCCTAAAATTTAATATTCCAAGCAAGGAAGTCATATGGTGTACGTATCAGATATTTTCTTGAAGTTTTAAATGTCTAGGCCATGCGTTGAAAAGATGCTCCTGCTGATAACAATATCAAAATTTTAAATCTCCTTAACAACAAATTTTTGGATAACGAATCACCTTTCTTTTCTGAAACATAACTGAGTACTTTAATAAGTGAATTTTTAAGAATTTTTTTCATCTTATTTGTTTTCTTAAGCAGTGCAGAAATAATATGAACCTCAATCATCAATTTTTTTTGGTTTCATTAACGTCAGACTATCCATGAGTGATCGAGAATTTCTTTTTCTTTAATGACACTGTGAAGTTATTTTAGTAAGATGAAGATCAGAGAGTTCACCCGTAAACTGCTGTGCTTTCTACTAACCAAATTACGTCAGAGCGTCACACTTTCTAGGGTCATTCTAGAGATTATTTAACCATCATTGTTTATTCGGCATATATTTATTATTTTTATTTATTATTACAGCAGCTTTAAGTTATAGAACGCATTTCGGTGATGAATAGAATGTGCGCTACTAAATATTGAAATTTATATATCAAATTACGAAGGAATTCAAGCAGGTCTTCGATTTTAAAATCAGTCGATGTTTGCCTTTTTGTACTGCATAGATTACTCCAGTTAATTTTCAAACTCTTTTGACGATTTCCCGAACATTTCCAGTAGTATAATTCTGATGGCTTCTACAGTTCATTACTTCCATAACGTAATTTCGTTCTGAAAGACTGATCTTTAATCAACTCTCATATAGAGATGTCTGATTTGCTTTACCAGGAGATCGAACGGACCATGAAACTAATCCACATAATAATTTTTAATACCATAAAGTAAAGAATTTGTGAAAGACAATCTTTACGAGCCGCGTAGACGGTATAGTGGTTAGGGGAGCCTACTGCGATAACGAAGGGCCCAGGTTCGAATCCCAGAGAAGGTATGGATTTTGTAAATGTATAATATCTTTGTGGCATGGAGGTACTCTAAATATATGTCGAGCCGAAAGTACTCTCGAGAGGTTGATAATAGGGGAAGAGAGGTGGGAGACACCCGAACGCGTCCCCCAGGGTGCTCTTCATCAAAATTGGGGGCAGGACTGAGCGAAGTTGTACTGTCACCTGTATGCTGCTCAAGGCTTTTGCCAACGACAGGAGCATTCTTCCTCTTCTTGCCGCGATGAATTTCGTCGGCTTGTTCTGACCTTACCGTCAGACAAGTGAGATAAGGCACAACGCATCACAACAGCAGTTACTTTCCTCTTCCAACGCTACAGAACGTCCCTATCCTGTAAAAAATTTCTTCTGCATTATTAGATTTGTTTATGGAATAATATATTAAAGTTTGCTTTTACAACACGATTTTTTATTGCCAAATAATTTGGATATGTTATGCATTTGTGCACGATAATGTATGTTCCATTTGATGTTCAGTCTTCATAATCTTAATTTTAGCAAATGTGAATTCATGCCATTATCCATTCTTTTTTATTGTAACTAGATTCAAGAACTGGGGGTGTTCTAAATACATAGCGAACCGAAATTCCTGTCAAGTGGTTTCTGGTGGAAAGGGAAGTGGGGTAGGAGACCCTCGGACCCGTCCACGTACTCTCTTTCAAAATTAGGAGCTGAACTGAGAAAAGTCGCATTGACACCTGTATGGTGCTCAGGGCATATTCCAACGTCAGACGCCATCTTGCACTCCTTGCCACAGTGAATTTCATGAGCTTGTTCTAATATTGCTGTCAAGCAAGTGAGATAAGTGGCAACAACACTTAACAAGAGTAAATTATTCCACACTGTTAAGTATAGACAATAAACTGCGGACGTCCCTTTTAGCATGACTAAAAAGGCTAGAGAAATACATTATACGCTACCAACATAATACCAGTAAGAAATGCAGAGAAACAACGCACATAAAACCTCTGTGTTTGAAGATGCAAGCGATATTAATGCTTACGGAACATTTCGAAATTTCTGGGAAAAAAAACTACAGACATGAAATTTTGAATAACGTAGTCATCCACTCGTATATGGGCATCCGGAAGCCGAGATATGAAATTTTACTATTTCTTTCACATTTTGGAAAACTTTAATAATGAATTTTGGTTAACAAACACAACGATTTCAAAACATTTCAGAAACATTAATATCTCATGCATCTTCAAGCATAGAGATTTTATGCGGGTTGTTTCTTTACATTTTTTACTGGATTAAGTTAGTAGCGTATAAGGTATTTCTCTCTCCTTTTTAGCATACCTTCGTGGTGTAATGGCCACCACACTCGGCGCGTATTTGAAAAGTACCAAGGTTCGATTCCCGGCGAGGGCATTGCTCATTTCTTCGATTTACTTGTTACGAAAAATTCGAAAAGGAATCTACAGTGGCGCCTGAACTAAAAATGTTTGTGGATAATGATTCTTCACCACCCGGATTTGGCGATTGGGTCCCTTAATCCCCAGTTGCTCTTTAAAAGGGGAAGTATATAAGGTCTTTCTCTCCCCCCTTCTTAGTATGCCTTCGTGGTGTAATGATCAGCACACTCAGTGAGTATTCGAGAGGTCCAAGATTCGAGTCCCGACGAGGGCATTGTACATTTTTCATGCCTCCTGTTTCGAAATAACCTAATGTCTCTACAACCATAGCAACGCAAAGATGTTACGGTGCCTAACACTTTTCCCGTTTTGAATTTCTCTCAAAAAAAAACACTCCTTTGGGCGTAACATAAATGTCTAAAAAAAGCTTATTTTTAGTATTATTACTACTATTACCATTATTATTTTAGCAAGAAGCGCATTTATTTTGTACGCGCTGATTACATACATATAAGGAATTGTTTGAGTTTAATTCGCCGGTACATTAATTTTATTTCTTTTATTACGAAATGTTTTTTCAATCATATCCATTGCTTTAATATTGCTAAATTTAATTTGAGTATATTTAATTAAAATTTTTTGTGTCTGTGTAGATGGGTATTAGGTGAATTTTTATAAAGCTGTCTTGTTAAAATTTAACACAGCATTCAAGCTACGTGCTCTTCTTAACAACAGTCCTTTTCTGTGAAATTCTATGCTTTGCTTTTGCTTTTTTTAGACGTTTAACGAATTTGCGTCTGTCTCTTTTATATTCACAAGGACGTATTAGATATTGGTCCCTTACACAAGTGCAGTCAAGTTTTCTTGCCCTTTTCCCAAAGGAATTCAAGAAATAAAAAGCATAAAAAAGACTTTTAAAAGAAAGCAGGAAACGGAAATAGATTTTACTCTATCCTGACGTCTTTTCTTGTCGTGATCCCGACCTAAGAAAGAAAATAGGAAAGAGACGGAAAAAAGAGGAAATATCCTCTTTCTATCCTTCTCTCTATTCTTTTCTTGCTGTCTTTTGAGATGGAAGGTTAACCTAAGACGGCGTAAAAATTCAATATAAAACGGCCGAATACATTTTTTTATCCTTCTCCCTATAAAATGTATAAGAAATAAATAAAAAATTCTTTTATAGCCATTTATTCTTTCATCCCTTGAATCCCGAGATACCCCAGCACAGGTTTTTTATATTTTAGTTGTCGACATTTTTAAAGTCTCGCAGCAAGTTTTGGCTCTGAATTATTCGTTGCACTGCAGCTTACAATTCAGGTAAAAGATCATAAATAAACAGCGCTTCGCTGTTAACGTGATCACCAACATGAAATCGATATGAAAACGCATATGTATATATGTTGCATCAGAAGCTGGTAGCCACTTATAGTATAAAACTGCGCAAAAAGTAGATATTACATTTTTATTGCTATTTTAATTAACTTTATTAGCCACGCAAGCGATAGAGGTTAGCGTCGCTGAATGCCGTGACCAAGGGCCCAGGTTGGAAACCCGAAGAAGGCATGGATGTTTGCAAATGTATACAGTCCGTGAGGCATATGGACACTCTAAATATGCGTCGAGCGGAAAGTCCTCTAGAGAGATTGTGGTAGGGGAAGAGGGGTGGGAGATCATAGGACACGTCCCCCTAGGGTGCTCTCCATCAAAATTGGGAGTAAGAAGTCTTTTCGAGACCCGTCCCCCTGGGGTGCTCTCCATTAAAATTGGGGACAGAAAGTCCTTTCGAGAGGTTGCTTGTAGGGGAGGAGGGGTGGGACCCGGAGACCCTCGATCCCGTGCTCCCAGGGTGCTCTCCATTAAAATTGGAGCCGAAATTGAGCTAAATCGCAGTGTCACCTGTAAAGTGCTGAAGACTGTTGCCAACAACAGGCATAACTGTGTGCTCCTTGCCACGAGGAATTTCGTGGGCTTGAGCTGACTATAGTTCAAACAAGCGAGCATTAGCAACAACAACAGTTAATATTATTATTTTTTACGTATTGGTAATATTCATAATTTGAGACTGAATTACTGTCTTTGATGCAGCAGTTTAACATGAGTGTGGGTTTGTGTTTATATGACTGCAACTCATGATTTTTTACGATGTAATACAGACGACATATGGTATAATAATATAGTCTGGGAGACCAATTATGGTTGTTTCAAAGGACAAGGGGGAAATATGTATAATCAAACGATTCACTCCACGATAATTTATTACATATTAAGCACATACAGGTACAGGGTGATACAGAATAACACAGGAATGCGCACTGGCAGCCATAAGAAGGTGGCTCGACTGCTAGACAGTGATCTTGAACAAGTAAACACTCCGCCATTTTAGTAATCATGGATCCGTGTAACGGACAAGAGACACAAATCACAAAAATCCTGATGAAGTTCCTGAACGCCCTTTACACGTTAGTAAGCTGACAGTATGATGTACTGTTTCATTGCATGGGATCATTGGACCTTATTTTTTTTAAATGAACAGGAGATCACTGTAACTGCCAATGCGGATATTTACTTGGAGATGTTACAAACATTCTTTTACACCTGAACTGAACAATTTTCCACACGTTCAAGAAGCAGGGTTTCAACAGGATGGAGCGACATCACACACTACACGGCAATCAATGGAAGCTATGCTAGAATTTTTCGGTAACCGTGTGATCTCAAGATTCGGTAACGTTTCCTGGCGCCTAGATCGCCAGATCTGCCCGATTGTGATTTTTTCTTAAGGGACTATCTCACGAGTAAAGTATATACGACTCAACCAACAACTCTGGATGAGTTAAAACGTATAATTCAGGATGAAATCACAGCTACATGTTGCAGCCGGCAATGAAGAATCTCAACAGTTGATTTCAAGAATGCATTCATACACAAGGACGCCATCTAAAGGACGTAATTAAAAAAAATATAAATTCCATTAACGTTTCTTAAATGGCAAGTTTTAAGGTTTCAATTACTATTAATAAAATGTTTTTCTTCAATCACTCTTGGTTTTATTGGATTGTTTAAAAGTTTTCGTTTTTTTGTGTCATCTGTATAAAGTCCAACGGAATGCTATTCGTTCTCTCTTACTGTTTCTTACTCTACACGGTTAATTCTCCCTCTGCGGAAGAAGGTAGGGAGTAAAAGACATCGAAAATTTGATCATAAATACAGCATAGCATTTTAAGTGTAAAACGACGGAAGTTACTAAAACTGAAATATGCAGCATAGTGAAGTTAAAGAAAATTATCATTTGCAAAATTTAACAGCATAATCTACACTACGAATCAATATCCAGAAAAGCATTATCGGATATAGTTATATATCACGGAATCTTACTCGTATGCACGTTTTTACATCAATATGATTTTAGGCAAATTTCTATCATATTGTTAAGTTTTTCTCTTCTCTTCTTCGTCGTAAGGTAAGGGTTCCTGGATTTGGAGTGTATAACGACGACACTACTCTATGAAGTATCGAAACAAACTTTATTGGCCAGTATTTTTCAAGACAGCTCCAAAATCACGCTTACATTTGTAGAAGAACTACTATAAACACGCTGAGAAAATTAGAGGCAGAGCCTTCAGGCTATCAGGTTATAACGGTAAAGACGGCTTCACAGAACGCAAGAGTTGGACCCTCGTCCTGGGGCTGCCTTTCACCAGAGTAACGTTCCCGACTCTGCTCGGTCGTTCTCGGAACTCCACGTACTCTCGAGGCTCTCCACGCTAGAACTCGCGATGCACTCGACAATACGGTAGAGTACAGCTCCCGACTCAGTTCAGTCGTTCCCGGAAGTCAACACACTGTAAGATAAAACTCGACGATGCACTGCCTTGCGATACACTAAGAGACTCGGCTCGATGTGCTCGACGACCAACTCGACATTAGACTATGCTCTGGCTCCGCAATGATTCTTAACTGACTCGTAACTGACTCGCACTGACTCAACTGACTCTCTCTCCGCGTACCAGCAGGGTTTATATAGCTTTTGGCTTGTTTTCGAGAACGTTCTGGGCTAAACTAGGAAAAATTCGTTCTAGTAGTTTCTCCATGCGTCTATAGCATATCCCCAATTTTGTCGCCAAATGTCGCCAAACGGGCGATTTCTGGCCAAATGTGGCAACTCTGTCTTCCTTTGCCATTTTATGGCAACCGTAAGCCTTCCCTAAGCCTGCGAGGAAGCTATCTTACCGCGCCTGGATATTTCGTAACAATATTTAGGCTTTTTAAGAACTGTAACGTATACTGTGCTTCTTCCAAATTTGCTTAATGCTTTGAAGTCTTAATTTGTGTTGCCTCACTCGTCACGTTCAAGTTCTACCTTGGTATAATTAGAATTTTATTAGAATATGACAAAGAGGGCGAGGCATGTATGTCTAAGGGGAGTTATGATTTCGTTAAGGATTTCCAAGGAAACTGACTCGTATTTGAATTTCACGATAACCACCATGAAGCCACTACGTTTGTCTAGGTCTGAACCTAAGACGAAGGACGAACATTCAGCCATCTTAATCACTCGGTCACTGGTAAGGCGCTATATAAAAGACATATTCTAATATTAATCTTCAAAAGTTATTAAAATTCTAGAAAATTTAGGCTTCTCTCATCAACAGCATTATTAGTCATCCGTCGGATAAGTCTTGTGAGATGATACGAAGATGTTCCTAAGAAGAACGCATAATATTTTATTCTGGTCCACATCGTAATCAAAAAGAAAATCTGTATTCCAGACAGATACCAAACTCTCAAATAGACAGGTAGAACGCTCTCAGCTCAACTTATAAGGTTTCTCCTTCAATCTCTTGACTTTCTTCGTGAGCATAAGCTGGGAAACCCTATGTGGAGGACAGTGAGCAAATCTAGGCTATGTCCTTTAGTGTTGAAGAACTACAAAGTCAGAAGGAGGGTTTAAAAGTGACCCTTTAATTCAAATAATTACAACTCTTCAAATTGAGAGTAAGCCACTACTTGGAACTAACTAAA
>KK118118.1:499453-548755 GCA_000611955.2 Stegodyphus mimosarum | reverse complement strand
AGTGTTCACAACTACCACCTGACTTCAATTCTATTGGGGTTAATTCTTCGACTTTCAAGACCTCGGACCTCCCCTAAAACAAATCTGAAATGCCCTGAGGTTCTAACATAAAATGAACTTTAAACTTTTGTGTGAAACCAGAGAACACTACATACAACATTCAAATATTTTCAATTGCATTTCATACATATAATTCATTCTTTCAATCTTCAATTCAAATTTTCTTTAAATGCTCATTGCGTTAAATAACACTTATATATTCACTTTCTAATTTAGCGCGCTTTACGCTTTTACATTACATTTTAATTTTAACTTGCGTATCCTTTACGCTTTTCCAAAATATTCGATATTCACAAAACCAGTGCTTAAGGCTTACATAAAATGCATTACATAGAAAACAGTTTTACATTAAATACATTCATTATTTATACATAGAAATACAATACAACACTTTTGCTATACAACTTACGTACTAGTTGCTTTTAATTAACACAATTCAATTTCCTATTTACAGAGAGTCTTTTGACTAAAATCGATGAATCCCATGTTCTGATTACAAAGAACATTTCACAAATAGTCTCACTGTTTCTCAACTGAAAACTCGAATTTCTTCCGCTGCATGTTTAACTTGTTCCTTCAAGCGTGTCCTTTACGCTTTCGGCAACCCGATAACCGGCCTTTGACTCTGGTAACTTCCCTTTTAAATTTGCAACTTGCACTTAAATCAGAAACATAACTGTGTGAATTTAAAAAGAAAATAAAGAATCTACTTATCTTTCTGCCAGTCTGTTAGTTGTTTTTTTGTCCATTCCTGAAAGGTTGGATATACTATAGTATGGGCGACTCGTTGTCTATTACTCCTAGATTGAAACTCTGGGGCCGCCTTTCGTTTGGTCGATCTTCTTTCCTCCAGAAATACCTTGTTGGGACAAATGGTGGGACTTTATTCTGGATAATGCGTCGGCCACTACATTGTCTTTTCCCGGTGTGTGTTTGATAATGAGATTAAATTCTTGCAACTTTAGGGTCCACCGAATTAAGCGTGGCGAAAGATTCTTTCCTGAAAATAATCTGGTAACTGCCGCATGATCTGAATATACTGTTACGGGAGAACTCCCAAAATATACACAAAATTTTTGAACAGCTGCGAGCACTGCTAAAGTTTCACGCTCCGTTGCCGAATAATTTCTTTGCGTATCATTCAATGTACGACTAAAAAAGGCAATCGCTTTTCTATTTTGTGTTAACACGGCTCCGATTGCGTAATCTGATGCGTCTGCATAAATTTCTAGACCCTTGTCTTTCTCTGGGAACTTTAGAACCGGTGCATTAATTAAAGATTCTTTTAACTTCTCAAACGCGGCGTTTGCTTCTGAAGACCACGCAAAACGAACTCTTTTCCTTCTCAACTTTAACAATGGTTCAGCAATTTCTGCGAAATTTTTAATAAAAATTCTATAATATGAGCACATACCCAAGAAAGTCGCTAACTTTTTGGCTGTATTCGGAATTGGGTAATTTTTCACTGCTATAACTTTAGATTTATCTGTTTCGATCCCCCTTTGAGAAATTTTGTACCCTAAATATTTGAGTTCTTTTGCCGCGAATTTACATTTCTTAATGTTCACTTTAAGTCCTGCATCTTTCAAAAGAGTAAAGACTTCTCGAAGGTCTTTAATATGTTCTTCCAGCGACTCTGAAGTAACAATTATATCGTCAAGATAAATAAATGTACTTTTTCCTATTAACGGCCTTAAAATTTTGTCCATGCACCTCTGAAACGTGGCCGGGGCTCTCGACAATCCAAAAGGCATACGCAAAAAGCCATATGTACCGTATTTTGCTATGAATGCTGTTTTGTGAACATCTTCCGGCTTTATGCTTATCTGAAAATATCCTGATGTCAAATCTAGCGTGGTAATGTATTTTGTTGGTTTAATACTTCTGAGAATTTCATCAATTACCGGAAGTGGGTAAGTTGGAAATTTTGTTATACTATTAAGCTTTCTGTAGTCAATAGCGAACCTGTACCTTAATGGATCAGTTAACGGCAAATCATTATTTTTTTTACACAAAACCACCGGACTCGCATATGCACTCGAAATAGGAGTTATTATTTTGTTTCTTAACATTTCATCAATATGGTATTTTATTATTTCTTCCTTAACTTTGTCGTACTTGTAAGGATGCTGACGTATAGGTTCATCCGTAGTTAATTTAATTTCGTGTGCTACACTCTGTGTGAATCCAGGAATATCATCAAATAAATCAGCAAAATAACTTACCACTTCTCGAAACTTGTCCTGTTCTTCGGGCGTTAGATGGCTTAAATCCACTTCAGGGGGAGGTGTTGATTTCTTTTTAACTGGGTCCATGGTGACTTGCAAGGTGGAGTTTTCAAAATCGATTTTCGCATCCACAGCTGAAAAGAAATCTGCTCCTAAAATAACCGATGCTTGGAGGTTCTTCACTGCAAGAAACATAATTTTGTTTTGTTCTTCGCCGATTTCGATGTACAGCTCGATTTTTCCCATGCATTGACACGTTTTTCCTTGGGCTGCTACCACCTTCATTCCTTCCACGCTATGCAGACGATATCTACGAAAGTGCGTCTTAAAAAAATCCTCTGCTAAACAGCTTCCTTGAGCGCCGGTATCTAACAGAGCTGTAGCGGGTACGTTGTTAATTAGTAACTGTAGTCTCGGTAATTCAATGTTTCTCACCATGACCGTATTGAGCTGTACTTCAGAGGGATTTTTCTTCTCCTCGGAACATTGCACCCCCTTCCCCGCAATATTCCTTAGTAGTTTAAATGCTTTGCGGGTGTTTTCTTGTGTTGCTGGCTTCTGCCTGGGGAGAATGATTTTCTTCCGTAGTTGGAATTATTTTGTTGGCGCTGTACTTGGCGCGGTTGACCGCTCGCATTTTGACTGGTACCAGTAGTTCTCGGCCATCGTCTGTTTCTTCCTTCGGCATTCTGGTTCCCCTGCAGCCGCTGTTCATACGATTGTCTCCGTTGATTTTCGGCCGCTCGCCGGCTCTCGAATTGCACGGCGAGTTCAAACAGCTTGTCCAGCGTCACGGGATTTCTTAGCTCCATGAAATCTTGTATAGATGGTAACAATCTGGGCAGGATTATCTGGATAATCTCCGGGTCCGGCCTCGTGCCATACAATAATTTAAAGACTTGTATTTTTCTCAAAATAAATTCCGATAGTTCGTCCACCCGCTGTTGATACTTGCTAAACAACTCAGCCTCGAGTTTCGCACGGTCTTTAACCACAGGAAACGCTCTCAAAATTGCTAGTTTAAAATTCTCGTACGTGTAAGTCGGCGTTCCTGGTTCTCCCAGCAGACATTTTCCGATGCACTTATACCAGGTCGCTGCTTGGCCCCTCAATGCTCCTGTCGCTAATATGACCTTCTGATGTTCCGGAACTGGATACAGCAAAAAATGCGCTTCTAACTTTTCCAGGAATGTGTTCACAGGTCCTCTGGCATCAAAAACTACTGCCGGCTTCATGGCTGCTCTGATGGTTTCCACTATGAATCCAAATCCATCAGGCATTGCAGCTGGATTTTGGGATGTACTTGGCATATTCCAACTTCCTTCCATCATTTTAGCTGTTCGGGCGCCATTATAAGGTTTCTCCTTCAATCTCTTGACTTTCTTCGTGAGCATAAGCTGGGAAACCCTATGTGGAGGACAGTGAGCAAATCTAGGCTATGTCCTTTAGTGTTGAAGAACTACAAAGTCAGAAGGAGGGTTTAAAAGTGACCCTTTAATTCAAATAATTACAACTCTTCAAATTGAGAGTAAGCCACTACTTGGGCTGAACTAAAATAATATGAAAATAAAGTATGTTAACAAATTCAATTCCCTAACTTAGCTTAAGTAGGACGGCGAGGGAAGCTTAACTCTTAGTGAAATGCAATAATGCGAATTTCACTAGCAAACACTGGTAATTGCAAATGCCTATGAAGGAGAACTTTCAGTAGACAGAGGAAATCTTTGCGCGCACAGCCTTACGGCGATAAATCCAAGGCTCTGTCTTTCCCCTCGTTAACTCCTGCCTTTTAACTGCTAACAGATATATGCGATTTGCATAAATATCTCGCTCGCGCTAAATTCGGGCAGCAACTGAAACTTTGAGATATCGATAGGAAAGTTCAAACTAAAAATAATTTGGTAAATTAAAATAATGAATGCTACAAACTGACTTGGGATTGTTAGTGATTCCAGAATTTCTCGGAGTATGATTTACTCATTCCTAAGCTTTAGAATGATTGTTACAAGTGAGACACATGGATTAAGATCTCAAAATGTGTAGAATCGTTTCAATTTAGACAGCATTTAGAACATGTGACGAGTATTCGTTCAAAACCACATTCGTGGGAAAGCAATGGGAGATTGATTTATATTAAAACTGATTTACACTGAACTGATTATTATTGCGCTTTATTGGATTTTTGTATTTTTTTTAACTTGGTAACACTATATAGAGCCCTATTATATGCAGGGTTTGTCCGGAAAGTAGCGAGCCTCATTTTTTCTCTCCCAATTTATAGATCGAAAACAAACAAAAACTTAGTATTCCTCAAAGTACATACTTTCATCATCAGTACACTTTGACCAGCGCGATGTCTATGCAGTATATACCTTTTGAAAGTCCTTGGGCGGGATGTCCTATAGAAGAATAAAACATGATTGCTTGGATGTTCTCCACAGTGCCCACATGATGTCCTTTAAAAGCTCATTTCAACCTAGGGAACAAAAAGAAATCGGGACTAGGTCATGAGTGTAGAGTGGGGGGGGAACCGTCACTACACCGATCTGAGTCAGGTAGAACGTCACAACAAAAGAGTTATGAGAGGGCGCATTATCATGATGCAGTTTCCATGACCGTTGGAACGCCTTTCGGACTCTGGTGACCCTGCTCTAAAGTTGCTAAACGTTACTCTAACATTTTTTTCTCATCGTAAGTACGACAATGTCACTACGCAGTGGTTTACACCGCTGCACTTGCCGAGAGCATGAAGGCGAGCAACCCCAGTACCGACGGAAAGCTGAAGGTCCCTCCCACTCCTTCTCACCAGTAGTACCGTTCGACGCTGTACAATCGCTTCGCAGCCAAACGTTGTTCATGAACTTTCGCAACAAGTTCTAACCCCAGGAGATCAAAGTTCCACATCCAGGAGGTTCAAAGGACGACCCACCGCTACGATGAGCGTCAATGACCGATATCGGTTGTTATCCTCACGAAAGAATAGAACCACAACTCCAACTCAACTCAGATTTTCTTTTGCCGCAGCAAGCGGAATTTTACTGTCAGCGTCAACCGTGGGCCAAAGGATTCACAAAGCAGGTCCGTACGCGGGGTTACCAGCCATTTGCGTGATGTTCACTTAAGGTTATAGAATGGAGCGTTTGAAGTGGACACGTCAACACATCCTTTGGAAGGTTGATGAATAGAGGGCTGTTCTCTTTACGAATGAGTCCAGGTTTAGCCCCAAAAGTAACAGTAAGCGTTATTTCATTTGAACATGTTATCATCTATCAAACTCCGTAAAAGATATGCGTACAGAGGAGCAGTGTCTGTATTTGGTTGGTATCACTTTGGGTAGACGCACATACCTCCATATCTTTCCAAGTGTAACCGCGAACGCTCAGGCTATAGAGATGATATCCTTGATGCTTATGTACACTCTTATGCTCAGGCAACAGATGATAATTTCTTGCTACAGGACCGCTTGACCGCACAGGACTCGAATCGTGGATGATTATCTTCAGCAGCAAACATTTCAGTGTAAGGATCACCGGACCTGAATCCTATCCAGCATGTCCGGAATGCTCTACGAAGACGTATAGCTGTTCTCAGTTCTCCGTTCTAGAACTTTCTCATGTTTACTAATGCTTTGCAAAAAGCAATGGTTATCACTTCCTACGGAACTCATAGACCGCATAACTGACAGCATCATACTTCGCTGTATGTGCTGTATTGCTTCTAAAGTAGATCATATTCCATATAGAATGTAATTTTCCTATACCAATCTGACACAACTGATTTGTTCATTTTATACGTAGGCTAATTCCTATAACACCATAATTGTCTGGTAATTTCCTTTAATATTATTTTGTGCATCGCTATCTGCTGTACATTGCGGCGTTTTGCTTATTTAATTCACTGTTCAATCCTTAAACCACACAAACACTAATAAGCGAATAATCGCTTAAGCGTGTGAATAGAGCTGTAAGACTTAGGAAGGGTTAACTACCCTTTATTTGTCAGAATAAATATAATACAATCAACTTCTAATTCGGAGTGTTACAGCAAAGCTTCCACTTGGGCTTGAACTTAAATGAATATAAAATTGAACTTAATTAAGCTTAACTAAATCTAACTGAAAGATACAGTCGAAGCTATCAAGATTGTAAGTAGTTGGCCCCTAAATCTTAATTAAGTCGTCCAAGCCAAACAAGGGCCTAAAGTATGGCCGAGAGTAGCAATAACTTAGAGAGACTTAGCCTAGTCAGAAACTCAGGCTTTCTCTAAAAGTCTGTGAAACATCGATTTATATACTACCCTTTACTCATTTGCATTATCTGCGTTCCTGAAATTAAATTCTGGTAGGAAATTGTGAGCTGAAACTAGAAATAATAGGAAGCAAGCATAAACTTAAAATAACTGTTAATAAAATGAGAATAAATCCTATACACACGTTACTAAAATTTCTCTTTTGAACCGATTAAAAATCCATTTTACGTTCCTTTTTCGCAAAATGAGTCCTTTATTCTGTTCGTACGTATGGATGTAAAGCAAAAATATCGTTCAAATGGACTGGAGAGCGGTCAAAATAGATATTTTCGTTGAAATATGATATCTGAAATTTTTCGGGATTAAAATATTTACTTTACTTCTAACAAGAAAATAAAAATGGGACGTAAGCATTGGAATCACACTTCTCTTCATCCAGATTATATGTCAGCTTTCGACACCTCTCCAGCGTACATTGGGATTTTCCAGCTATATTGAAATTAGTGTAGCTTTTAGTTTTTAGACGGTGTTACCTTCTGAAGATATAGTTACGTCAAAGGAAAGGGAGTCTTAACTTCTGTGTCATTAACATGGTATTGCAAGAGACATTAATACTCTTTAATTATTTAGTTTTATCTGTCATTTATCACTACAGATAGGGTAGGTGTTATAAATTTCTGCATAAAACTGTCAGGTTTTATGAGTACACAGGTGCCTACAATTGATTTTCCAAACATTTTGTACGCTGAGGAGGTAAAAACATGTCTTGCGGATAGAACTGAAACTCCAATTTACATGTTATGCAGTACCAAACATCAGTGACAGCATATTGCGGAAAGTGGGTGCCTTACAACTTGCAGAAAAGGATGATATGTGCCTTCACGCCAGCTGCGTCCATTTCAGTATTCCATAAGCATACCTATATATTGACAAGCAGGTCATGTCTCTTTGTACTTCCAGTGAGTAAATGTAAAGGTGTTTAGTACCGATTGCAGAAAGATTAAAGCAGAAAATGTATCATCAAGAACGCTTCATAAGCTATCAGTCCTAAGAATCAGATACTGAAAATCATCATGTGACATCAATCGATAACTGAATGATACTTTATTATTCAAAAATATTATTCAAAGACTTTCTGGTTACGAAGGGATCACAAGAAGCTGCATCAATTCGGCCTATTTTTAGCCGGCACTGGACTACATCAGATGAGCGCATGTGGTTGTTAAACAACTGTCGTGAAATTGTCAGATCTCCTCCATATTCTTCGGACTTTGATCGAACCTATCCGACAAGTGACTTTACAAAAGAATAGGGAGACATAACATTTCTTCTAGAGATCTACTAAAAGCAATTCCCACAAACGATTAGTACAAATTAGAACATCCTTACACGAAAACAAATTAGTTGAATCCCTAATGGACGATATAAAAAAATATTGAATGTCCCATCATTTAAGTGTTTTCATAAACTGTTTGATTAAAGTGTCCGAATTATGTGAGTTCATATTTTCAAAATATTCAAGAGAAATATTTTTAACCAAAGAACTTTGAAAACCTTTTATTAAAACTAGCAGGCTTTAAAAAAGGTGATAATTAGTATACTTGAGAAAAAAATATTATTTCGCTCATATCTAATTAATTGCAAATAAAACTGGAAAATGCAAGTGTTCGAAAATAAATGTTCCTGAATCTTTCATTTTAAAGCATTATATTTTGTAAAGATTTTTAAACATTTATGTGGAAACTTTACTTAAGGCTTTTCTCTAATTTTTTAGACAAATTTGCCTTCTTGCCCGCTGGCCGAATTGTGTATTTTTGCGTAGATCGTAGATAATAAAATGGCCTGCTTGTAAATGTTTTCAACTGCAAATATATTTTTGAAAATGCAAATTATCATTTGTTACTATGCAGTTTTAGTTTTATGCAAAATGGTTCTTTTAAAGAAGCAATGGGCGGAAGGCTTTTATTGTGCTCTTTCCGAAATAAATTATTCGAATGTAGGTATTAAAATCTAATGTATACACCACATGACTTCCTTGTACGGAATATTAAATTATACGCATTTTTTCCTGCCTTTCATTTAAACTCATTTCCCCGAATTTCAATAGAGACATATTTTCCATTCAATTAATCCAGTTTTCACTTCGATAAAAGGCAAAAATACATGAAACCTCAAAAAATCGTTATTAAATATTACAAATATAGAAAAGTATAATACATAAATACAGTTAAAACAATTTGAAAACAATTTTTACAATTAAAATTAGAGCAAAAATAAGCAATTCGGCCAGCGGGCAAGAAGGCAAATTTTTTGGTGCACAAAACGGAAAGTTTGCTTTTGGTCTCACTCGGCAAAAAGACAATGAAGGCGGAGAAACTGACTTAATTTGTTGTGGACGCTATGTTGAGTCAATATATGAGATAATTTAATAACTTAATCATAATTCGAGAATGGATTAAGCACAATTTATTTCGCAATAATAAAAGAAGACGCTATGTTGTTATTCCTAACCTTAGTTTCTTTTGATTGGCAACAAATAAATTATTTTGCTATGTTTAAATATAAACAAATATGACTGCTGTAGCAAAAACAAATTAGGCTTGGCCGCACTTAAACAACTTTGGAATTGTTGATAATTTTTCAACTATAACATGTGGGTTAACTAAAGGCATTAAAAACCTTAACCGGAACATAAGAACAAATTAATTCAATCATTTCTAAAGGAAAAAAACATAAGAATTTACAAACACATAAGAATAAGGCAACTGAGCTCACTGAGCCGAGTCACATATATATACACACACCTTTGGTGCTGCCGATTGCAACCAAAATAGGAGGTGCACATCTGAATGTTATAGCAGTCCTATATGCACAATTTCAACGTTCTGCGTGTACTGTGTTTGAGTTATGCGAGATAGATACATACACACGTAAGCACGCACGCACAGACTCCACAAAATGTCTGTCCAGAATGCACTTTATATTAGTTTTGTAATTCTTTGAGGAAGAAAATAGACCTTTACTCTGTGGTTTTAATTTACGTATAGATGCCTTGTAAAAATATCGTTAAATTGCATTCGACAGTGGTCAAAATGGAATTTTCTTTGAAATATGACACCCGAAATTTTTCGTGATTTCAAATCTTCGGTTTTATTTCGTACAGGAAGTAAAAATGCTGTGAAAGCCAGGAGTTACCGGTATCTAAAGCAAAGATATATAATATTGTCAATAAGAAAGACAAAATCATCAAAGTTTGGCTTTAAGGACAAATATTAATCAAAATACATATCTAAGGAGAAATCGGAATGATTCAAATGTTGTAAAGAGTTTAAAATTAAAAGAAAATCGGCAAATTAAAAGGACAGTTGTATAATCATTAAATCGTTCGGTATCGACTGTAAACAAACTGATTAATACTTGTTTTAATATTAAAAAGTTAAAAAAACACAATGTGCATCGTCTGTCTTCACGGCATATCGCCGCAAGCAGAACGGGCTACAGAATTCTGTTAGAGAAACACTTATTCGAACAAAAATGGAAAAATGTTGTCACAGTAGACGAATCTTTTATATATTTAAATAACTGCAATAAAAGAAGATCCATTCGTTATCATCAAAGAGAAGAAAAATATCTTAGAATATGTTCAAAGAATTCGAGGAAAGTTTTTCAAAGGGATTTATGATTGTTGCTGGTTCTTCGTATAACGGTAAATAAAAATTCAAGACGTTCGGAGAGCTGTTAAGGTAACTCCATATATTATCAGGAACATATTTTATACCCGATTCGCAAACACAAAATACCTTCTCTTTACCACCAATGCCATCAATCAGTAAAGCAGTATCAAGAGAAAACAAGCAGGCGTACATCAAAATAAAAAGCGAATTGTCCAAGCTTCAACCTACAATCCTGCTTGGACTCGTTAAAGCTGTTTAAGAGGTATGGGATAAAAGACCTCTTTCGATTCTAAAAGATGCTTTATTGTCATGGAAATTGAGGTGTAGAAAGATAGTGAAGATTAAGGGTTATCAAATGGAACATTTAAAACACAAAAATGTTAGATACAATATTTCTGTAGTTACAATGAAACTCCTCTAAAAAATGCGCCAACGGCATCTGTACATGCTTATATCTTTCAATTCGTGTTTTAATGTATGTGTAATTATGCTTGTTTCCTCTAATACATATTCATTTACTCATTATTTATTTAATTATATGTATTAATGTTTATTGATATTATACATCTGTTGCCGGTTCGAACGCTAGATGGCGTTGGGCTGCACCTGTAGAGGTGTTTTATTTCACGAAGTCAGCTGGACTTTATAAAAGACGAGAAATGATAAGACGATGCAGGGTTTCCCTTATTTTGCATAACAAATTTATTTTAAGTTTGATACCTTTCCTGAACCTCTCAACTTCCCCTGGTATTTTCTCGCCAGGATGTAAATTTACAGTGAAGTGAAGTAAATATTTAAACAGTGCATTTCTAAGTTTACTCAGAGCATGATTTCGCTAGCCAGCGCACGTTTCGTTGCTATCTCGCTGTTACGCTAGTAAGCCTCTTGACCGTTTCGGATTATCGTCCCGCCTGTTAGGTTTTGTGAGTCAACCTGTAAGGCGTAATTTAACGTTCTAATCCAGCATTATTTTATTTTAAATTCGTCCTGAATTGTATTCTACATTTACGTTTTACCCGCAAGTTGACGGTGCTTTTGTAACTCACGAACTTCGTACCTTTCTTTTAAACTTTGAATTAATAAAGGTTTACTTTTTACCCTTCTTCTGTGCTGGTAATTCATTTACCCCCGGGCGAGAATTCGCCAGATTCATTGTAGGACTATTTCTGGTTTATGTGGAATAACTGAGAAAGATCTTACAAGGAAAAGAAATAGATTTCCCCCCCCCCCAAAAAATTATCTTTATATAGCGGATTTTAGAAAAAAAAATAAAACGTTTAGCTAATCATCTACCAATAAAAGGCCACAATATAATTTTTTTACAGTACAATTGCTTGAAATTCGCAACCATGAAAATTCAGAATTCTTAACAAAAATGAAGACATAAAAAGCATTTAAAGCATAAAGCATTTAAAAACTTGCATAATAAAGAGCCTACAGGTACTAAGAAAAAGACAATATATTGCGTGTAAGACGACAGCAAGCTTATTGTAAAAAGTAAGCTTTCGTATTTAATGTTTAATGTTATTGTGAAGACTGTGTTATAAGGTATTTCCCCCTCCTTCTTAGCATGCCTTCGTGGTGTAGTGGTCAGAACGCTTGGAGCGTATCTCAGAGGCCCGTGGTTCGAGTACCGGAGAGGACATCGCCGATTTTTCATTACTCCTGCTTCTAAATAACTAATGTCTCTACAGTGTACGTGTGAATGCAATCAAAAGGTGCCGTCCTAAATCAAGAAACCCCGTAGATTTTACCGCCTGGATAAACTCTATGTGACATAATTTTTATAGCATTCATAGAAATTCCCACTCAGAAATGTTTCCTTATTTTTACATTGTTTCCAGTTTAAATATCTGAAATCTTCCCTGAGTAACATTTTAATGTGCTACGGACACACACAAAAAAAAATTCTTTAATTTATTTTATTTCTCACAATACTCGAGCCTTCATGCGTAAAATGATTCTACGGATCGTATTTTATTTATTTCAAACGTTCTCAAATCCTCTTGAGGATTTCTCTTGATTCATAAATCACTTTATGAGAAAGAAAGAAAGTTGAAGCTCAGAGGAAAAATCTCTAGTTTTATTTTGACAGGCACAGCTTCGCTGTTAAGACATGCTGAATATTTATAACGCCGAAAAGCTCATATAGCATTGAAAAAAATCAGCTCATTATTTTTTTGAAATCCTACAGCTTTAATCTTGTTTGAACTTGGAAAAGAAAACTTTGTATTCGTTTCTTCGTAGGCATAATCTGCCTCATAATTCACCAACAAAAGAAAATGCTAATGTAAGCACTTCTGTATATTCCGTGTATAATCGCCGTCTGACATTTAATTTCTAATAACAATCCCTCAACAGTATTATATACTAGGGTTTAATACTTTGCTACGTCATTGATCTTGTTTCTTACTCCTTTTGTAACCTTTCAATTTCTCGGGGCGTATTTATTTGGGGGATGCTTACAATTAAAGTAATTTGTCATAACTGACTTTCTTCTGCATTATAAACGAATTGCATGCAGATATTTGCAATCTGTCTTGTTAGCTATTGAATTCCCTGTTATTGTATTTGCGAAAACATTTTTGCTTGTTGCGTTTTAAGCCGGATACTGTATTCAAAATAGCACAGTTAATTGTTTTTGCTTACGTGAGGTTAGTGCGATTTTATGAGTGAAAACTGGGCAGTATACAAAATCAATGTGCTTGAGACTCCTATGTCAAATTTCATGATTTAACTTTCAATGAATATATATCGACAAGGAAAGAAACCACAGCATTTCGACTTCTTAGAAGTGTAAGCTACCTAAAGAGCTGTCGATAGTCAACCACAATGATACATGCGACATGCGACGGAGGACGTGGGCACCACCCCTTTACCATATGGTTAATTGGTGTAGCGCCACGTCCACCAGTGTTAATATAAATATCAAGGACTCGGACGCCTAGGTGCATTAGATTTCACTTATTGAGCCTGACTGGCGTAAGATAAAATGTTCTACTGTACAAGGTTATATGCATGCAGGGGTAGGATATGGAAACAGTAAGATGATAATGCATAAAACAATTATATGTGGAGATATGCTGAAATATAACATACCAACACAGATATCATAGATACATTAAACATATGTTACATAAAAATCAATAACTAACATACTATTATACCTACATTAATCAAACATTACCTAAATATCAAGGACTGAGGCACTAGTTGCATTAAAATTTCACTTACTACTCCACACAGGGGCGCGTTAAGATATTCTATGGTACATAGTTATTTACATGCAGGGGTAAAACATGGAAAAAGTTACTTAACAATTATTAACACCCAATATCCTAAATACATTAAACTTTTGTTACGTAAACATTAATGACTTGGATACTATGTTTACATTGGACAGACATTGTATGGATATCACAGACTCAGACGCTGTGCTTTAAGCTTCACTTATTGCGCTACACAGCCACATATTAAAGTATTCTATGGTACAAGGTTATATATGTGCAGGGGTAAGTAAGGCATAGAAAACAGTTAGATAATAATGCATAAGACAATCATGTGTGGAGACATGCTGAATTATAAGATACAAACACAGATATCATAGATACATTACACATACATTACATGGAAACATCTAGATACATTACACATACATTACACACACGTTACATGAAATTTAATGTCTAAAATACTATATCTTCATTAAAAAGGCGTAGCCTAAATATCAAAAAATGAAGGCACTGGTTGCATTAAATCTTCACTTAACTGCACCACACAGGGGCACGTTAGAATAATCTATGTACATAGTTATTTACATGCAGGGATGAAACTTGTGGAGAGTTACATAACGATTATGGAAACAATATTATATAAACACTAAACATATGTTACATAAAAAATAGTGACTGAGATACTATGTTTACATTAACCTGACATATATCAAAGACTCAGATGCTATTGCGCTACTCTGGAGCATGTTAAAATATTCCATGGTACATAGCCATGTACATGCAGGGGTAAAACATGAAAAACAATTACATATTAATGCATGATGCAGTCATATGTAGAGAGATGCTTAAATATAAAATACAAACACTGATATCATATATACATTACACATACATTACATGAAAATCAATGACTGAGTTTGTCTACATTAAACAAACATTATTTATATATATATCAAGGACTGAAACTCTGGTTGCGTTAAAACTTCACTTACTGCGCCTCACAGGTGCGTGTTAGAATATGCTGTGGAACATAGTTATATACATACAGGGGTAAAGCATGGAAGACAGTTACACAAAATTGCATAGGATAACCATATGTGGGAGCACGCTACAATACAGAATACAGTCCCTGATATCATGGGTACAGTAAGCATATGTTACATAAAATCGGTACAATAAACCATTGGACAGTTATATGAAGAAACCATGCTAAAATATATAAAAAAAATACACAAATATCATAAATAAAAAAAAAACATATACTGAGTACAATCAATAGTTTAGACACTATATTTACATTGAACACACGTTACATATAAATCAATGACTTGAACACTGGTTACATTATAGCTTCGCTTACTATGTTGGAGTTACATCAGTACATTTGAACTGTAGTATAGCACATTTTGTCTTAGACACACATACGCACAGTTTGCAATTTGCAGATTACATTTGGAACAAACTTACAGATACTATTGCGTTTTAATATTACATGTGCCTATGTGGTTTGCATATTGGGTGTAAAATCAGACGCAGAGTTTAGGCGTCCATTCATTACAAATTTCACTGTAACTGTTGTAACGTTATGCAGTTCATATTGCATTGAGTATATGCAAGTGTGCTTAGGCTGCGCGGACTGCTATATTTGGCATAAGTCTGTGTTTAGGTCTGCCAGCTTATCCATCATACGTCCAATTTTTTGGATTAAGTGGCGCTGCTTAATAAGGAATTTACAAAATGACTGTCTGTTAGTCGTTGGTATAGGAACATGTTGTCCCTCTGTGAGTGGACAAGAAGTTAGGTAGTGCTCCGGGGAGCCTGTGTGTCCACACGTACATTGATCTGAGGAACAGATGCCAAATCGGTAGAAGTATACAGGAAAAGGTCCATGTCCCGAAATGTACCTAACCAGCTGTGTATTGGCAATGTTCCGTTCTGTGTCCACATAGCTGATGTGGTAGTGGACACGTCTTCCAGTGGTACTGTCATCCCATTCTTGTTGCCACTTGCCAATGGCTTTAAGTCGTAGTGACTTCTTTAGAAATGTGACCGGCCATGGGATATTGAACTGCAAGTCTGTCGGGCCTAACGCCGCTTCTTTGGCAAGTTGGTCCGCCATCTCGTTTCCGAGATGACCCGCATGTGCTTTGATCCATTCAAGCTTGATGTGCAGGTTGCATTGGTGCAGATTTGCTTGAATGCCCTGTATTATTTTACTGACATGGTTGGGGTTCATGATGGCATGCAACGACGACAAACTGTCGGTTTTGATGGTGGCATTATGGATGTTAGAGGAGAGCAAATAG
Organism: Stegodyphus mimosarum; assembly: GCA_000611955.2. NCBI lineage: Eukaryota > Metazoa > Arthropoda > Arachnida > Araneae > Eresidae > Stegodyphus > Stegodyphus mimosarum. Next base: position 533,006 of record KK118118.1, on the reverse strand, counting down.
TTAACTGCTTGGGCAATTGCTATCGCTTCTCCTTGAAAAACACTGTTATGCTGCCGCAGTTGTGCCTTCCATCTTGCTTGAATTGTATCATGTCGCATGACTATGTATGAGCATCCCGCTTTTTCATCGATTTTGGAGCCGTCGGTGAAGATGTTAAATAGTGTTGGGGAATTAGTCGTAGACGGGTTGATGGTGACTTTGACACCAGTGCCTTTGCTCGCTGGGTGGACATGCAGTGGTCGATCAATGACTTCATATTCTTCCGGATGGAAGCATTCCTCGTCAAACACAGTTGACTTTTTGAGTTGCAGTATAATCTGTCTGGCCGCCTCTTCTTCAACTCGTATGTGTAGTGGCAGTAGACCAGCTAATACATTAAGAGCATCTGATGAGGTTGTACGGTAGGCCCTACCACAATGATACAACGGTCTTGTCATCGATGGTAATTTTTCCGCGTTAGATTATAAGGTATTCTCCTGCCTTCTTGGTGTAATGGTCAGAAAACTCGGCGCGTATTCGAGAGGTCCGAGGGTCGAGTCCAGGCGAGGGCACTGCTCATTTTTACCGTCTCTCAGCATAAAAAAAGTCCTAATAACTCTACAGTGACGAATGACTAAAAATGCTGGTGGATGAGGATTCCATCCCTCTAGGATTTGGAGGTTGAGTCCCCTAATCCCCAGTCACCCTTTAAAAGGGGAAGTATTTAAGATATTTTTCCAGCTTACTTAGCATGCCTTCGTGGTGTAGTGGTCAGCCCACCCGGCGCGTATTCGAGAGGTCCGATTTCGAGTACCGGCGAGGCCTTAATTCATTTTTCATGTCTTCTGCTTCGAAATAACCTAATGTCCCTACAGTGGCGCCCGAACTAAAAATAATTGTGGATGATAATTCTCCACCACCAGGATTTGTCAATTCGTTCCCCTAATCCCCAAGGTATTAGGGGAAATGTAAGTTATTTCTCTCGCCTTCTTAGGGTGGCTTCTCGGTGTAATGCTCAGCGCACTCGACGCGTATTCCAGAGGTCCGAATAACTATAATGCTAATGTTATCATCAACGAAAAAGAATGCCCTTTATATTGAGATCTTCTCTAAGTATGTTTTCGAAGAATTGCAGCAATAAACAGATGAAAAATTATGTCCTCAAACGTTGTAGCATTTGTGTTTGTAAGGAAAGTCTTCCGACCTCGAACTTTATGAGCCCACCAACTTACTAGCGGTAGAGTCCCCCAAAAAACTGGTAATTGGGTCCGTGGTTCGAACCCAGCGAAAGAGCTGGTTGCATTTCATGTTTTTTGCCAGTTGAAACCTGTGTATGAGCCATTTCCTCTAGACAGTCCTCCACGAAAGCGTCCCTTTCATTTTCCAAATTACTCCCAAGTGCTTAACCATAATAAAAGAAACCAAACCAACCACCTAGAATTCTCAATTTAAAAACAAATGAGTAGGAATCTCTCACTTGGGTATGCATAACAAGGAACAAAATTGGCTATTAGTACTCAATAGACATGGTAGTTAAAAAATTGTAAACAATACCGAAATTTGTGATTATTTACCAACTCACAATTTTTTTTTACAGTCAAGTTTAAAAATCTATAAATTGGCCGCCCTCATCGATTCACTCAACGAAAATATAATACAATAAACGAAGACATAAAATCGAAAGAAAAATACTTTGGTTTTTAGTACATAGTAATACAAAATAACAGATTAAATAGAATAGATGGAAATCCAGTCCTCCAAAAAATTGGGCCAGGATACAGGAAATGCTGGAAATCATTTTAATACAGAAAGACAGCTCATATTTTGGTTATTTTAGAGAGACCGAAACGGATGATATTTTACGTGGCAATAAATAAGCTGCAAATTCGAATTATAAGAGTTTCGAAACTTCAGAGCCACTAGCCGTTCAAAGGTAGCCGCTGAATGCAGCTTGCGCTCAAATCACGGTTACCAGACTGGCAATATATTAGTTTTCGTAGTCGTCCCGATGAGTAGTGTGAATGTTGAATTTTAATGCCCACTTCTGTGCATTAAAACTGCTACACTATTTAATTATCACCTTTTTTTTACTTTTGACAGTTTTCAGCAAAATTGGTTACTGCTCTTTGCTTAGCTCCCGAATATATACGCATATGTTGATAACAATTGAGGAAAATCCTCTTAAAGTGTGACAGTAATTGACCTAACAGTGATCATCCTGACGCTTTGTAGAAATAGTTCATGCACTTTATAAATACCGTTTAATGTACTAGTATCAGGGAGCAACAACAAAAGTGCCACCCAAACGAGATAGCAGTTAGCGAGGCTGACTGCCGTACCGAAGGGCTCAGGTTTAAATCTCGGAGAAGGCACGGTTGCACAGAAATGTATAATGCCTTTGTGGCTTGGAAGCACTCCAAATATGCGGCAAGCCAAAATTCCTGTCGAGAAGTTGGCAGTAAAAGAAAAGGGTGGCAGACCCCTGGACGCATCTACTGACTGCTCTCCTTCAAAACTGTGGGTTGAATTGAGCAAAATCTTACTGTCACTTCTGTGGTGCCTAAGACTCTTGCCAACCACAGGCGTAATCTTGCCTTCTTGCCATGATGAATTCTCTAGGCTAGCTCTGGTATAGTTCGACCGTCTCAAACGCAACCCTGGCTGACATTCTACCAAAACACATAGACTCGTCCAAAAGGGATGTTATTACTTGCTGCGACATGAAAGGTCACGTGAAAATCTTCTCTTCTCCAGAAAGAGATATGCTGGAAGGAAAGAAAGTCCCAATCCTTCCACTCTATTTTGAGAATAATTCGGTCCCAATGGCGCATGCGTGTTTGCGCTCATGGTCACGGATAAGGCAGTCGAACTATACCACAAAGCAAGATTAGTCACAACAACAACAACACCACAACAAAATGCAACTCTGATAGAATGCTCCGATGTGTTGTCAAAAGGAAAATTTGAAATGCCAGAAGAAATGAGATAAAGAGTGGGTAAAACCACCAACACAGCCTATTTTAAAGCACGAAGTTCCCAGCATCTGTCCAAAGTCACTTTATAGGTTAAATGAACACACACAAAAAAATCGCAGAGTTAGAAACAAAACAAAATACAAAACATTTTCTAGAGGAAATTTTAAAATCTCATACCCAAGATGAACTGGAGATTCATTTCCAGTAGAAAGCAACATTTTCTCCACGGAAAGAGTCAGTAACATAGTATGACTAATGTATCGCTTACTGCCTTCTGAGAAAAGAGAAGCTGTAGTAAAGATTAGAAAAATTAATGATTTGAAAGACCGAAATTGTTGTTCAGAGTTGGAAATATATTAAATTATGTTTTTTTCCTAGTCGAGAAAAAGCTAAATAACAAGTGTATGATGAAACTAAAATTTGAAAGTTTATAGATATCCTGTGTAGAAATTTCTAGTAGAAAATTAATAACTGTTGATTTTAACTGCCACCATTGTACAGAAAATTACTTTTAGAAATCATCATTTTAAAATTATCATTTGAAAACATAAATATTTTAGAAAATGAGTCATATTTAACCTAGGGTAAACTATATAGACCAAAGGTTTAGGTTTAACCCTAAAAGATTAAAGTTTAAAATAAATTTACATTTATTATTTGGAAAATTAAAAACAAAAAGTGAATACCAGTTTTCTTCTTTATATAAAAAAATTAAGCTTTTATTTTAAAGTAATTTAATTAAACATAACATACTTGCAAAAATTCAAAATGCCAGTTACACTTACTACAAACTATTATGAGATATTTCTACTCCTTTGATTTTTTTTATTTCCAATGGCTAGGCAAAAAGTTATAAAGAATAAAAAACAGGATTACAAACAATAGAACAAAGAGCAAAAAGACCGAAGTCATTGCCTAAGAAGCGCTCTTGCCTCCTAGTACCTGGACTCTTCTGTAAGACCACGAACAGCCCCACATCGAAGCAGGTGGTCCCTGTCCATTTCTTCTCCAGAATTGCAAAGTAGGCAAATAGGATTGCTTGAAATGCCTATGCGGTGCAGGTGAGCGTCAAGGCAATCATGTTCTATAGACAAACGGAAAGCTGCAACTGCAGTACGTGTTGGATTATCGGGAATAAGAGAAGGACTTATCATTTCCCACCTTTTCAACGCTGTACGAGTCTGAAGATCTCGTAAGGTATTAGATGTAAATAAACTTTTTAAAAACAGTTTAATCCTCCAATAAGAAACTGCTGTATTTGGATGTTGTAGTAAGTTGGCATCTCGTTTTGTAAGTAAGTCCGCTTGTTCATTGCCACAAAGGCCACAATGGCAGGGCTCCCACTGGAGGACGATATGTTTCTTCTTTAAAGTGGGAGTTCTCAGGAAATTTTGGCATTGCAAAATTTCAGATGTTAATGGGTGTTTAACAGAGCTAATTGATTGAATGGCTGCTTGAGAATCAGAAAAAATGACTGCCTTTTCAAACTTGTAATGCAAAGCTATTAATTGCTGTAGGGCTATACAGATGGCTACAACGGAGGTACCAATGCATCCTGCAGGGGCGTAGAAAGAAAAGAGATTCAAAAACACACCAACCCCAACCTTAAAATGATAGTTAAACTGAGAACCATCAGTAAAAATGTGCAGCCAATGAATAGGTGGATATCTAGTCGCAATGGTCTCCAAAGCGAGACATTTCAAAACACTTGGTGCAACATCTCTCTTTCTATGGATGGTTTCCACTAGGTCTTGCCTTACTTCGACATTAATCACCTCTAAAGGGTTTCTGGTTGTCAAGAGAGGTTGTATAGTACCTGGAATCTCAAGATCTTTCTTCATATGCAGGACTTTTTGAAATACATATTAGTGAAAATACATATTAGTATAATTTCACTTGCGGAAAATATTGTTTCAAGCCACATGCAAAATTTTGTCCGCCTAGAAAGAGTGAGGAAAAGAAAAGACAGATGTATCTTGAATAATCTCTTTTTTATTATATTGTTAAGTACATAGCGTTTTGTGAACATAAACGTTTAGAAAAGGACTTTTGAAGAATTATCGTCTAGCTTTATGAAACAAAACAGATATCAGAAGAAGGGTGTTTGAAACCCTTTTATTCAAGCATAAAACTAACAAATGACCCAACTTGGGTTACAGGAAACCAACACTTCTGGCTTAACAGAAATACGTAACAAATAATAATTTCAAGATGTGGTAGGTTAGCCTAACGGCTCATAGAATACTTTCGCGCAGGAAAAGCTCTTGTCTGTAATAACCGGCGAGACAAGCCTAAAGGCGAGAACACACTAACGCCGTTAAGGCAAATTGCTAATAATCAAAGCACAATCTTGCCTGGAATAGGCGAACACGCTCTAAAACTAATTTTCGAAACTCTTGCTTAAACAGCGCTTTATTCTACCTTAATGTGAATGAACTCTCGCTGTCTCATTTACATTTTGGCATGAAATTCGTGAGTAAAAAGAGAGTGATAGGAAAGGCTTTTCAACTTAAAGTGAATTATTAGTTAAAACTAAATACAAACCTCACATAATGTAAACTGAAATGTCTTCAAATGGCTCTAATTTTTGATAGAATAATATTATTGTTTGCCTTACTATATATATATAGTAAGGCAAACAACAATAATATGTTATATATATATCATTTCTATTAAATATCTCTTGGATTTTGAGGTTTATATTTAAATTATTAAATCTATCATAATTAGTTTTAAAAGCTTCAAAGAATTAATTACATTAGAATCTGGATGTAAGGATAAGGTTGCAGTTTGTTTGAATTTGTTTTTAAAATATTTTATATTTTACACCTTTTAAATAATTTTAAGAAATTTTAAATGGTAATTTCCCTTTTCATATAATATACTATAATTTGAAGTATTTTATTTCAGATGTTGTTTGGTAAGAAATATTCTGTTGCAGAAATGATTTATTCAAGTTATGCTAAAATGTTTGACAAGTAAGTATCCGTTAAACATTTGCATTTTTTGAATTCCATTAGCTCAAAATATATTTACTCATTTAATCTTCTGAGTTTTGATGCTGCTTTGATGCAACACAGACGCCTGAAATAAAATTACGTAATAAGATTTTATTTCTTTCAAAATAAGCAATTTTTATAGCAACCTAAACTATGTATGTTATGTCATAATTATAAGCAACTCGAAAAAATATCTGAGCAATAAAATATCGAGCCGTTACCGTAAACGTCAAAATGTATTCCAGAGTTTCTATTCTCCTAATATTTATACTCATGCATTTTCTGCTTTCTGTTTTACTTCTACATAAGTCAGTCTCTTGTGTATTTATTCCGTTACGTTTTATGTGCCCCACTTTAAGAAAAAATATTCAATTCTAAATTATGAATCCATTACAGACTTGTATGCTGTTATGTTGTTTAAGTTATAGTTGTTTGATGACTGAGGGTGCAGGGAATTTGGTTAGAAATTTATGAACATTAGCGCTATGCAAAAATAAGAGGACAAGAGACCAATAAACGTTTTATGATTCACTTTTTTTTTGGAATAAAGAGATTTTGGCTTCACATGACAGACATAAACATTTTACTAGAGATTTATATATTTAGCCCAAAGAGGCGGTAGCCCAGAAGCGCTATTAGTCTCAAAATGGCATTTTGAGGTGCTTCATTATGAACGGGGAATCACGTTTTAAATTGTTGCCACCAAATATTAACGCCCTGCATTATATTTAATAGAAATTAAATAATGAGCTATTTGCACGAGTGTATGTATGTTTCTCGCACTGTGATAAAACGAAGTTACCTAGAGCAATCGAATTTTGAATCATGTAATCCTCCTCCAAATATGGGCATCTGGAAGCTCCAATTTGGAATTTGGAATTTATTTTATTACTCCGACGGTACATGGAGCCATGAGATTTTGAATAACATAATCCTACACCCGACTGGATACTGGAACTGGATATCTGGATTTTGAATTTCGAATTTTTTTATTATCTCTTTCAAATTTTATAAACCTTTAACGAATTTTTGATTAACAAAATCAACGATTTCAAAGCGAGCAGTGGCAACACTGCACAAAAAAATAATTAACTCCGGGCGAGAGACTGTTTATCGGAAATTTGAAAGATGAGCTGTTTTTAAATATTTTGTGATATTCATGTTGAATTTAATTGTATGTGGTTTAAGTGCGAAGAACATGATATTTAATAAATAAAGATTGCACACTAAAGGTTTAAAAAACGACCCTTTGGGGCTAATAAACACCTGAAATCTTTGAGATCTTTTTTATCCGTATATAAATTCATTTTATAGATTTGTTTAGTTTATTAAATTTGTGACTTTTTCTGTCTTTATTTAAATTCTTTAAATTCTGAAATGCGTATAGAAACGCATTTTGAGGATCAATCAACCAGTTTTAGATTTGAAAGTCATTTCTAATTTAACGCTTTGGAAGTATTATATGAGCGACCCTGGTTAGTATGAAAAATAATCTTTTAAAATTTAATCGCGTTGCAGTAATAGAAACTTATTCTGTTAAGTAATGTAATCAAATGTTTTATTCAAGGCAATGTTGCATATGTACTTCATTAGCTACACAATTACTACTTTATTACATGTTGCTGTTTTTTTTTTTTTTTTGTAAAGAAAAAATTGTTCTTGAGATTGAAAACAGCATTTTTGAGACTTCAAGCACTTGAGATTTAAAAATATTGATTTTCAAGGAATCCAAATGAATAAATTCCAATGTGATAAAGTAAACGTATCAGAAATAAAAAAACGTATAAAATACGGGAAAAAAAAAGAAGAGGAAGAAACGAAAAAAGAAAATTATAACGTAAGGAATTAAATGCATCATAAGAAGATCTAAAGAATTAAATTTGACGGAGAAGAAAGAAAACGACTGCAATAAAGATATGCAATTTTATCAAAAATTTCTTTTAAATGATTCTAGTTCTAAAGCTTAAAAAAACGATAAATGGCTTCTTCCTAAAATGCTGGAATTCAAAATAATAACTGCATACAAACGGGGGCAATGGTCACATTTCCACCAATTCTTTGGCTGCGGTATTCTATTCTTTGGTAGTATCATTAGATGATTCTTGTTTTTACATCCGTAAGATTCTCCCGTACTGCCAGATGTCTTTAGAATGTTTCCAATGATATTTATGATAGGTTTTGGTCTTATTATAGCTTTCTACAGTGCAAATGCATTTAAAAAGCTGAATAAATATTTACAAAAGCTACCATTTAAGCAGTAAATTTTTTTTTGGCATCAATTTGTAAAAAATCTGCCAAAATCGAAACACGTTATAAGTATCATAATGATAATATGTGCATCTTAAAGCGAAGGATATTTAAAACAAGTTTAGTTTATTTTACTTGCAAATGGAATTTATTTTATTTCAGTTATTTACGTTCTCATAAGTACCATGGAAAATACTACAGAATATTATCCTTACTTGAAATCACGAAACCGATGAATAATTTTCTAACTTTTGTTAGGTTTGTTGCGAACTGAAACGAAGAAAATTGATTTCCAGTATTTAAAAAAATATCACAAAATGAGGATCGTCCTAAACAATAAATCACTTGATAAAAACTTTAGACGCATTCTTAAAAAACGGGTTCCCAGCATACATATTGTTGCTATCATCGCTTTGCAATAAGAGTCATGGACACCAAAGCATATATTTGAGATTAAAATGTCATTGAGGAAAGAATATGGTGCAACCAATTTATTAGATTAACATCGAGGTATAATTTACAACCAAACTATGATGAATGACCACCAGCATGTTGAAGCAAGGATAAGGCTAGACAGAAGATCTTGAAGAGTTACCATAAAATTTGAAGTTAAATATCTGAAATTAGACGCATGTTGGTAAAGGACCTCGACATGAAACCTACTAAGGTCTCTCCGAGCTGCAGCCATTGGAATGATGATAATATGTGTTATGCACATAAAGCTTCATACAGATTGCCTATAAGCTAGACAACCAACCATTTGCATAACTATCCCACTCATCAGAGGTTATAAATGCTTTGAGAAGCAAAGCGTTCACTGGCTTGATAAATATTTCTGTCTTATTTTCTTTGTGGATGATGGTACATTTAAGTTACAAAACGTTGTTTAATCATCTTAGAGCTTAAAATCTCTTTCACCATTCAAATATCTTTCAAGAGATTCCTTCAGAGAAGGGTATGGATCTGTTTGGGGTGAATTGCTTTAGGTGATGTACACTGGTGTGTAAAAATTAAGGACGAAATTGAAAAATTATCAGCGGAACAAAGAGGCAGAACGGAGTGAAAGACCAATCAGGAAACCGACTAATGTCAGGTAGGTTAGCACATGCTCATGCATACAGCTAGACGTAATGGAGGAGTGTCGGAGGGTTATAAAGATCGCTGGCGGTGTGAGCTAAGCATTCATGGAAAGCTATTGCACGAAGTACATCACATTAAACGATGTCGAGTTGCTGCCTCAGTGGGAAATGTAGAACAATCAATCTGTTGAACGACATCTGGGTGGTTTTACCCGAGGACGAATCATTGGAAAGACTGAGGAAAGTCAAAGTGTGACAAGTGTGGCTGCGGCGTTCAGAATTGCTCAAAGAAGCGTTTCACGACTTTGGAGAGTGTTTCAGACTCAAGCCTGGCGATTCAGCACTGGTCTTAAACGAGCAACAATGTCAGCAGACTATCGGCATATTGTCTTACAGTCACGAAGGAATAGTCGCAGACAGTGGGAAAAATCTCAAGAAACAGATATCGTGTTTCACTGTGGGGAAAAGGCTGGAAAATGGTGGTCCGTTTGGAAGACGACATGTACGGTGTATACCCTTAAAGCTTGCTCATCCAAAAAGGCGTTTTCTGTTGTACAAGAACCACCATTTTCCAGAAACACTAGATCTGGGTAGATAATCAATGGGATCGAGTACTCTTTACGAATGAGAACAGATTTAGTCTGAGTAGCGATTCTAGGAGCATGCACATCTGGAGAAATAATGAGAACACAAGAGGAAATAATGAGGACTGTAATAATTATCGCAAAAAATTTTAAAGGCCCAAAATGTTTTACATTCTTTAAAAATTTAATTTAACAACAGAAATGGAAATTTTAGGTCTACATGGATTGCAATACTTTAATAAAAACAGCGTTTTACTAGAAACTGCTCAAAGTTATGCAGATTTCATACTTAAATAGCTGTCATTTTTATTCTTGATTGGACAATTAAATGTTCTTAAAAATGATAATCACCAACATACAGGCAGAACAACAGAATAATGAATCATTGAATAAAAAATCATTATCGCAACACATTTCAAACGCCCAAAATGTTTTACATTCTTTAAAAATGGAAATTTTAGGTGTGCATGAATTGAAATACTAATAAAAGCAGCGTCTTGCCAGAAACTGCTTAAAGTATTATTATCCACCACCGTTTTCAGTTTGGCAGCCACTGTAGAGTCATTAGGTTATTTCGAAGCAGGAAACATGAGCATTGCATTCGCCGGGACTCGAACCTCCGACCTCTCGAACACACTCCGAGTGTGCTGACGACACATCACGAATTCATGCAAAGAAGGCGGGAGAAATACCTTATAATATGATAATTAATTAATCAATGTTAATAAAGATAACCCCATGCAGTTACTAATCTTCTTTTCTAAAATAATTTTTTACCTTTTTTTATAAAAAATTACCAATAAAACTTTATAAAAGAAATTAATTAATTAATTGCCTTTATTAGTTAACTATAAAAGTTAATAACTTTATTAATTAACTAAAATATAACTTTATTAGTTAACTATAAATGTTAATAACTTTATTAATTAACTATAACTTTATTAGTTAGCTATAAATACTCTATTAACTGTTAAACTTAGAATTATATTTTTACTCACGTTCAGTCATTGAATTCTTAAATCTAATTCTTAATTTTTCAGCAAAATTGTATTAGTTAATTCAAAAATATAAAAGTAAAAAATACCTCCTTCCTTCTTCGCTCACAAATCATTCTGCGAATATGAGAATTTTTAAAGCACATATATGCTTATCGTCATGCAATGATTTGCAGGTGCCTTATTTTTTACCACAATTGTTTCGACGATGATATTTTTAAAAGTGCGAAGTTTTTGAACCGTTTTGTTTTTATACCGATTATTTATACCAGAGTGTTTTAGAACTGCGATGTTTTTTCCTTGCTTTTTTTTCTCTCACGGTGTTCTTTCTGACGATGTTTTCGCCTTAAGTCTGCGATGTTTTCAGAGGACAAAAATATATTGATAATTGACTTCATGAAAATATCAAATACGCGTATTTCCTTGTATCTTACTCGCAAAGATAGGAAATATGTTTTACCTTGACTCATTTAGATTTAACGAACGGTTTACTGCAGTTGATTTGCATTTTTACAAACTTCTCGCTTATGAATTGCTTATTTGTATGAAATTACGCATTGGTTCGGAAAAGTTTCCAACTGGACTATTGTTAACTTTCTCTCCAATTTACTAATTACACATTTACTCGTTTATTAACTTCTTTAGAAGATTTTTTTTTCTAATCTCGAAGATCTGATAGAGACGGATAAAATTTCCTGCAACTCATTGAGTAACGAAATTTTAAAAGCTTTCGTTAAGGCAATTTATTAAAATCTAAAGTTAACGCTTTCGCGGTAAAAGGAACAATCAAAACCGATCTCACTACAGAAGACATCTAAACTAATCCTTCGTAAAAGACATACATTTTTTCTTTCAAGATTTTCTAACAAGAATAAACAAGAATATTTATTCAGGTGAGGACGGAATGTTCGATCATAAAATAACGCACTTTCATTGTTTCAACGCAAATGGCTATGGTCATTTGCTAACCTGAATTAAATAGAATTACAAGTTTGCCTAAGTAGAGTTGTAAGGTATTTCTCCCGCCTTTTTCACATGCCTTCGTGGAGTAGCGGTTACCACGCTCGACGAGTAACCGAGAGGTCCGTGGTTCGATTCCTGGCGAAGTCATTGCTAATTTTTCATCAATCCTGCATCCGAAATAACCTAATGTCTCCACAAGTGGCACCCGAAAAAAAGATGGTGGATGATGATGTTCCATCACCACCATTTGGCGATTGGGCCCCTAATCCCCAGTCGTCTTTTAAAAGGGGGAGTATATAAGGTAGTTCTCCACACTTCTTCGCATGCAATCGTGGTATAGGATCAGCACACTGGGCGCGTATTTCAGAGGTCCGTGGTTCGAGTCCCGCCGAAGGCGTTGCTCATTTATCATGTATCCTGCTTCAAAATAACCTAATGATTCTAAACTGGCACCCGAACTAAAAAGGTGGTGGATGATGACTCTCCAGAACCGGGATTTGGCGATCGGGTCCCTCAAAATCCCAGTCGCCCTTTAAAAGGGGAAGTATATAAGGTATTTCTCCCGCCATCTTTGCTTGCCTTCATGGTGTAGTGGTCAGCACGCTCGATGAGTAAACGAGAGGTCCGTGGTTCGAATCCCGGCGAAGGCGTCTCTCATTTTTCATGTCTCCTGCTTCGAAATAACCTAACATCTCTACAGAGTTGCAAAATGAGAAAAAAATATTCAGGAGATTTTTTGAAATCTCTAACAAATAAAAATTTTTGCAAAAGTACATTTTTAATGACACTATAATTATGGAATAAAAGAACCCTTAAGAAAATCAAGGTATCATTGTACTTAGAAAGTTTTTCCGACATTATGAGTATGAAAAGTTATATATTTTTAATGGAAAATTCCTGCTCACAATAATTAAATTCTTTTGATAAAACTGTCTAACTTATTTTGAGAAATTAATTAATTATGATTACATATTAAGGTAAGTGTACAGAGAAACACCTTTTTAGCCGTTTATATTTTTTAACAATCTACAATAAATACCATAATTTTCTAATTGATTTCCCAGGTGCAAAACTGAAATAAGGAATTTCACTACAGAATTTGAGCTTCTACAACATCCATATTTACATCTCTGAATTTCTATAACCAACGTCGTTGCAACACGTCCACAACAAATTGTAATTTTAAAGCCGATATACACGAACTTTAATGAATTTGATTGCAAAATATGTCACAAATAATTACCTGCGAGAAAATAATTAGTTTCAAAAATCTGATGGGTACACCACATGATTTACTTGCACGGAATATTAAATTATACGCATTTTTTATGCCTTTAATTTAAACTCATTTCCTCTAAATTCATTAGAGGCATAATTCTCATTGAATTAATTCAATTCTCACTTTGAGATAAGGTAAAAATACATAAATCCCCGAAATAGCTTTCTTTGAAAAATATAGAACACCCAAACCCGTTAAAGGAAATAAAGGAACAATTTCTGCAATTAAAATTAAGAGTTTCTTCCCAAAAAACAAGAAATTCGGCCAGCGGGCAAGAAGGCAGATTTTTTGGTGCACAAAACTGAGAGTTTATGTTTGGTCCCACTAGGCAAAAATACAGTGAAGGTGCAGAAAATGATTTAATTCACTACTCTGCTAAGTTTCAAATGTAAATAAAATGGCTGATATGGTAAAAAAATTAGGCTTAGCTGCACTTACATAACTTTTAAATTAGAATAGAAGAGAAACACGTCAATGTCACAACCAAAATCGTTGAAACAGCCTTGTAATTGGCGTGCATTCCGTCATGTACATAGCGTACATGTACGCCAAGTACAAGGTTGTTTCAGCGATTTTGAACTATTAAATTGTTGATAATTCTACAACTATTGCATTCAGATTAACTAAAGACATCGAAACATTAACCAGAAGATGAGAACAACGCAATTCAATTACGTTTAAAGCAAAAAATGCACAATTTACTTACATATAAGAACAGAAAAACTGAGCACATGGTCCCGAGTAACAGAGCGGGTGTATATATATATATATATTTGGTGCAGCCGATTGCAACCACAAAGGGTGGTGCACAACTACGTATTATAGCAGTCCTATACGCAAAATTTCAACGTTCTGAGGCTATTCGTTTTAGAGCTATGAGAGACATATGCATACATACTTATGTACGTATAAACGATAGGAAAAATATCTTCTGGATCCATTTTATATCCATTTTGCAACCTGCTTTGGAAAAAAGAGTCTTTTTTTCTGTCCTTAAGTACAAATGCTATGCAAAAACATCGTTAAATTGCATTCGATAGTGGTCAAAATGATATTTTCGTTGAAATGTGATACCCGAAAATTTTCGGTGCAAAAAGGCATAGCTAGACATTTTAAATTGTACTTTATGTTTAGAAGTTACCATAAATATCAAGTCACCTTCCTGTGTGAAAAGCTTTGACATTCATCGCCTAAAGTCTAAAAATTATTGTTCACAGAACTTCAAAAATATTCGCAAGCAGAAATAAGAACTAAGATATTTATATGAAGTGGAGAAAAACATAAAATTTGGGTCCACAAAATCGATTGTTCTTACGATTTTTAACCGCACGAACTCCCAATCCAAAAAGGAATAAATTATTCACTTTCATGCTCTTCCATGTCATGTTTGTTTGCGACTCTGGAAGACAGAAAAAAATCATTTGAAATCAAAAGAAAAAAAATATTTTCGGATGAAATAAACTAAGCAAATAAATGAAAAATTTAAGAGCTGCACCGTGCAATCGGCGTTGCGGAGACAAGAAAACGGATACAGTGATAAATTGAATTTTTCAAAAAAACATTTTTATTCGATGCATTGAATTTATGTTTTTCTTCGGTATTGGGATATGAATTTTAAATGTTAAAGGTTCTAGTGAATCTGGAGTTATAAAAAAAAATAAATCTTTCGCTTGTTTTTCCTTTTCCATTAAATCAGATTGATTCTTCGCAATATTTGTTTGGAGTTACAGCAAAAAAAAAAAAAAATTCTTTTGTTTCGCAAAAAGATTCGAATGTGACAATTTGTAAACTCTCCAATATATTTGGTTTTATATTTGATTCAAAACTGTATTTACTTAGAGACGAATAAATTCCATATGTTATTAAAATGTCTGGAGCTAAAGCTTTTAAAACAACTGTGAATATTAAAACCACAGCAGATGCAGATGTCAAAATGTAAAAATTCGTTTATGCGGGAAATACTGTTTTAAGTCCATAGTTACATGTTTAAAAGTAGAAGTGTTCATGTGAGGGATTAATTTCGTCTGCAGCAATTTTTCCAAACTATTTGTTAACCTTGAAAACATCTGCTAATATACGTTGCTGCAATTTAGTTCCAAAATACTTCGTTTTTCGATTATATACAATTTTTCTTACGAAAGTTTGCAAGAAAGGAAATGAAATTTTCTTATTCATTAAAATTATTACGATCGGCGTCCACCAGGGAACTAGTTAGTGACTCTGACTGCCATACCGAATTTCGTTAAAGGCTGAAGGTAAAGATGGTTTGGAACTCAGATCATTTACTAGAACAGCCTTTAATTAACATTGTTCTAAGTAAGTGAGCCTTGAAATTTCGCTTTAAGAAACATGAAGCATATGTTGAGAATAAGGAAACACAGAAGTCCTCTGTTGCCCAGCAGTGTTGGTCAGAAAAAAAACACTTTCAATTCTTCTGCAGTAGCAATTATTCAAAAAACATCTTCCATTGCGAATTAGATTTTCTAGAGGCGTTTCACACTCAAAAAAATTTTCTCTTCTAGTTAATGTCCCCAATTCAAATTCATCTTTAACTTCAACCTTTAAGGAAATTATGCTTTAATATTCTTGTTTCATCAATAGATGGCGCCAGTAGCTTAACTCCTGTCGAGCCATTCTCATCTTATTTCGTTCATTTGCGCTTTGGCAACTGAGGATGATGATTTGCTAAAAACCATTGAAACTAATTTTTCTAAATTTTTCGAAAAACATTTTGAATAAAATTTTTACCATCATATGCGCCAATATGTAACTTCGTGTATATCTTAGGAAAATTTAAATAAAAATCTCTAATTTTTTGCAGGTGTGCCTAGAAATGCATCTACTTTAAGAGCATCTTAAAAATTTTATATGTTATGACAAAAAATATTTTTTGAAAAATTTATAAAAAATACTTAAAATCCAAATTTAAAAAATATATCATAAAAATGTGCGAATTATATTTGGATTAAGTCTAAATTTCGAATTCTGGAAGATAGAATCAAGTACGTTTAAGAAAAAAGAGGTATTAATAAATGTATATCAAATTCAATTAACAATGGGGAGCTAAAATATTGAGAGCTAATGCTTTATAAAACTAATCGTGCGATTTTTACAAAACTTGGTAGTTTGGCATAATTTGAATCGTAGACTCTAAATACGGAAAAAAATTGGCATTTCATTTCAGAAAAGTCCGATTTTATGTTCAAAATACGTACGTAAGAGCAATGCTATATATAAATCTAATACATATCCTAAGTCGCGCTTTTGAGGCATGAAAAACACAATTTGAATTTCGTCAATCGACCCAGTAAAACGGGTGATATAGAATTGTCCCATTGTTTTTCGCAGTGTACCATAAATGGCCACTGTTACGTTATCGAGGTTTTAATGCTTGTTGTCGTGGCATATCATCGAGGTGTCCGTGCCACACATTTCAACAGAACCATATTGGACAACATAACGCCCATTCTACTGTGTGTTTTCTCAATAGAGAATTTATTCAACGCTTGCCTTGGCAATAATGTTCTTTAGATATGTTATCAGTTTATAATCATTGACGACTGATCAGTAATTTAGAACGCCGGCATAATAATACACGTTATCCAATACAGCAGATTAAACTACATCAGAAAGCTAAATTCGCGTGGGTTGCACTACCTTTAACTATCATCCGAATTCTGTTCGACCCCATGCCCAGACACATAATAAATGCTGTTTTTCGTAGAGACAAATAGAAGCTGGAGAATAGATTTCTGCATATTCTGTATCTCAAAATTATCTGAACTTTTAATCGTTTTATCATCAGCTTGTTTTATATTTGAAAAACAAACATAATTCTGATAAGTATTTACATTCATTAAGGTAACAATTTTAACAGCGCAAAAATGGCTCGTTTTTGCCCATATCCATTTTACACAACAAAATTATTTTTGTATAGATTCGAAACAGAATAAGTTTCAAAATTCCAATCAAATGATTTTTTTTAAATCATATAAAGAAAATAGTATCAACTTTTAATTAAAATAGCCCAAAAATCGCTCACATAATTTTACACAACAAAATTATTCTTGTATAGATTTGAAACAATAAATTTCGAAATTCCATTCAAATGTTTTTTTTAATCATATAATGAAAATAGTATCAACTTTTAATTAAAATAGCCCAAAAATCGCTCACATAATTTTACACAACAAAATTATTCTTGTATAGATTTGAAACAGAATAAATTTCGAAATTCCATTCAAATGTTTTTTTTTTAAATCATATAAAGAAAATAGTATCAACTTTTAATTAAAATAGCCCAAAAATCGCTCACATAATTTTACACAACAAAATTATTCTTGTATAGATTTGAAACAGAATAAATTTCGAAATTCCATTGAAATGTTTTTTTTAAACCATATAAAGAAAACAGTATCAACTTTGAATTAAAATAAAATTGCATTGAATTTTTAAGTCAGTACTTACTCAGATAAACGAACTTGATGAACTTTCTTTAAAAATATTGCGGGTTAAGAAGCGTCATTCCTTTCAGAGCAGAATGAGAGGTATTTAAATTTTTAAAAAATTATTTAAACTTTTTGATAAGTCAGTTTTCAGTGATTTTTTCGCCTAAAGGACATTAGCCCAGAAGGGCTATTAATTTCGTTTTGGTATTTCGCGTTGATTCAATATAAATTTCGGTTCACTTTTCAAATTGTTGCCACCAAATATTATCGCACTGTATTATATATAAAGAAATTAAATAATGAAGATTCTCCAAAAATGTATGTATGTTTTTCGCATTGTGATAAAACTACGGTACCTAGAGCCTTTCAATTTTCAATAACATACCTCTCGACCGGAATACTGGCACCTGGAAGCCCAAATTTAAAATTTGGAATTTGTTTTATTATCTATTTTATATTTTCCAAACCTTTAACGAATTGTTGATTAACAAACTCAAAAATTTCAAAGCGAGTAATGACAACACTGTACGAAAAAAAAATCATCTCCAGCGCACGAGACTATGTATCAGAAATTTTAAAGATACGCTCATTTTAAAATTACTTTGCGATATTGCTGTTGAGCTGAATTTTATGGTTGAAGTGCGGAGAACTTGATATTTAATAAATAAAGATAACACACAAAACGTTCAAAAAACGCGCCTTTGGGCGTAATGTAAAATCTAAAAGCGTTCAGATTTTTTTTTAAGATTTTAATTGACAAAATATCATATATTCGAACATAAGTCAGCTTTTGATTAGAGATTCTATAGTCCACTAGTTCCGGTTTGAAACATACTGTAATTGCTTGTTTACATTATAAAATACGTATTTATTTTTAAAAAAGGCAAGAAAAAATGGTCATTGATAAAATTCCGACTGAATAATTTTCTAGTGTTGCTTTAATTTATTTCGCTGTTTCCGTAAAGTGGAGTTTGGGTTACAACCACAGAGTTTCTTTGTAATTTATTTATCGCGTGAGAATTAAATATTCAAGTTATAATTGTTGTGAAGAGCACTGTTTTCTTCACTTCTTTGCGCATATTTTCAATCTTTTTTCTTCCTAAACGCAGCTGACGTGGCTAAGTCAGAATGTTGATCTTTCCTTTCAGGTTGTTTCCTGCAAAACTTATCTTTTTTACTGTCTTGTTTCAAGTATCTGAAATTTTATTCCTCGACACTAGATGATGTCCTTTTATTATTTTAGTAAGATTTTTTTTTCTCTAAAGCTAGCTTCCCGACTTTTAATGTTTTAATCTTGTTTTTGATATGGTGTAAGACAACGTAAGCTTACCGAAATTTAAAATTGCATCTCAGTTAAAAATTCTTTAATCTTGCTTCGCGATTACAGCTCTTATTTTTGCTTTGACGAAAAGCCGCGAGGTAATTTTTTTCCTCTCCTGTGAAACTTATCTTTATAACGAAGCAAAGACAAAATATATTTTAACATACAAAATATGGTTATGTGCGTTAGGGGTCATAATTAATCTAGTACACACAGAACTGATAACTGATGATAGCTTGATCAAATTTATTTTTTTAAAACTGTAAAATTTATTTTACAGTTCTGAAAATTTACTCAAAAATTCTCGTGCAGCTTTTTAGTATGACAAAGCACAGATAGTAGTTACCAATTCAAACTATTAAGGACATTAAGCCATTGCGTAATGTAAAGCTCATCTAAAGAGCGAAGCTCGCACGGAGATTTCTCAATACTAAGATGTTAACTCTGAGCTATAAACTGTGGAATTAATGCTGTCTTTGGTTTTATTTAGTTTTCCTTCGGCCACCTAGCAATTTCCAATACCTTCCACTTCTCGAAATTACTGGAAGATATATAAGATTTATGTTAAATGTAAGGGTCGAATACGGTTACAGTTACATAGGCATTCAATCCAATTACACTCATACAGGGACCGAACCAAAATGTCGCCAATTTTGGCAACCTTTGACAATTTCTTTCCAAATTTGGTGATAAACTTTAGTAGCCATAACCATCGCCAGCTTGGCGATACCTTTTCAATTTATAGCCGATTTATATCATTTTTCAATTTATTTTTCAATTAGTAGCCTATTTATTTATTATTTTCAATTTATATTTTTTTATTTATTTTTATTTATTCAGCGTATCCTTTCAATTTATAGTTTATTTATAATTTAGATAGCCATACACCTCAATGTTAAATAGAATCGCTCCTGTATATTTTAACAGCAAAGCTTCGCATTTTTTGATGTCGTTCAAGTTCCATTATACAAAATTCGTAACTATATATTCAGTCATTTATATAGATAAAAAATTGATGAGCAGTAGTAACTTCTTTACTTAAAGTTCATGAAACTTTATATTGTCAGCCTATAACTCGGCTTTGGATTTAAGTAAAGCAAAAACTGAAAATATAGGCAGTGTTCCTTTAAGGCTAAGTTTCCTTTAAGGTTTTAAGGCTTAATTCCTTTAAGGCGTAAATTTAGAATTAAATGTAATTTAATAGCAATATATTATGTTATAGAATGTTTTAAATATATAATAATCTTCCAGGAACAAAAACAAATTCTGAAAATATATTTTATAGCCTTCATAATAAACTTTAACATAAATGCTTCCAGCAGACTGGCAGATCAGTTTGAAAGAGAAAACGCATATCTAAAGTTTAAAACTAGGCAAAAAATATTAGTTTAGTGTAGATTTTAAATAAATTAATTTCGAAGTGTTCAGTCCCAGGTAAATGTTTTAGAACTGTAATTTTTTGTTTATATTTTGCTTTGAAAAAGAAGGATATATGTCTAAATGCGGTCAAAATCATCGACGGAATTTTCGAAATCTGCGCCAACCTAGGATTTTGTTCTTGTCTAATTTTCAAGAGCAGAATTTCCTTAGCCTATATTTTTTATTGCACTACAAGTGTTGAGAAGCATTTTGCTTCATATTACAAATATTTCATTTCAGATTCTTCCGAATGCAACTTCAAGTTAAGTGCAAATGTTACTTTACTTGCGATATTGAATAACGTACGTTTCCGCACGAATATGCACATCTGGAAGCCCGAATTTGGAATTTGTTTTATTATCTATTTCATATTTTGTAAAACTTTAATGAATTTTTGATGAACAAACACAAACGATTTAAAAGCGAGCAATGGCAACACTATACGGGGAAAAAACCTTTTTATCTAAAGCGCGCGGAACTGTGTATCGGAAATTCTAAAGATAGACTCATTTAAAAATTATTTTGCGATGTTGCTGTTGAACTGAATTTTGGTTTAAGTGCGAAGAACATGATATTTAATAAATAAAGGTAAAACACAAAACGTTAAAAAACGCCCTTTTGGACGTAATTTAAAATCTGAAACCTTTCCGGTTTTTCACAGAATACATGTGTTGTGGATCTGTCGGACAATGTTTTCAGTATACTGCTGGAACCTTTGAAAAAACGTTTCTAGATATTCAAGACATACCGCAGTTGGTCGTGGAATACTTATTGACGAATGGATCCCAAAGAAGTACCTAGCCACATAATTCCTTGAATATTGTTGCGTTATACGGGTTCGTGGATTTGATAGTATCCGATGAAAACACAATGCAGAACAATAAGAAGCACAATTTATTTACAAGAATCACTATTTACAGCACAGTTCCAAAATTCCCTTTAAAAGCGTCGAAAATCTACAATAAATACGCTGAAACAATCAGCAACACAGCTTCAGACTGTAACTGTAAAGGTAGCTTCACGGCAACACTAAACTTCTAATAAACACCGTGGAACAATCAGCAATACACTGTCAAGCTATACTGTAAAGGTAGCATCACGGCAAAACACTATCTCGATCGCTTTCCGTTTACAAAACTCTCGCGTAGCTTAGCACTCACAGTAAGCAGCGATTCTCACAACTCTCACAATGCCGGCTCTCAGAAAAGCAAGGGTTTATATAGCCCTTCCTTAGGTTCCACAGGTTTCGAGAAATATCTCGACAGGAAGTTATTCTAGAAGCTTCCCGATTGGACCATGGGATATCGCCCATTTGGTCGCCAAATGGGCGATAAAGTCGCCAATCTGGCAACCCTACCATACATTATTTTATGGCAACCCTAGTGCAATGCCGGAAAGCTTACATACAGGCGCAACCGCCGAATTTTTCGCAACAATATTAATGCCATGTAACTGATAAATTACATTTTTCTTTTCACAAGATCACAAGATTTCAATAAATTTTAAAATGTAGCAAACACTTTTGGCACTGTTTCCAGGATTTACTTGTGATTAAAAAATTCCATCAAAATAAACACGAAGAATAACGCGTGTCATATTTATGATTTAAATCGGACGAGTGCTAATTAGCAACTTTCGAAAGTGTTGCTGAGAAACGCAGAAGTTACGATGTTACAAAGACATAATTCAATATACACTTCATTAATTAAAGTAAAAAATACGGGCATAATAATTGGTAAATAAGAAGCATATTATTCATTTAATAATTTGTATTCTTTTGCACCATTTTTTCAGTATGGACAACTATCTTTTGATGAAAGTTGAAGCAATGATTTTTTTTTTGTAATTTTTCAATTCAATTTTAATTAATAATAATTTTGCAGGCAATCAAAAGTATCAAATTCTGTTTTCCGTTTATTATCTATTCTGATAACGTCTACGGAAAAATAAATTACATAACACCGAGTTAAAATTTATATTCGTATTCTATTTTTGAATTATGTATCTTGAACTTTTGAAAACCTCCTGTTTATAAAGAACAGTAATTGGACAAAGTTAAACAATAATAAACAAAAGTTGTCTACCTATAAGTCCTTAGAAAATCTGCAGGAAAAAATCATTCAACTACTACTATTTCTAAAGAAGACGATATTTGAAACTTCAGTATTTTCGTCATTTCTCCTTAGCTTTCCAAAATAACTTTTAAAAAATCGTTTCCTCAGTATATTCAAAATTATAAATAAAATGTACCTTTTATGTGAAACACCAAATACGTTAATTATATTATATACTAACAAATTTCGGAAATATTCTTAAAATTAATTTTAAACTGTATATCTCTTTTTTTAAAATGAGAAAGCTAGAAAGGAGAATTTATTCGTCTTATAGCTGAATTAATTTTTGTAACTGACAGCTGTGATTTTTCACACAAATTTTTCATGCCCTTTGCCCTTTCCAAATTTTCGCATCCATTATTATAAGACATCAGCTTAAAGTGCCCTGTATTTGAACATAAAGGGTTCTTTGCATACAACTTGCATACTGAAGGTAAATCCACGTAGCATTACATGAAAATAAAATGTAAAAATAAATAAATGAATGAGAATGAAAATCACTGCTATTTGATATTCGTATCTTATTACGTCTACGCCAAACACAAATACGACCCATGTTAATTTTATTAGCCCAAGGGTATTACCCCACAAGGGCTATTAATTTCGTTTTGGCATTTTGCGTTGATTCACTTTTAGACTGTTGCCAACAAATATTATAGTCCTGTATTATACACTGGTGAAATAAATTAAGAGAATTTTCATATTTGATCTACGATCTATAGAACTACTAAACAGATTTTAATAAAATTTGGTGTGAACATAGGTTGATATAACACAAACAAAATAAACATTCAATAGTTATTATAGACACACATGTTCGTGCGTAACTCTCATGGGACTCTGAATGTCTGAAACAGCGGTTGAAGAAGACACAAAGGAAATGGGTTAATAGGGTATACGGTCCCCTCTTACAGTCATACCCGCCTCGCAGCTTCATGTCATACTGGAAATAAGGCAGTTATCAGTGTCTGTGGCAATTGACCCCACTCATTCAGCAATGCTGTTTTCAGTTCCTGGATGGTTCACGGAGGGGGGTTGCGAGTTGCAATTGCCCTCCCCAGAGCATCTCAAACTTGCTCTATCGGGTGTTGAGGTTTGGAGACCTAGCTGGCCAATCCATCCAGCGAATATCCTCACTCTCGAGAAATTCGTCGATCAGAAGATATCTATGTGGCCTCACATTATCGTCCTGTAAGATGAACTCGGGGCACTAGAAAAGGCCAAGATAGGGCTCCAAGACCTCATCCCTATACCTCACACAAGTCACAGAGCCTCTGTCAAAGACGTGGAGAGGTGTGGGGCCATCCAACATGATGCCTACCCAGACCATTACACCACCACCACCACAGTTGTTGATTTCGAGGGCATCGGAGTGTAGGTAGCGGGTCCCTACCTCTCTCCATATAAAAGTACGGGAAGAATCGAAGTTTACGCTAAAACAGGACTCGTCGGTGAAAAGAACGGTCTCCCATTGCTCCCAACTCCAATCACTATGCTGTCTGCACCATGCTAACCGGACTCTCCTGTCCGCAGACGAGAGCGGGACACAAACAGTCGGTCTTCTGGCAAACAAACCTCTCTCATTCAGTCTTTTGGAAACAATCACCCTTTTTACACGGGTTCCTGTAGAAGCATACAGGTCCCGACCGAGTTGAGAAGCTGTAGCCCCTTTGTTAAGCCTCGCTAAAATGGACAAATAGCGATCTTCTCTGGCCGTCGTGGCTCTTGAACCACCTTGCCCAAGCTTTTTCTCGATGCATTCAGTATCCTGGAACTGTTTCCATAGGTTGCACTACACACGACTCTGGGCGTTAAATTAAACTATTTGCATATCTGGACTTGCGATTGGCCTGTCTCTAGCCTCCCCACAATTCGCTACCTCATTCCATCATCTAAGCTTTGGTAGTTACTCATTTTTACTGTTCCGATGTGAATTTAACCGATTGCTGCAAGATAACACCAAGAAATTCGCCGAGGTGTGCTAGCGAACGCAATTCTTCTGACCATCCACGAGCTTAAAAAGCCTGCTTTTCTGCTGGTTCCACCTACACACACGTATACGCTTACGTATTTGCAGTACGAGATTTGTATTTTTATCTAGAAGCAGTGGTATTTCCTTCAGTTCAGTTCTTTTCATGCAATTCGATAAAATATGCAAATTCTCTTAATTTATTTCACCAGTGTATTTAAAGAAATTAAATAATGAAGAATCTGCGTAAATATATGTATGTTTTTCACATTGTAGTAAAGCAACGGTACTTAAAGCCATCAAATTTTAAATAACGTAATCCACCACCGAATATGGGCATCTAGAAGCCCGTATTTGGAAACTGGAATTTGTTTTATTATTTACACTGGTGTGCAAAAATTAAGGACGAAGTCGAAAAATTAGCATATCAGCTGAACGAAGAGGCAGAGCGGACAGAAAGACCAATCAGGAGATTAAGTAAGGTGATGTACGGGTAGCACATGCGCAGATATGCAGGTAGACGTAATGGGGGAGTGTCTGAGTAGTATAAAGCAAGTTGTCGGTGTAAGATCAGTATTTCTGGCAAAGAGATTGCATGCCATATAGCAGATAAAATCACACGGAGTTGCTGCCTCAGCGAGAAATGGCGAATAATCAATCCGTTAGACGACATCTGGATGCTTTTACCCGAGGTCGAATCATTGGGAAGTGGGAGGAAGGCCGCAGTGTGACAAGTGTGGCTGCAGAGTTCGGAATTGCTCACAGCACCGTTTTACGACTTTGGAGACAATTTCAAACTACAGGAACAGCTATCCGGGGGTTTAGTAGTGGTCGTCCACGAGGAAACACACCCGCAGATGACCGATATTTTGCCTTACAGGCCGGAAGAAACAGGCGGCAGACAGCGGGAGAAATCGCTAGACACACGACACAGGCGACTGGACGACCGATATCGCGTTTTACCGTGGCCAGAAGACTGCACGGTGGTGGTCTGTTTGCACGACACCCTGTACGGTGTGTACCTCTAACGCCTGCCCATCGGAGAAGGCGTTCTCTGTAATGCCGGGAACACCGGAATTGAAGAGACAATGAATGGGGACGATTTCTCTTTACAGATGAGAACAGATTTAGTCTGAGTTGCGATTCTAGACACATACACATCTGGACAGAGCGGGGAACACGCAATAACCCCTTCAACATCATCAAAAGGGACTGTTTTGGAGGTCGCGGAGTTCTCGTTCGAGCAGACATAATGCTTGGTAGCCGCACCGACCTTCATGTCTCCCAAGGAGGTTCGTCACCTGGGACTGCTATTGTAACCAGGTTCTTCTTCCTTACATGCGTCTTTTCACAAGGGCTATGGGTCCTCAGTTCCTCTTCATGGAAGACAACGCTCCACGTCATCGCACAGTTAAACCACATTTAAACCACGGAATCGACGAAAACACGTAACTAGTAATTTTTCTAACATGAGTTCTTTTGTCATTTTAAAATATCCTTATGGCTTTTATTTTTACTTTCTCGTACGAAGATAAAGGAAGCATTGTAATCGCGAAAAATTCGGGTATCATATTTGAACGAAAATATCCATTTTGACCGCTATCGAATGCAATTTAACGATGTTTTTGGGTGACATCTGTACGTAAGGACAGAATAAACGACTCATTTTTCCAAAAAAAAATTATAAAACTAATTTGAAATGCATTCTGAGAGATTTTTCGTGGCGCCTCTGCGTACGTATGTATTTACGTATGTATCTCTTATGATTCAAAAACGAGTAGCCTCAGAACGTTGCCATTTTGTATTAGAGCTGCTATAACATGTAGATGTGCACCTCCTATTTTGGTTGTATATCTGTTACTAAGCTAAATGAGCTCAGTTTTTTAATTCTTAAATGTTAGTAAATTGTGCATATTTTGCTTTAAAAGTGATTGAATTTTGATCTTATTTTCCGGTTAATGTTTTTATGCCTTTAGTAAATCTTCATGCAAGATTTGTACAATTATCAACAATTTAAAGGTTGTTTAAGTGCGGCTAAGCCTAATCATTTCTCCCATGGTAGCCATATTTGTTTGCATTCGAAACTTAGATATGAATAATGAATGAAATGAAAATACGTTTTGCTAAAGTAAAATGAATGGAGAAATAAATGCGACCATTTGAGAGGAATTTAATAAAAAATTGCTACAATTGGAGGGGTTTTGCAAAACAAATTATAATGAAAAAACACTTCCTACCTGTAGGTGTTTCTGCTCCAAACTGAATGTAGTTATGCTACGGGGTTGCCTCCGACTGCTACGTAATTTGCGACACTGTTTCTAAGCCGATGAGCTGAGAAAGGAGGAGTTCCAGTTTTGTGGGGGGAGGCGTTGGAATTAGTTAGACGGAAACGCCTGAAGGACTGTAAAAAGTGAGTGCTGGTAGAGTTTTGGTTAAAGTTTCGGTAATGGAAAAAGTTTTATTTCGGCATTACATGTATGCTTTCCTGGAATAATGTGTTTTTATTTGTATTCGGACAACAAAAACGGGTAGGGAAAAGGGACCAATTCAATGAGTGCCTCAAATATATATAGGTTTAATGAAGGTATATGAATTTTTTTTAGAATTAGAAACCATTGTGCGAATTGACGATAGAGGTCTCAGTGAGTTGATCGGAATGAAACTCGTTTTGTTGTTCAGTTAATTGACTTTGTTTAAAGTTTTAGAACACTTTTCCCTTGGCAAGTTCTGTTTGGAGCTTTAAATAAAAAAAGATTAACTTTGGTTTTCACTGTTTTTGTATTTTTAAACTTTTTGTTTTATTTTTTCTGTTCCAAATGTATGTTATAAAATTTGCAAGTTCATAAAAATGGAAATAGGTAGGGGATCATGGTTCTTACAATCCTTAAGTAATTCTCTCATATATTTCATTTCCCAAATTAGAAGGTATAAACTTTTGCAGCACTACGCACAGATTTTTCTACTAGTTTTTCTAGTTTTTTTTTCTCTCAACAACATTATATATATATATATATAACATTTAGATTTTATCGCAAGCGCGTCGGGAAAAGAAACGATAAGAATTGAGACCTACGGTATTATGTAGATAATTATCTATTTTTATCTGTTAAAGTTTTTTCGCTATTGTCTCAATTATTGTCGTTTGACGAAACGCGTAATGGAATATTACCTAAGTACGAGCTGATGCGCTTTTCCCCTGACAAGTCCGCAAAAACCTCGACGTAGGCTAAATTGCCATTTACTGCCATTCTTTGTAATTTTTCTGGTGTTTTATTTTAATTTTGACTGTGCTTTATATGTTTTTTTACGTGTTTAAAAAATTTTTAAATGTTGATTTTCTTGAATACCAACATTTAGTTTTAATTTTATATATATATTCAAGTGCTGCAAGACGTGTTTAAAGCGACGTGGTGTTCTCGAATCCTCTTTCGAGCTACATGTGAGACTACATCTTATGTTTTGTAATAACGTGTGTGCAATTACGACATGTTCAGTGAATACGTAGGCTAAAAGTCAGTTTGAGTTTTGAAATAGTATGCAATAAGGAATAATAGTGTTGGAATTGAGATTTTAATTTTTTTAAATCTTCTTTGTCCTGACTTTTAGTGCTTCGAAGTTCCACAAAATAAAGTTAGGACACACTATTATTGTGTGATTCACTTATCTGATTTCAAGACCTGCCACTGGGATTAGAAAAAAATTCTGTAGTTTAATAAAGTACCTCTTCGTCTTTCAGTGTAACTCCAGGAAGCTAAAAACATCTCTGATCTCTCTGATCTATGCCATCTGTTTCTAGAACGAAATCCTAAGGAAATTAGCATTATAACTAAGCAGATATAAACGTTCGAATTTACGGAATGAGAAGAAAATTATGTGATGTATAAATTATAAAATATAAAATTAAATTCTTGCATATAGAACTAGTTATAGAACGTGTTATTGCGTACAGTATTAGTTTATTAAGTATAAATTAGTTCTATATGCAAGAATAGATTTCTTTAACAAACGTACGTTATTCAAAACTGGGTGGCGCTAGGTACCGTTGTTTTATCACATTTGGAGAAATATACATACATTTATGCGGATTCTTCATTATCTAATTTCTTTAAATTTAATACAGGGCTGCAATATATTGTCGCAACAGTTTGAAAAAAGATTTAGACTTTTCAAACTGTTGTCACAAAATGTGTATACGAGAAAAATGTGTAACGTGTCTTCAAGATAGTTTCCTTTAGAAGTCTTCCACGATGTCAATCCTTCCCTTAGGCAGGTAGCCTTAGTGTGCTTTGCATAATCAACTATACCAAAACTAAATTAAATAGCACTCGAATGTTGTGCTTTAATCAGTTAATCAATTAAATATATTAAACCC
Organism: Stegodyphus mimosarum; assembly: GCA_000611955.2. Taxonomy (NCBI): domain Eukaryota; kingdom Metazoa; phylum Arthropoda; class Arachnida; order Araneae; family Eresidae; genus Stegodyphus; species Stegodyphus mimosarum. The sequence continues at coordinate 504,263 of KK118118.1, read as the reverse complement.
TAAATTTTCAGATAAACTACCGATTATATATAACGAACTTCCACACTTGTACTTTTTTATTAAATCAGTTTTAACAATTTTCATTGACGTAAATAAATTATCCCTAGAGATTGGCAGTGAAAATTTTCCTATAGTGCAAAAAACTTTCTCTAACTCATGGACGTAAAATATGAAATAACGTCATCTCACTAAACCGCGATAACTGATAACCGCGCATATCCGATTCGCGTTAAGTGGAGTTTTCATTTAAACTGTTAGTATTAAGTAAATTGCGTTAAACCATTGACGGAAATGAATGACTTGTATTTGACATGAGTATCTTACAATATGTTCAATGATAATATAAAGTAGATTTTTAAATAAAGCAGAAGATCGACCTGTTATTTCTGCAACTATCCTTTTCCCTTCTATGGTCACCTCGTTTGGCACCATGTATTAAATCCTATATAAAAAATGTGATTCCTTCTTATATCCATCATTCCACGAATAATTGTTTTAACTCTTTCGAAAATCATATTTATTGTACAGTGTTTTGAGCTAAGGAAATTTTGAAACAGTGCATTAACTTTAATGCATTGTAAACAAAATGTTATTGCATTAACATTTTGGGCTAACTATTAGCCCAAAAGGGGCTATTAGTCTCAAAATGGGATTTTGAGGCGGTTCAGTATCAAAGGAGAATTACTTTTCAAATCGCTGCCACCAAATATTATCGCCTTCTACTAATTTTGAAGAAATTAAATAATCAAGAATCTGCATGTATGTATGCATATTCCTCGCATTACGAGAAAACGATAGTACACAGAAATAGCAAATTTTGAGTAACGTAGTCCTCCACCCGAACATGAGCACTTGGAAGCCTAAATTTGGAATTTCGAATTTTATATTTTATATTTGTAAAACTTTAATGAAGTTTTGATTAACAGGAACAACGAGTTCATATCCAGCAGTGGCAACACTGTATGGAATAAAATATTTTTATCTCCAGCGTTAAAAGCTGCTTATCGAAAATTCGAAAGACATGACCTTTCTAAATATTTTGTGATTTTGCTGTTGAATCGAAATTTATATCGTAACTGTGAAGAATGTGATTTTAATAAATGAAGTTAACCCACAAAAAGTTGATAATGATAGGACAAAAAAAGATTTGTAAGCCATCTTGCTTAGAAAGCTGAATATTGTTATAATGAACTGAAACTGATTGAAAACAATAGCAAGAAATGTGTGAAAACACTTAATTCTGTATCGGGAATTCTAAATATACTTAAAAATTAATTAGTTTAACAGCATATGCTGCTGTTAATTTTTTTTTTTTTTGTGATTTTGCTATTGAATTGCATATGGCGTAAGTATGAAGAAAACCATGCTTCATAATAAAGCTAAAAAGACAAAAAAAAGTAGTGGGTCAGCAGGGAGTGAGTGCAATAGCAGACTGTTAAACAACGAGCTCAGCGAGAGAGAAGAAAATTTGCACAATCTCCTTCAGGCCACCGTTAATATCTGAAACCTTCCAGACTTTCTTATTTACTGCCTTCTATTTTCTTTGCATTATAAATCTGGCAACACAGCAATGCACTAATTCATACTGCCCTCAGCTGTGCGTCCGAGTTATAAAGTTCTTTTCTTCAATATTAAGAACTGTATTGTGCACCTGTGTATAAGTGGAAGGGCTGTGTATAAGTGGAAGTGCTGTGTATAAGTGGAAGCAATGCAAAACATAAAATCCTTGTAAGTCTCGAAAAAGTCGTAATTTCAATTAAGACCATATTCAACTGAGGAAACAAAAGACAGTATACAAGTTTTACTAAAGAAATAGTTTTTAGAAAAATGTATCCCCACTGAAAGTAATAATATTTTTTATTTACTATATGTAATGTAATTTATTTACTATATGTAACGATGTTTTCCTGGCTCATTCGCATTAGCACGTTTATCATTTTTTTCATCCAGAAAATTAAAGAAAACGTTTCTTGGCGCATCATTTCATATAAAATGTGCCTGACAACTCAAAAACGTAAATACATCACTTCATTTTGAAAAATAACTCTATGCTCATTAAGAAGATTATTATATCTAGCTTTGAAGTGACTTTTCTTTATAAGTCTTATCTCCCCCCCCTCGAAATAAAATTAAAGTCCGCTAATTCATGCACAGATGCATAACATGAAATGCGTAATAAATATTTATTTAAATATATGAAATGGCCCACCAGCAATTTTCCTGAACACTGGTAGTTCGGGCAGAGTTTCAAAGGGGCAAGCTGCCATGGCTGTTTTCATGGATTTCCCTCATGTGTAACTTGTTAATACTAGCCAGTTTCCTTAGAAAGTTCTCTACAAAGGCATCCATCTCTTCCGTGTAGTGCTGTAGGGCGGAATACGTAAATAATAATAATAATAATAATAATAATAATAAATATGCATAATTTTCATGCTCTTCCTAAACTTATGCACGTTTGATAAAAGATCTGGTATGTTGGATATTGACATCAATTTAAAATTTAAAACATATCATTAAGCCGCTAATATACTCTAAATATTTAACATAGATTTCGAAACAGTTTCTTTTGAGTAAAGAAATTAAAATATAATGCACGGTTAATAAAGTAAAATAAAGATTATTACTCATAATTTGCTTCGAGGGGCAATTTAAAGCCAGAATATTATTCTTTTATTTAAAGAAAGCATAAAGCTATTTTTATAATTGCAAAAATTTATAAAAAAGTATATTTAGCTTCATCATTTATGCGTACAAATTATTTCCTCGCCAAATGATATGATAATTATACATGCATGTGATTATTACTCGCAAACTCAAATATAAAGACGTTTAGAATTTTTGAAGCACTTGATGTTTTTATTTTTTTAATTATGCTTAGATATAATGAATGACTCGATATATCTCTCATCAAATATTTGCGTGAGAGTTTTGAAAGAACAATAAACTTGGTTACACCATTTATTTCCTCAAAAACTAATTCCCTTTAAACGCGGGTTTTATTTAATCTCACTTTCAACAAACTCCAAATTCGTGAAATAAAAAAATAGCTAATCTTATTAACATTTACTCCCCCATTAATGTCTGAGCACTGCTGCATTTGCATAAGTTCGAGTATAAATCATTCCCATTAAAATTGCTTAATGAATGCGTTTCCGCTTATTAATTGCTATGATATATTTGCGGGAGTGGAAGAAACTTCCTTTTCTTTAATTATTATTCGTCTTCTCCAGAAATCGATTGAGATCCTCTAAGAAAATCGATTGAAAATTAATGGTATTTGAGGTAAATTAAAGGAAGTGTTTATCATAAAACGGGAACAAAAGAGCTGTCTCCCGCTTTTTCCTCCATTTATTTAGAAACATGAATTAGCAGTATTATATTTGTGTGAAAGATCTTCCAGTTAATTTATGATTTCACGTATAAATAGAATAGTTTGCTTGTTGGTATTAATGATTTTTTTTCTACCCCTCTTTTGTGGAACCGAATGGTTGTTGAAATCATTTCGCTATTTAGGGTAATTCTTGTTTCTTTAATCGCTATGTTATTTTTTTTATAGTATAATAATTTTTCGAAAGTTAATAATAACGGTTCCATTGTTTTTCCTTATGATGATGAAAATTATTACAAATTAAAATATGACACATTATTCATAATTCATCGCAAGTTTCATCTTTATGAATTTGCTCCTTACGTTACTTTTAAATATTAGTTTTTCATATATTTTCAGCAACCTAATTACCATTTAACCGTAATTTAAATAATAAGCATTCATTTGTACCTGTGACATGTAACTTTCAAAGTATTGTCCTTCGTACATAATACTGGGGTATGATAAACGTGTAAAGAAACATTACTATAGCTATCGTCACCAAACATTCTACAATTCTTTTGTGGGTCTTGGAAAAGGTCAACGTCCACGTTTTTCCAAAAAAAAGTCGCTAAAATCAGAGATAGTAATTAAAAACTCGGAAAAACGATAATTTTCGCCAGCATTTTTCCGAGTGGCAACAGTCTCGCAAACTCGAGATGAAAATCTGCTTTATTTCGAAAGTTGTTGCCACTGCTCGCTTTCAAATCTTACAGTTTGTTAATAAAAACTCTAAGTTTTACGACGAAATAAATATAACATTGCCAAACATTAAATACGATATTCCCGATTCCAAAAATTCGTGGGAAGACATTTCGACTGTTCCCATCTTCGTACGACTTTAATCAGCAGAAATATTGAAAAATTAATTAAAAACTCTGAAAGCGTTAATTTTCGCACTTATTTTTTCGAGTGGCAACAATCTCGCGCGTTGGAGATAAACTGCTTTATATCGTAAAGTGTTGCTACTGCTAGCTTTCAAATCGTAGAGTTTGTTAATAAAAAATTTGTACGTTTCACAAAATTTATAGATAAAAAAAAAAATCTGAAATGTTTCAGATTTTAAATTACGTCCAAAGGGACGTTTATTTAACATTTTGTGTGTTACCTTTATTTGTTAAATACCATGTTCTTCGCACTTAAACCATAAAATTCAGTTCAACAGCAATATCGCAAAATAATTTTAAATTGAGCATATCTTTAGAAATTTCGGTACACGCTCTCACGCGCTGGAGATAAAAATGTTTTTCTGTACAACGTTGGTATTGCTGGCTTTGAAATCTTTGAGTTTGTTAATGAAAAATTCGTTAAAGTTTTAGAGAATATTGTTACGAATTTCACATTTATTTGGCTATTTATTTAGAACTGTAATTAAAATTCCTTTTTATTTTCCCGTGCAACGCACGCAGACGATTTTTGAAGAGAAAGCTACGTCAAAAAAAA
>KK118118.1:436752-493292 GCA_000611955.2 Stegodyphus mimosarum | reverse complement strand
GGGAAAGAGGAAAATGTCGAGAATATAATGCAGTTAGGTGGAAAATAAAGAAATGTGTAGATGGCGCCCAGTTCGGTTAGAGGATAGATAAAATATGAATAAATAAATTTATGGGTTTTGTCCAATGTTTATTGCTTTGCAGTCAGTTTCAAAATTCCAATTCTTTTGTATTGCAAGAAATACTACAGTATAAATCTTCAGCTATATGCGAACAATCAGAATTATATGCATAACTATATGAATTTTTAAATTCCGATGACAATTTCTTTAATTTTGAACAAATAAGCTTAACAAAAGTTCGTCTTTCATTAGCTCACTTATACATTTTACAGTTCAAGATTTTTTTTTCTAAGAAATAGTAACCTATGGAATTCACCAGTAAACTGAAGACAAAATTTTATTTAGACCACAGGATTGCATATGTCTCTATCTGCAAATTTAATTGGAATTCTAAAGTTAGTCTCACACTTTATTTATTACACAAAAATTAGAAGAAAGAAAGAAATATGAAAGGTTAAATGTTTAACACTATTTATTAGTCCAAAGAGGAAACTTGCCCGGAAAGACTATTAATTTCGTTTTAGCATTTTGCTTTCATTCACTTTTCAATTTGCTGCCACCAAATATTATCGCACTGTATTATACTTAAAGAAATTAAATAATGAAGAATCTGCATAAATGTATATATTTTTCTCGCATTGCGATAAAACGACTGTACCTAGAGGCATCCTATTTTGAATAACGTACTCCTACTGCGAATATGGGCATCTGGAAGGTTAGATTTGTAATTTGTAATTTGTTTTATTAAGGATTTCATATTTTGTAAAACTTTTATAAATTTTAGGTTAAGAAACTCAAGGATTTCAATGCGAGTAGTGGCAAGGTTGTACAGAAAAAAACATTTTTATCTCCAGCGCGCGAGACTGTGAATCGGAAATTATAAAGATAAATTCAATTTAAAATTATTTTGCGATATTGCTCTTGAACTGAATTTTATGGCTTAAGTGCGAAGAAAATGATATTTAATAAATAAAGGTAACACACAAAATCTTAAAAAAACGCCCATTTGGACGTAATATATATATATATTGTAAAATTATTTTTTATCAGTTTTGCTGTGCTTTCTGTTTTAAGTCTAACGATTGACTACCGAGAGTTTCATTTCATTTATGGTGAGTTAAAAAAGGCTGATGTGGACGCCACATAACTTCCCCTCCTTTGGCGGTAGAATAAATTATACACATTTTTATTCTACATTTCATTTAAACTCTTTTCCTCTAATTATTCTAACTTAACTAACCGATCCCTCAAGGCATATTAGACAGAAAAATTCTAAAGTTTGAAGTCAAATATCCCGGTCATAATTTGTCGTAGATTCACACTTCTTAAAATTTTAATTTTGAAAACGAGTATAAAACTTTCCCAAGTATTACTGCGAAGTGCGCAGCGGCTGCACGGTGAGATTACTTTCCCGCAAAGCGGTCGAAAACGGAGCTCCTCCCAGGGAGCGGAAAAAGATGTCTACCGGCTGAGCAGCATAAGGGTTGACAGAAAGTGGCAGGGAAGTGGCAGGATTTTAAGATTTGGCACAAAAATCACCCATTCGGCGACGAAACCGGCGAATCACAAACTGAGCGGGAACATTCTAGAACGCCTTTTCTCGGGAATATTCTACAAGATATGGTAAAGCTATATATGCCCTGCCTGACCAGGGAGAAAGTAGTGTCTTAGATTGTGAGCTATCGACCGAGTCGGGAACGGTACTTAAGTGCTTTTCCGGAAAACTGTCTCCACTGTAATAACGTGAAGGTTGGGCTGCTGACTGTTTCAGCATGTTTGTCGTAGTTTCTCCACGAGTACAAGCCTGTCTTTGAAACTGTCCTGTGTAGTAGTGTTTACTATCAAATAAATTGTGTTTTGATTCTTCATCAAGTGTTATCATCAATTACTCCACGAACCCGTAGAACGCAACAGTTTGAACACTGGGAGAGCACATTATAAGTCAGATTTCGTTCTCTGTCGAAAATGTTTTTTAAAAAAATTGATATTGTCAAACTATCAATATTTTCACATCATTTAAAGCAATTGGGAGTATATAACTACTACCAACAATTGCAAAAATAAAGGATGGTAAGGACTTTGAAGGACTTAATGGGAGGAATGCATATATATATATATATACACTGGTGTGCAAAAATTAAGGACGAAGATGAAAAATTAGCATATCAGCTGAACGAAGAGGCAGAGCGGACAGAAAGACCAATCAGAAGATTAAGTAAGGTGATATACGGTAGCACATGCGCAGATATGCAGGTAGACGTAATGGGGGAGTGTCTGAGTAGTATAAAGCATGTTGTCGGTGTAAGATCAGTATTTCTGGCAAAGAGATTGCACGCAGTATAGCAGTTAAAATCACACCGAGTTGCTGCCTCAGCAAGAAATGGCGAATAATAAATCTGTTAGAGGACATCTGAATGCTTTTACCCAAGGTCGAATCATTGGGAAGTTGGAAAAAGGCCGCAGTGTGACAAGTGTGGCTGTAGAGTTCGGAATTGCTCACAGCATCGCGTCACGACTTTGGAGACATTGGAGATAATTTCAAACTACAGGAACAGCTATCCGAGGGTTTAGTAGTGGTCGTCCACGAGGAACCACTTCAGCTATCCGGGGGTTTAGTAGTGGTTGCCCACGAGGAACCACACCCGCAGATGACCGTTATATTGCCTCACAGGCCAGAAGTTCGTCCACGAGGAACCACTCCCGCAGATGACCGGTATATTGCCTTAGAGGCCAGAAGAAACAGGCGGCAGACAGCGGGAGAAATCGGTAGACACACGACACAGGCGACTGGACGACCGATATCGCGTTTTACACTGGCCAGAAGACTGCACGGTGGTGGTCTGTTTGCAAGACGCCCTTTACGGTGTGCACCTCTAACACCTGCCCATCGGAGAAGGCGTTCTCTGTGGTGCCGGGAACACCGGAATTGGAGAGACAATGAATGGGGACGAGTACTCTTTACAGATGAGAGCAGATTCAGTCTGAGTAGCGATTCTCATCGCATACTCATCTGGAGAGAGCGGGGAAGCCGCAATCATCCCTCGAACATCATTGAAAGGGACAGGTATGGAGGTGGCGGTGTTCTCGTTTGGGGAGGCATCATGCTTGGTAGTCGTACAGACCTTCACATCTTCGACGCAGGTTCAGTCAACGGGACCCGTTATTGTAACGAGATTCTTCTTCCATATGTGCGTCTTTTTAGAGGCGCTATGGGTCCGCAGTTCCTTTTCATGGACGACAATGCACCATGTCATCGCACAGTAGCTGCCGAACAGCTCTTAGAGAGTGAGGATATTGAACGTATGGATTGGCCGGCACGATCTCCGGATCTCAATCCCATCGAGCATGTATGGGATTTTCTAGGCAGACGCTTGGCAGCTCGTACCTTACCACCAGTAACGATTCCGGAGCTTCGATTGGCGCTGCAAGACGAATGGGCAGCAATGCCTCAACAACTCATTGACACCCTCATTCTCAGCATGGGCAGACGCTGTGAAACCTGCCTAGCAGTCAGGGGAGATCATATCCCCTATTAAAGACCGGATGTTTCTTGCTGGACACCCATCACAGGGATGTTTCGGCCTTCAGTCGCATTGCGCTCCATGCTACTTTTTCAATAAAGCTTCTTTTTATCCCTCTTATTTCTCTTTTAGTAAGTGTTGCTTGCATTACTCATGTCCTTACGTATTGGGGATCTTACGGTATTAAATGTGTTGTTTTGGAAAGCTTTTGTACAAAGTTATATTGAAAAAACCGTCTCGTCCTTAATTTTTGCACACCAGTGTATATGTATAGATATATGTACGGCGTTCGGTGCTGACGATTGCAATGAAAATGGGAGGTGCACAACTAGATGGTATAGCAGTTCCAGTGCCCAAGATTTCAACGTTCTAAGGCTAAACGTTTCTGAGTTTATATATTATGCATAATGTTACGTTCATATGTATATAGTATTCCTACGTATGCATATACATGCATACATATGTACGAACGTACAGATGTCACGAAAATTGAAACTTTAAATACAAATTCCATTTTACGATCCGTTTTGGAAAATGAGTGCTTTATTTTGCCCGTACGCACATACATCACCCAAAAAAAATCGTTAAAATTGATTCCGGCACTATCAAAATTGATAATTCCGTTGAAATATGATATCCAAAATTTTTGCTGTTACAGAACTTCTTTAATTCTTGTTATGAAGCAAAAAAGAAAAAAAAAAGGAAAGGAAACTTGAAGTTCATTTTTAGATCATTTTTCTTTTGCTAGTTCGGTAACATTGTAAAAGTGCAAGGAAATCTCCGTTTTACACGACACATATCCGTGAACTTTTTAATGGGAAATAAAATCTAATGGCATATATTAACTAAAAACTAATGATAAACTATATATACAGTATGAATTAAAAACTAATAGTAAAATATATTATGCATAAAATCTGCTATAAACTTGCACTTTCTCCCAATGAAACCTTTTTGCAACCACATGCCATATAAAATTATTGAAATTTTCACTATTATCTGACAATCGAATTTAGGATAAACAAATAATTCTCAGTGATTTTATGCGCCCACCGGTTGATGTAACTTTCCGTGACCGAAATTGACAACAGAACAAAGTTTTCCTTAAAATTTAAAACATAAATTGTTCAATTCCTAATCTCTTATATAATAATTAGAGGAGAATGAAACCAAATATGTAAAATCCATTCATATTTTATTCAAAGCCTGTGCTAATGAAAGTGAATAAAAATTCTTTATTGAAGTGGTGCGCTTAAAATCTACGCTCTAGTACTAAAATATTTATAAAACTCGCTTCATAACGTTATTTATATAAGTTTATATCCATCTGTATAAACAATTTATTGCACGAGTATTATGTAATTCATAACTGCTTTAGCGAGCTTTTATGAAGCAAAATTTTTAAAGATATTTTCTTCGGCTGCAATAAAATTAACATCTCGTTAAATGAAAGCACATATATAACTATTTAATATTTTAACAGTCCTTAATATTTTGCTAGCTACTTTGTTACGTTATGGAAAAATGGAAAAAGGATTTCAGTCATTGAATGAAATATGCTGAATAGCGTGAAACAGGACTCGGAGAAAATTGCTTTCAGTATCAAATAAAGATGTGCATTTAATATTCAAACTCACATTTATTCAGTTATGGTAAATGTTTTTGAAACGGAACAGAAAATGAGTTAAATATAATACGAACATTCGGAAGTATTGTTTAGCAAAAGTAGAAATAGCTGAGAACTTTAAAACTTTCATCTAAGATTAATATTTAAAACATAATTAAAAATACTTAATATGAACATCACGTGATTTAATTATACGGCCTATTAAATTACACATATTTTTTGATGTGCTTCATTTAAACTTACTTCCTTGAATTTCATTTGAGACATATTTCTTATTCAATCAACTCAATTATCACTTCTCAGGAAGGCGAAAATACATAAAAACTCGAAATATCTTTATTAAAAATTGTAAAATACAAAAAAACGTAAAACACCAAATACAGTTAAGAACATTTAAAGAAAAGCAATTTTTAGTAGGATAAATAACGTTTTTCGCTAAAACAAGCAATTCTGCCAACGGGCAGGATGACAAAATTTTCAGTGCTCAAAACTGAAAGTAAACTTTCCGTCTTACTGGGCAAAAAGACATTGAAGTTCGTGCACCAATCCACTTAATTCGTTGTTCTACTAAGAGTTTCCGATGTAAACAAATGGCGGCCACATTAGGCTTAACGGCTTTCAAACTTTTAAATTGTTGATAATTTAAAATTTTTATTGCATGCAGGTAAACTAAAAGGCATAAAAACATTACCCGGAATATAAGAACACAATTGAATCCCGTTTAAAGAAAAAAAATGCACAATTTACGAACATATAAGAATAAAAATCTGACCTAAGATACGTGAGATACCTAAGACCCTGCACCTAAGATAAAATAAGAATGGCTGGACTTTGTCATCCTTAGATAAGACGTAGTCCAGCCATTCTGCAATTATGAACGTATCTTATCTAGTTTATTTGCACTTTGGCAGCTGTGGAGGGTGGTTCCGTAGTTTAAAGTATCAAAACTAGTCCTGGAAAATTTACAAACATAACACTGATTTTTTGTTTGACTTCAGAACTAGCTATTGTGTTGGCAGTGAAGTGGCAAATAAGGGAAGTAGTAAATAACTCACCAATAGATCAACAGTAAATTTGTGATTAGCGTTTAGTATAAATATACAGTTTAAAGTTAATATGACATTAAACACGTTATAAGCAAAAGTATAATCTAAATTTTTGCTGGAGATAAATATCATATGGCGTTAGATTATTTGGAATTGCACAGCGCTTCATGAAAGGCTTCCTAAAGAAAACTGGTTCGTGTTCGTGTGCACATGAGGAATATTTCAGATACCAACCATGCATCCAGCCTATTCGTTTGCAACGAACCCAGATCGAACTTCCAGTATTCAGCAGTTTTAACCACTCGGTTACTGGTGGGACAAATGTCATGTGCAAGTACACCAATAATCCTTATTATTCATTAAAATTTAAATTTTTTTAATTTCTTCATTCAATAAAACGAGTTAATTTTAGCAGCAGTCGAACTTTCCTTTGGAAAAAAAAATAATTAGTAATAGTTTAAGAAAAAGGAAGCTCTAAACACGATAAAACGAAAACATAATTTTAGAAATCTGCAGTTTGAGGTTTGAACAGATAAAAAGTACATTTCTGTACCTCAAAATTTAGCAATATCCATGAGATAGTACGAAATAATTAATGTTTTACGCCACATCTTCTTGCCTTAAACTCAAATTGTTTCATTCTTTCAACTATCTTTTCATATGTATCGGATTTCGCCTACAGGGTGTTTTCGTTGCTGTTACCATGGATACTGGCATCATCTTTGAAGTGCTAGAAATTCTTCGTGCTTGAAAGCTTTCTTAAAACAATGCAAAAAATCTCCCAGGAGGCAATATTTTCCACATGAGGAGGCCTGAAGCTATCTTTTTCCGTATTTTTCACGGAAGTGTGAATTGTTACATGATGCCAATACCCTGGAATTGCTTTGCTCTCGCTCCGACACGGATACGTTTTAAATCACCAATCTCAAGCCAATAGCTATTATTCTGATGTCTAAGAAGTGCTGCAGAAAGTTTCATTGCTTTAGGAGCTTTCTGTTGTAAGAGATTTTGTAATAACATCCATAGATTATCAGTTGAAGGAAATGAATGAACAAATTTGACAGAGCTTGAACAGTGAAATTAAATAGAAAATAAAATTACTTTCTTAATGTCGTGTGATGGAATGAAAATACTTCAACAAAATAAAGTATAAGTTTATTATTCCAATTTTTACTGCAATGAAAATTAATTACATTGGCATCTAAAAATCCTTATTATAGTCAAAAATTCAGATATTATCAAATTTCCCTTTTAGTTCTTGATTTTGGTATACTTACCTTTTTTTTATTTTATAGAGTTCCTCACTTTTATTCTGCTAAATGAAGTGTCGAGGAACCTAGGGAATGTTAAGCGAATTATCGCTTAGTTCAAAAAACAGAAAGCATAAACTCAAGAAGAGTTGATTACGCTTTATTCACTCAAAATAAGATTAACAGTCGGCCCTTTCCTTGGGCTTACAGTAAAGCCTCCACTTGCGGTTAACTCAAAAGTAAGAAATAAGAACTGACTTTGACTAACTATGTATTAAGTATAAGTAACATGGCAAGCTTAAAAGAAAAGAAAAATTACTGCAATTATGGCAAAACAAAGGTTATCGTAACCCTTTGGAATAAAAATGAAATTTGGAAATAAATAAGAAATTAAAATTAAAAAATAAGCAATTTTTAGGCAATTATATTTTAGTTTAATAAGTTACATAGTAATTAACTCGAAAATTTAATTATGTTCAAAATAAGCAGTTATATAATTTAATAAATTGCATTGTAATAAAATTTGAAAATTTAATTATGTTGTAGGTATTTATTTCCACTAACCAGTTAAATTTGTGCTCTCTTTTCTATAAGCCTTTATTCCCCTAACTGAAAATGCCAGAATATTTAAATTTGGTAGCTCGAATGAAGGAAGGCAAATTCTACCATTGTAAGGTTTTAGTTAAACTAACCAAGTTTTATTTTAATTTAAATCTTTCTATCTCTTCTCTGTTTCAACTTCCCGTCAGAAGAAGCGCGCGTTTTCAGCTTATGCTAATTTTGAAGTACAGCCAAGTACTATTTAAACCAGAGGTAGAAACCTCTCAGTGTGAGAGAGCTTTAGTCTCAGATCACGGTCAGTCTGCTCGACGTTCGCCTGACCAGCTAGCAGCCAAAATTATAAGCCATAGTGCTTACTACGTGATTGCATATTGAAATAAATTGAAGTGCGCTAGTATTAGTATATCTTGCTACGCACCCTTTCAGTTAGAGGCCAAACTCCGCGATTTGCTCTGCGAAGCAAAGTTGAATTACATTTCTATTTTAGGTTTAGTATTAAATTTATTTGAGTGTTAAGTTAGGCCCAAGTGTAGTCTTTTACTTTCTGTATCTATCCCGAGTTGGGAAGTGTGTAAATAATAGTGATTTAATAAAAGAGGATTTCAAATCCCTTTTAAGTGCAGTTATTCTCCAATACAGTATCTACACCAGAACATAGCGTATTTTCCGCTCCCTGTTCCAGTTCAGGACTTGAGACTTGAGAAGAAGAACCCTTGTAAGTACTTCACCATGTTTCCAAAGAACATACACAGAACACTCAGTCCTGATACCATTAGGAGTAAAGGTTTAAATCCTGAGCTCTAGAAGGAAAAGAAAGCAGTGGGTAAGCATTGTACCTTTGTAGAGCAAGCTTCTGTTTCTGCATTTGTTGCTGCTAAAGTGGCGTAAGTTAGAAAATTTAATTTTACAAAAACTCGGCAAAATTTTTTTACAGGATTTATTGCATTATTACACATAGCATAACTTCCAAAAAACAGAAAGCGTAAACTCAAGAGTTAATTGCCCTTTATTCACTCAAAATAAGATTAACAGTCGGCCCCTTTCTTTGGGTTTTGCATTCCTAAGGATGCAGTGCATGTCTATACTGATGGTACTCGTACAGAAGATCGTACTGGTAGCGGTATCTTTCTCAAGACCTCTCACATTCAAACTACAATAAAGCACCGCAACCCTGACACTTGCTCTGTCTTTAGGAGCGAGGTAATTGCGATTAATATTGAGCTTGATGCCATCCTGGATTATGATTGTGAATTTGGGGAACTATGGATTTTATAGGACAGCCGCAGTACACTACAACATCTTGGTGGCTGGTAATCCGTATGCGATGAAACCAGCATATCTATTCTGTTCAAGCTGAGGAAGATCTCTCAAACCCAAGACGTCCACCTCCAGTGGATCCCATCACATGTTAATATTAGTGGAAATGAGGTCGCTGATAAACTGGAAAAAGAGGGTAGTGAAAATGAAACGGTCACTGGCTCCTCACTTACTTAGCAAGAACTTTACTCAAATGAAAAATCTAAATATAATATAGCGTAATCCATCTATGCACCAATGGCACACAGGAACATCCCCTGGCTCCCCACTGGAATTCAAATGTGATCGTGGCTCCCAGACTGCTCTGGCTAGACTAACAAGTGGTCACCTTAAATGTCTTTCCTTTGATAGTGGCAAAAAATCTACTCCGCTTGTAAAAAATGCTGTGACCATCCAGCTTCACCGGATCACATACTAGGTTGCATCGGACTTTCTAAGGAGGACTTAACATCCAATCCCCTCACTGTTATTGATTTTTTGCCGATCAAGAACCTTCTGGAGCTGATCTGACATATGTCAGATCTTTCGAGGATAAGCAACAACAACATAACTTTCATAACCTAATGAATTATAAGATGTACAATCATACTTAATGCTTCTTTGGTTTTAGGAATCCGAAGAAAATGGTTTATATGTAAGAAAAGGTCTCAGAAATCAACAATTTTGATTTCAGTGAACAGCTCAAGCTTTTAAGCATCCAGCTAAAATTATGCTTTGGTATGTTATGTCTGAGCAAGATACAAATACATTAGATGTATCATAAAACGAACAATCATCAAACATCAGTGTAAAATATTTTAAAAAACAGCTGACATTGCTTAAAGTTCAGTTTTCACCAAATACTCAAATTTTATGATGGAGTTTCTTGACCCAAAGCGAAATCTGTCACTCAATTTTTGAATGAAAACTAAATCAAAACAATTTCATAAGCAGCCAATAACTGAAGCATAAACTTTTGAGAACTTACGCGGATTGTCAAGAGAAAGCTAAAAAAACTATATACAACTAAGATACAACTCATGGCACCCCTTTAGATTTCCACAATCTTGAAAGGGAAACAAAAATAAACGCAAATCTAATTGAAAGCGTGTCAAATGATATAAATGCACTTGGGAAAGGACAAAGCAAAGATAAGAATACGAAATATTAAAATTGATATTTATTTGTGCAAAAAAATACTTAAAATAATTCAATACTGTATTTTTTATTTGTTCTAATAATTTTAACACCTCTCTAATTCAGTAATTGAAAGATCTCTAAGATTATAAGGATCTCTATACAAGCTTAGAATAGCAGATTTGTAAGATGGAAACGCAAACCTTCTTCAGCTGTATTATACAGGGTGTTTATAAAGTCCCGGACCCATTTTGATGTTTAATAACTCATAAAAAATTAAAGATAGATTAAAATTAATAACATAAATGGTTAGATAGAATAAAAAAGTTTCATGACCCTTGTCAATGAACGTCTACGTATGCCCCCTTGGTCGCACGAAGAATATCAAGTCGATATTCAATTTCACGCCAGGTACCGGCAAGCATGTCGTCAACCACAGAGGCTATTGCGGTTGCAATTCCGGCTTTTAGGTCATCATTGTTCGGCTCCCCAGGACATTATCTTGCGGAATATCCCCTCACAGCGGGCATGCACATTAGACTGCCGGTACAAAATCATCAAGCATTCTGCAAATTTCTAGTTAAACAGAAGCACCTCGTAAATAAATTAAATAACGTAATGGAGAAAATTACAGGCTTCGGCACCGACCTGTGCCAAGTCTAGTGCCAAATGTATAATGTAAAAAAAAATTATGGTAAAAATGTAGTGTATAGTAAAACATACATAGTACATCGTCATGTAAGTCCAAAGAAGCAATAACAACAGCCTGTCATACCATGTTGACAAAGCCCTTGTATGGCCATATATTGATTGATATAGTTTTAGTAAATGCTGGGCCCGAAGACAGGATGAGAGGGAATTCCCGGGGGCATATTGGTCTGTTCGACCGCCCACCAGATGATCTAGGTGCTGGATCTGAGCGTCTCGTGCGAGACTCTCGTGTGACCACACCAAGTGGCCAACTCTAGATAAGGGTGGACATGGTGCTGTACTGATTACCCGAATGGAAAAGGAACAGTGCCCACGTACTCCGTCGCTTATCGCTTATCCTGTAAACGTTGTCCTTTACAAATCCCCAAAGGAAAAAGTCCAGCGGCGTTATATCAGGTGATCTGGGTGGCCAAGGAATTGGACCTCCTCGCCCAATCCATCTTCCTGTAAAATGGTCATTCAAAGAACTATGAACGATGGTACCCCAATGAGGTGGTGCACAATCTTGTTGCAAAAAGACATGCGGCTGAAGCTCTTCTACTTGTGGAAATACGAAGTTTTCCTACATGTCTAAGTATACGGCTGATGAGACCGTCTTTTCTGTAAAAAAGAAAGGCCCAATGACTCGGTCGTGCATTAGTCCACACCACACATTAACCTTTGGGGAATCCCTTTGTGCCTCACGGTATTCATGGGGGTTTTCAGATCCCCATATGCGCACATTATGGCGATTAACAATGCCAGAAAGATGAAAGGACGCTTCGTCGGAGAACATTATGCGCTTCAGAAATTCAGCATCATCTTCTATCCTCCTTAGCATATATGTTGCATCACATACAAAAGTACTAGAACAAACACATCAAAAGTAAACATAACTTTGCAATACTTGCCAAAAACAAAAGAGAGAAAAGCAGACGATATTTAGAAAAGTACAGATATTTAGAATGGAAAATGAAATTATCTGAAATTAACCACACGCTCAGACGATATTTACAAAAGTAAAGATACTCAAACCTGAAAAGGAAAATATATAAGTTATTCCATCAATAAATGCCATAAGTTTGTTTACATATTCATTATTTTATGAGTTATTAAACATCAAAATGTGTCAGGGACTTAAATGTGTCAGGGACTGTAAATACCGTGTATATTCACATAGACCTATGAGACCACCATATAGACTATATAGACCACCATAGTGGAATACATAGATAATCATATTTCAAATGCCATAGCATAGTTAAAAAAACATTTTTAAATAAGACATTTAACAGAATATGAAATCCGCAAACTAATCTAAATAATATTCTGAAATTTTTGTATTGCATAATTTTTTTAGACAAGCATGTCATATAATTTTTCAAGTTCCACCCTTTACTAATCCACAAAAAATTAACTTTTACAGTTTTACCTTATTGTTAGCCAAAAGAGACAATTTGCCCAGGAGGGCTAGTAATTTAGTTTTGGCATTTTGCATTGTCCACTGTAAAACGGACTTTCCCTTTTCAGATTGTTACCACCAAATATTAGACCCTTGCACTGTATTTAAAGAAATTAAACAATGAGGAATCTGAATGAATCGCATTGTGAAAAGACGAATTTTTTGTGAAAAGAAACAACAAAAAATGTTTGTTGCATTGCGAAAGAACAACCGTACTTACAGACCTCAAACTTTGAATAACGTAGTCCTCCACTAGAATATGGGCATCTGGTGGCCCAAATTTGCAATTTGAAATATTTGTTTTATTATCTAGTTCATATTTTGTATAACTTGAACAAATTTTTGATTAACAAACTGAACTAATTCAAAGCGAGTACGAAAAAAACACATTTTTTTCACATTTTTATCCAACACCGAAAAAACACATTTTTATGCCTTTTGATATATTTATTTGTATTTTAATTAGTTTTTTTTTTAATCTGTAGCTTGCGAGATTGTGTATCGGAGAAATCCTAAAGGTATGCTCTTTTCAAATAGTTTGTGATATTGCTGTTGAATTGTATTTTATGCTTTAAGTGAAAAAAAAACATGATACTTAATAAATCAAGATAACACACAAAACTTTAAAGAAAAACTCCTCTTTGGGCGTAATATAAATCTAAAAACCTTTCAGACTTTTTTTTGCTTGTTGCTGTTATTATTTTCTATCTGATTTGCTCTGTAACATTCTGCACTAATAGAATAAATTTTCATCAATGTTATGAATAATGCGATTAAAAATACTGTAACCCATTTATTATCTGCTGGCATCAGAATCAAAAAAGTTTAAATACTAACTTATTTATCTATTTAAATGTGAGGAAGTTAGAGAGTGAGTATACAGCTACTGCTACGCAAATGCATTGGAAATGAAACTCGATCATACATGGGAACAAAAGGCAGGGAACAGCCATGTTCTCCAGAGCAAATACTTGAGCGTTTAAGCATAAATAAACTAGAGATTTCCGTCATTTGCGATATACACGGGAAACTAATTGAAATTCCGTGTATCTCAATTCTATCAAAACAACTGATATTGCAGCATAGGCGAATAATGTGGCTAAATATAGCAATGCCCCCCTGAGGACACTCAGTTGGAGAACATTTGCTCAGTCAAGTATATCCCATTGGAATATTGACTGTAGGAGTGAAAATCTGCTTAAGTGAGTTTTAAAAATTTCGCGTTCTCTAAAATATTTATGCTTCAGATGTTCCCGTTATCTGATCTTTTATCTTTTCTCAGCAAATGAAGGAATCCTCAATTCATCACTTCTCAAATCAATGGGGTATGAGAATTTTTGGTAAATGATTCAAGCATTAATTATAAAATGCAATACTTTCTATTCTGGATCAATAATTCTTTTAAACATAATGTAAACCATACGTTGCGAAGATATTCAGCTTTTGCAATCCTTTCTTTGCAATCGTTGTATTGCTTTCGAGGCAATACAACGATTTCATGCGATGATGTAAATTGTGTTTTCCATGCCTCGAAAGCGCGATTTAGGATATATATTAGATTTATATATATCATTTTCCTAACATAGGTATTTTGACACAAATTAGGACTTTTTCTGAAATAATATACCAATCTCTTTCCATATTTAGATTCTACAACTCAAATTATGACTAGATTTTTAACTTTTTAAATTATTGGTGAGAAATTTAAAAATTCATCTTGGCGGATGTTTTTCAGTTTGCGCCAAGAATAATTCATAATGGCGAACTTCTTAATTTATAGCAACCTGTTTTCCTTTCCTTTTTTGCATTGCCCACGACCGGAAAATTGTTCTCACTCATAATTTCAAAAAAAAAAAAAAGGAAAAGAAAGTCTTAAAGGTTTTAGATTTTAAATTACATCCAAAGGGGCATTTTTTTACCATTTTGTCTGTTATATTTACTTATTAAATATCACGTTCTACGAGCTTAAACCATAAAATTCAGTTAAAGAACAATATGGAAAAATAATTTTAAACTGAGCAGAACTTTAGAATTTTGTACACACAATCTCACATGCTGTAGATAAAAATGTTTTTTCTGTACAACTTTGCCATTGCTCGCTTTGAAATCCTTGAAATTGTTAATCGGAAATTCGTTAAAGTTTTACAAAATGTGAAATCGATAATAAAACAAATTCCAAATTTCAATTTTGGGCTTCCAGATACCCATATTCGCAGCGAGGTTACGTCGTTCAAATTTCGATGGCTCTAGCTACCGTCTTTTTATCACAATGCGAGGAACGTACATACATTTTTGCACATTCTTCATTATTTAATTTCTTTAAATATAATACAGGCTGCAATATTTGATGGCAACAGTTTTGAAAAGTGGACCGACGTTTAATGTGTCAGACGCAAAATCCCAAAACGAAAGCAATAGTCCTTCAGGGACAAAGCCACTTTGGACTAGTTATTTTAACGGAGTGCGTAAACCACATTTACGTTGTTATCGCTTATAATAAGTATGCCAAATGTAAATTCACGTTTAGTTTAGGGAATTTTGAATAAAAAGCTGCAAGCTTTAAGAATAAATATTCTAAGCTCTAAGAATAAAAAAACTCTCTTCGCAGGCGTGCTTAGAAATACATCTACTTTAAGACAATGATAAAAACTTTATCGGTTTGTCCAATTCAATTTGTTTTAGAAAAATTTATAAACATTTTTTAAAACTACACATTTTAAAAATAAATCATAAAAAATTGGCGAATTTTATTTGGAATGAACCCATATTTCGAAATATGGAAGGAAGAATCAAATAAGTTTAATAATAAAAGAGATATTAATAAATTTATACTAAATTCAATTAACGTTAAGGAGCTAAATTTTTGGGAGCTATTTTTTTAAAAACTACTCTAGCGATTTTTACAAAACTTAGCAGTTTGGTATAATTTGAGTCATAGAATCGAAATACGGGAAAAAATTGGCATGACATTCAGAAAAAAAACCCATTCTGTGTCAAAATATCTATATTAGAACAATGTTACATATAAATCTAATATATTACGTCGCGCTTGCTAGACATGGAAGACGCAAGTTGAATTTCGTCAATCGGCCCTGCAGAATGGGAGAAATAGGAATTGCCCCATTTTTCTTCTCGCATTCCTTGTTCATAGGTTGAAGATATGAGTTATGTTTTTACTTACAGCATGATTTCTAGCTTTTCAGTAATAGTTAATGTGTCATGCATGGCAGTCAGTCAGTCCATGATATCTCTGACGAGCTGATGTTCATGTTGATGGAACTGAATGAAGCCGCACAACCAAAATCTAGAAAAATATGAAGGCGAAAGAATATATGTGGAGATTTATCAAGTCATGTATTTAGTGAACCATGTTTTTCCCTACGATAAATAGGTTCACGTCTTGTTTCAAGACACAAAGTGAGGTGGTCCTCAGTCTGTTAACTGCTGTTCCGGTAATCCGAATCCAGTGGTTCATGCAAGATTATGGGATCCCTACATGTGAAAATATTAGATATTTATTACTTGCTCCAGTAGAGCTTGTGGTTTCGGATTTTTCCATTTACATTTAAAAATTCAGTGCTTTCAAGTTCCTCAGCAAATTTAGTAGGAATAATTAAGACTGCATAAGAAACATGCATCATCGACACATTTTTCATGGTCAACAAACAGACGGCGTAATTCTTTGCTTATGACCAGTGAAAGCCTTTGATCGTAACCAAATAGCTTGTAAATATTCACCAATTTCTTGCTTGCAAAGAACGAAGTAAAAGACGGAGATGAAGAAGCCATTTGGCAGAATATGATTACAGTCAGCAATACTGCTGCTTCGAAATTTCCCCATTTCTATAATGCAATAGCATTGAAGCTATAGCAGTTTTAACTGAATGTCGAGCCAAGGTGAATAGTCCATTATACAGCATTCCAAGTAAGCTAAAAAAATATCTGATGTGATGCCCTTTCCACAAATGTTTGTAACTGTATGTGCTGAGAACCAGGGAAGGATATTAAAGGATATTGTTAGGCTATTGAATAGGAAGGATATTAAAAAAAGTAAGATTACATGATCTATCTGTTTATAGCAAGTGTAATAATAAAATTAAGTATTTGTAACGGGCGACAAACATTTATATTCAATGTTTGCAGCATTAATCTTTGTTCAATCAATGTCTGCGGATGAAATTGGAAGTAATAAACAATTATAACGCTCATAATAAAGTTGGAAGACGGCAGCGAAAATGTTTAAAGAAAGAAGGCATTGACTGTCATTATGTAAAGGGAAGGAAATGAATTAATGCTTAAAAGCGATGCTGTGGATGTAAAGTAAGAAGCGTAGCATAGTTATTTTAATTAATATATATGTATATATCTTAAATTTAATTTTTAAATTTTCTTTACTTTTAAATTAAGTTACATAATTCTATTGTGTGAGTGCAGCGAAGTGCAAGCGTATTAAATTTATTCAAATTTTTATGCTTAATATAGCTCAAAGTATTCTCTGCTCACTTAACGCACGCTACAAACTTACTACACAATCGGCATCTTCCGATACAAACAAGCAACGTCAACTCACGCAATCTCGGCTATGAATATGTAAAATGCAGTACGTCATTTGGAATCAGAATTGATGACTTCAAGCATATTGTTCCAGTCCGCCTCTTTAGGGAGAGGACAATCATTTATCAATTAAGAAGTCGTTAGCTAAAGATTAGCAATGCTAATTTGCCCGTTGATGTGGTCGATTGTTCGATTAGGTTTCTCGCATTAGATACCGAGGCAACCGCCTGAATGCAAATTCTATGATCTCCATTTTGAATTTTAATTTTGCCTTCTGTTAGGAAACCAATGGAAGAAGAGGAAAAAAGCAGTTAAATTAGTCTCAGTAATCTCGCTTTATTAAGCGGTTATTCATACGACTTTTCCTGAAATCGGTTTTGATTTTTCGTGTTTAGTCTTCTTTTTAATGGTGACGGAATAACGCTAGGTAATTTGTAGAATAAATTGCTTTGTTCGTTATTGATCTCCACGTAAATGTATTGGTAAAATGAAACTATATTTGTTTTTACGTTGTTTAATACCCTTGCTGCATTCATATTTTTTTTGTAAATTGGTAAAATTATTTAATAAAATTATAGTTATGAAAGTATACTGTCTGTTATTTAAATGTAAATTTATTCATACCTTCTTATGTGGTAACAAATTATAACTGCTATTTTATAAAATGCATGTATTTGAATTATTTCTAACAGATTATATTTATACGTTCTGTTTTAACTACCTGCACCCCTATATCAATTAAAGATTTTAATAAATTGATAGAATTTTGCAACCATTTGGAGAACGTCATGGTACATTCCTGAAGAGTTCCTATCTTTAAAACAGAATATTACACTAAGCTGCTTCTTTCAGTATGAACGATAGATACATGTCTGTGAGTTTTGTTTCAGATTTTGTCATTATACTAGCATGCTCCATGATTTAAAAAAAGAAGAAAAATAAAGAAGGAAAAAAATTAAAGTTTTATAGTAAAACATTTTCAAAGAATTTTCAATAAATGATATGTTTTATTTAAAAATACATCAAATGCATGTAATATTTTACATATACGTTGCAGAGTCATTAGGTTATTTTGAAGCAGGAATACATGAAAAATGAGCAATGCCTTCGCCGAAACTCAAACCCGCGCCTTTCAAATATAAGTCGAATATGTTTCCAATTACACCACGAAAGGATTCTTGAAGAATTGCGAAAATATATTTTGTCATGCATCTTGCTTTCACAATGAACGCTGAATGAAAATTAAATTGTATATTTTGATCGTTTAGTACAAATGGTTGCCTACTCCTCTTCCCCCCACTCCAATCTAAGATAATCCCACAAAGATAATTGGGTTGAGTACTCCTCCCCTCCATCTACGATAGTCCATTCTAGCAAACAATAGAAGCATTGCAAAAGATAGTCTCACAAACATTGTCACCCCTTGCGGTGGTTCTGCCCGGATGATACACGAAGAAAGACCATGCTGACTAGTGGTTACTACATGGTGTTTCTAACTAGCATTTGCCTACCAATTTTGCAGAGTCATTATTAACCACCTCTTGTATCAGAATTGAGTAATTTGAACGCATGTCCGCATGGTGAGGTTAATTCTAAGGATGTTTAATGTGCTAGGTGCTACTTGTCCAATGCATGGTGAAGTTTTCGGTGCTCCACTCACTTCTGCCTATCTGCTTACCAACTTGGTACACGCGCCAACTCTAGTCACCCTGCTTTCATTCAACACATTGCCATGCTATTGCAATATTTTTAGCAATAAAGTACCTCTGCTTGCAAAAGAAGCCTTCAAACTTATAGATACATTATGTTTATTAAAATTTGACTATAAATATTGCGTATTCCCACCGTCTTCTTTGGAGGTTTGTGGGCAATAACAAAATGCTACACCTTGTATACGTTCAATTATTAGTCCAAAGGGGATTTCTTCCTAAAGGACTATTGTTTTTGTTTTGCGATTTTGCGTCGGTTCACTCTGAATGCCTGTTTCACTTTTTAAATTGTTGCCACTAAATATTATCGTCCTGCATTATATTCAAAGAAATTAAATAATGAAGAATCTGCATAAATGTATGTATATTTTTCGCATTGTGGTAAAACTACGGTACCCAGAACCATCCAATTTTGAATGATGTAATCCTACTGCGCTTATGCCCATCTGGAAGCCCAAATTTGAAATTTGGAATTTGTTTTATTATCGATTTCATATTTTGTAAAACTTTAACGAATTTTTGATTAACAAACTCAAAGATTTCAAAGCGAGCAATGGCAACGTGTTACTCTAAAGATATGCTCATTTTAAAATGATTTCGCAATATTGTTGTTGAACTGAATTTTATGGTTTACGTGCGAATAACATGGTATTTAATAAATAAAGGTAACACACAAAAAGTTAAAAATTGCCCCTTTGGACGTAATTTAAAATCAGAAAACTTTCAGATTTTTGTTTCACATTTTTTATCCTTTCTGAAGCTTTGATGGCAAATGTTATCACGATATCGGATAGCTTTCAATGTTAGTCATCATTCAGTCCAAAAAGCCTTATTGTACAGGGTGTTTATAAAGTCCCGGACCCATTTTGATATTTAATAACTCATAAAGTAATGAAGATATAAACAAACTTATGGCATTTATTGATGGAATAACTTATATATTTTCCTTTTCAGGTTTGAATATCTTTACTTTTGTAAATATCGTCTGGGCGTGTGGTTAATTTCAGATAATTTCATTTTTCAGTCTAAATATCGTCTGCTTATTAATTGCATTTTTCTCTCTTTTGTTTTTGGCAACTATTGCAATGTTATGTTTACCCCTATAAATACCGTGAGGCACAAAGGGATTCCCCAAAGGTTAATGTGTAGTGTGGACTAATGCACGACCGAGTCATTGGGCCTTTCGTTTTTACAGAAAAGACGGTCTCAACAGTCGTATACTTAGACATATTGGAAAATTTCATATTTCCGCAACTAGAAGAGCTTCAGCCATATGTCTCTTTGCAACAAGGTGGTGCACCACCTCATTGGGGTACCATCGTTCGTAGTTCTTTGAATGACTGTATTACAGGAAGATGGATTGGGCGAGGAGGTCCAATTCCTTGGCCACCTAGACCACCTGATATAACTCCGCTGAACTTTTTCCTTTGGGGTTTGTAAAGGACAACGTTTACAGGAGGAGAGTGTCGAACATTGCTGACTTAAAAGCCAGAATTACAACCGCAATAGCCTCTGTGGATGCCGGCATGCTTGCCGAAACCTGGCATGAAACTGAATATCGACTTGATATGCTCCGTGCGACCAAGGGGGCACAAGTGGAAGTTCATTGACAAGGATCATGAAACTTTTTGAGTCTATCTAACCATTTATGTTATTAATTTTAATCTATCTTTATTATTTTATGAATTATTAAACATAAAAATGGGTCCGGGACTTTATATCATATTTGATAAAACCGTTTATAATCACTTTTAATTTATTTCATCCAAGCTATTCGTTTTATCACATTCATTCAACGCAAGTTCCTGCTTGACTTCAAAATAATTATTGCTTAATTTTAGGGTAGCAAAGAAAATAATAAAGGGTTTGAAAGGAATGAAGAATATATTTTGCCCTTCGCTCTCCAGTACATATTACTGTTTTTAATTATTCTCTCTTAAACACTTAAGTCTATGCACATTACTTTTAAAAATCATGTTTTTCCATCATCATTTTTTGTCTTTTTGTCTTTTTATGTAACATAACTGGGTGTGAAACTGAGTCGAAAGCGAGAAGCATTTTTCCCCCTTTGTTTTAGCAGCTAGAGAAATTCAAGCAAGACAAATCTTTGAACTTTTGCGCGAAGTGATTGTCTTCATTTTGGTACGAAAACAAGAATGTCTTCCTGCACATAGAGGGGGCATACATGCTAGAATTATTTGATAACAGGTTCTATTGAAAATAACTAATTTCAAGAGTGAAGCACACCAAAATTAAAACCAGAGCCAGAATATCGATGAACATTCTGGAGAACTCTTTGAGTATTGCCGCCATTTAAATAAATGATGCATTGATTTCGCAAATTCGAAGCCATATATCCCATTTATTTTATGATTTCATGTTATCTTTATAATTATAAATAAAATTTACAATGAAATTCTATATATAAAATATCATATACAATGGTTCAAATAATTCTCTACTGCCATCTATTAAAAGAAGCTGATGGACAGATCACGTGACGTCTTTGTACGGCCTATTAAATTATACAAATTTTTTCTTGTTATACTTCATTTAAATTTATTTTTTCGAATTATTCAATCTCAATAAAACGATGTCTCATGGCATGCTGAAAGGGACATAAAAAACTGCAAACTTTGAAATCAATTATCCCTGTCAATTTTTGCCGTACGGGAGTCAAACGTCTTATAATTTTATTTTTTCATATCGAACATTAAACTTTCCCAAATATGAGAACTGGGAGAGGGCATTAAATGTTAAATTTCGATATTTGTTGTTTTATTTTAATTTGAAATTATCAAAACATGAATATTTTTGTCACTTCAAAAACACTTGTGTAATTAGTTAGGTTATGTTATTCAATTATAGCAAAGCACACGAGGGCTATCTGCCTAAAGGGAGGGATGCCTTCGTGGAGGACTTTCGAAGGGAAATTGGTTCGTATATACGTTACACATGAGGAAAACCACGAAAACGCCCATGCAGCCAGCCCGTTCGCGGGATTCGAACCT
The DNA here is from genome assembly GCA_000611955.2 of Stegodyphus mimosarum. NCBI lineage: Eukaryota > Metazoa > Arthropoda > Arachnida > Araneae > Eresidae > Stegodyphus > Stegodyphus mimosarum. Next base: position 471,368 of record KK118118.1, on the reverse strand, counting down.
CGGGACCGAACTACCAGTGTTCAGCGTCTTCGCTCGGCCGCTGGTGGGCCTTTTGTATAATTGGAAACATATAACTACGACCAACGATTACGAAAATAAAAGGCCGTGCAAGGATTTTGGTATATATATATATATATATATGCGCTTAGTACTGGCCTCAGCAATAAGAATGTGAGGTGCACTAACAGTCCCATATACAACATTCCAAAGTCGTGGGGTTAATCGTTTTTGAGTTATGCGAAGTACATACATCCATACGTACGGACAGTGCGCAAAAAAAATGGGACAGTTCTATATTTCCCGTTCTACTGGGCCGATTGATAAAATTCAAATTGCGTTTCCCATGTCTCGAAAGCTCGACTTAGGATATGTATTAGATTTATATATAGCTTTGTTCTAATAGAGGTAATTTGAGACAAAATCGGACTTTTTCTCAAATAGCATACCAATTGTTTTTCCATATTCCGATTCTACGACTCACATTATGCCTAAATATAAAATGTCTGTGCGCAATTTACTGAGAAATTCAAAAATTTAAAGTGAAGATATTTGTTCAGTTTAACCCCAGAATAATTTACTGGCGAACTTCTTAATATGTGGCAGCCTATTTTCCTTCCCTTCCATTGCGTAGAAGAGGAAGAAAAGTCACATCGTTCCTGCATTTTTACATTGTAGATGAGCGGAAAAAAAGTCACCATCTTCTACTTTCAAATAATTTTAACAAAGTACGTAAACCACATTTCCCCTATTATCGCTTTCAACAAATGTGCCAAACTTCAAAACGCGCCAATATATAAATTCACGTATAGCTTTGGAAATTTTGAATAAAAAACTCTAATGTTTTGAAGATGTGCTTAAAAATACATTTACTTTAAGATCATGTAAAAATTTTATAGGTTATAATTCAAAATGTTTTTCGAAATTTTTTTTAATTATTTAAAATAACTAATTTTAAAAATAAATTATAAAAAATGGGCGAATTTTATTTGGAAGGAATCTAAATTTCGAACTGTGTAAAAAGGAATTAAGTAAATGTAATAAAAAAAGAGACCTTAATAAATACATGCCAAATTGAATTAACATTGAGGAGCTAAAGTTTTGAGAGCTAATTTTTCGAAAACGACTCGTGCGATTTTTACAAAACTTTGAAGTTAGCCATAATTTGAGTCGTAGGATCGAAATATGGAAAACAAATTGGCTTGTCTTTTCAGAAAAAGTCCGATTTTGTGTCAAAATACCCATATTTGATCAATGCTATATATAAATCTAATACATATCCTAAGTCGCGCTTTCGAGACATGAAAAACGCAATTTGAATTTCGTCAATCGGCCCAGTAGAACGGGAAATATAGAACTGTCCCCTTTTTTTTCGCAGTGTACATAGGTCACAAAAAGATTCGGGAACAATCAAAATGGATGCTTCCGTTGAAATATGATGCCGGAAATTTTACGCGATTACAATACTTCCTTTACTTTGTACAAGAAAGTGAAAAATCATAAATTAATAAAGTTTATTTGAATAAACGTGATTTTCACCTTCTCGTTAGAATTTTCTTTATGTTAAACCACGGGCTTATAGCCATATGAATCAAGGCAATCGCTTAAATGTTTTCTATATGTGGTCTTTCTTGTAGCTCTTGCACTCTGAGAAAATTTGGATGAATGCGGTGAAGCCCTTACTTTTCTCTAATACGCTAGAAACTCTGTCTCTTTCAGAAGCCAAACATGAGCAATTTCAATGAAATGTAAGTGATTGCGTGATTCTCTTATTTTGGAGATCATGAGTTGCCACTTATATAAGAAATAATTTTATATAGCCCAAAATATCTCATCTTTTTCCATTGAACGCAGGGAAACTAAAAGGTTGGATACCTTTGGTGAAACTAATTAAAACAAGGAAAATTTAGAAACCGCTGAGCATATAAATAAGACATATGTAATTTTTTTTACTGTTTTCAAATCTGTAGTTCATATATCTGTACGTGTGATAAGAAAAAAAAGTACGAATTCAGCATAGGTAAAACACGTTCAACATCATATTAGAACTATATTTCAGCATCAAAACACATTAAACGCTTCAGAGGAAACTGCGTCTTTTCTTTCTGCTAAAATTATATTTCAAAACCTGAAATATGAATTTTAGTTGTTCCAGCGCATCGTTTGTATGTAATACATGCATTAAAATGACAGATTGGATTTTGCATCGTAAAACAATACATGCATTGTAAGGTATATTATAATTTTATAAGAGTTATTTTAATTTGGAAAACCTTTTCTATGAATTCATGTAATCAAACTCCCTACCAGATTATAACTCCAATTCATTATAACTCCCTACCAGAATGAGTTTTTATAATCTCATTCAATGCAAATGAGTTAGAAGAAGTATTTAAGGAAGGTTCAATTCCCTTCGATAGAGAGTGCTAGGAATCCTTACTGGCCCGTGTTTGCCTTCCGGCTAAGTCCCTTTTGAAGCTGTTACACTCAGCCAAATAATACATGCTTTTTACTATTCGCCGGCTGCTAAAGCCTGAGTAGAGGCTTTCTGTAAGAACGAGGCCACTGTTATTCTTATTTTGAGTGAATTAAAGGTTATTTTAACACTACTTGAGTCTACGTTTTAGTTGTTTGAACTCAGCGATAAGTCGCTAAACAGTTCACTAGGTCCCTCGACGTTCGTCTCTAGTGACTAGTGAGGAACCCTACAGCCTTCTCTACAGAGCAAATAAATCGTGGTTATCAAATATTAGATCACTTAGATATATTTAAACATTAAAGTAACATTGCAAAAAAAAAGAGAGAGGCAGTTCTATATCTCCCTTTCCACTGGATCGATTGACGAAATAAAAATTGATTTTTTCACATCTCAAAAGCGTAACTTAGGACATATATTAGATTTTTATATAACATTGTTGTTCTATTTTAGGTATTTTGTCAAAAAATCGGACTTTTTCTGAAATGGCGTGCCAATGTTTTTCCAAATTTTGATTCTACGACTCAAATTATGCCTAAATATTAAATTTGTAAAATTTGGTGGGAAATTTACGAAAAAATTAAAAATTTATCTTGGCGCACTTTTTTAGTTCGCGCCAAGTATACTTCACTTGGCGAACTTCTTAATACATGGCAACCTATTTTCCTTCCCTTTTTAGGTTGTGTATGAGCATAAATAGTCACATCGTTCTTACTTTCTAATAATTTTAACAAAGTGCGTAAACAATATTTTCGTTATTATTGCTTTCAATAAATATGCCAAATTTTAAAACGCGCCTATATATAAATTCACGTATATATTCGGAAATTTTGAATAAAATGCTGTAATTGTTTGCAGGTATGCTTGGAAATGCATCTACTTTAAGCTGAGGGTAAAAATTGTCTAGATTATAATTCAAAATGTTTTTTGAAAAATTTATAAAAATCATTTTAAAATACAAATTTCAAAAATAAATCATAAAAAATCATTTTAAATCATTTTAATCATTTTAAAATACAAATTTCAAAAATAAATCATAAAAAATTGAGGAATTTTATTTGGAATGAACCTAAATTTCGAAATGTGAAAGGAAGAATTAAATAAATCTACTAAAAAAAAGAGGATTAATAAATATAAACCCTATTCTACTAACATGGAGGAGCTAATGTTTTTAAAAACTACTCGCGGGATTTTCTCACAACTTGGCAGTTAGGCATAATTTGAGTCGCAGAAGCGAAACATGGAAAAGAAATTGGCATGCCATTTCAGAAAAGTCCGATTTTGTGTCAAAATATCTATATTAGAACAATGCTATATATAAATCTAATATATATCCTAGTTCGCAGTTTCGAGACATGAAAAACGCAACTTGAATTTCCTGAATCGTCCCATTAGAACGGGAGATATAGAACTTTTACTTTTTCTTTCGCAGTGTACATTTCTTTTATCTAATCGATAATATTTTATCGAAAATAGAGCACGGAATATTAAAGCATATTAATATTCAAATTTTTTAGTTAAATGAACAAGGAATTATATCTATTTGTAATATATTATTCAGGTTCATTAATTTTATTTTCCTTAAACTTCCAAATAAAATTGTAAGCGCTTCAGTAAATAAAACGTTACAATGAGAGGAACTAAATTTTAAAAAGCAGAATTTTAAGGCAATGTTTTGTAGATAACTCAAGTTTTGAGATTACTGGTTTTGTAGCTTCAGTTTTGACTTTTCTGAATTCGAATAAATTTTATTTGTGTAATCATTTCTACAAAAAAGGAAACTCAATCCTTTTTCTATAAATTCTTTTCGAAAAATACTGTCCTTATAAAAATACTAATCCTTAGATACGAAACTACAAAAGTTTGAAACTTAATTCCCGTCGATAGCTAAATACACACACAGTAACATACACCGAAAAAAGACTGAGTAAATAAGGAACCCAAAAAAACTCGTTTCTTGAGAAAATAAAGGATAGAAAAGCTTGCATTGACTGTGTTGTTTTGTGTCCTCCTCAAATTGTTTTGCAATATCGAGGAGTTGGTTAAAACCCGCAGAGGCTAGATATTCCTGTTACGTCTTTCCTTAATCTAGGAGGTTTAAGAAAAGAATATAAAAAGGGCCCTTCGGTTCCCTAAGGGAAACCCCGAAGAGTTACAAGAGAATCAAGCTTGTTGCAAGCTTAATGACATCTCTTGGATACGACAGGCAAGAGAAAGAAAAATATTGTTTGCCCAAACTCATTCATTTCGCCATTTTTGACCAATAAGCTTTTATGACGAAGTTAGGTGGAAGTATAAAGAAGCCTCCTTCCTAGGGAAGGAAATGTTTTATATGGGGTAGTATATATATTCATGTTATATCAGTCCTATGTAGAAAAGGCCCACCAGCGGTAAAGACGCTGAACACTGGTAGTTCGGTCCGAGGTTCGAATCCCGCGAACGGGCTGGCTGCTTGGGCGTTTTCGTGGTTTTTCCCATGTGTAACGTGTATACGAGCCAGTTTCCCTTAGAAAGTTCCCCACGAAGGCATCCCTCCCTTTATGCAGATAGCCCTCGTATGCTTTGCCATAATTGAATAACCTAAAAACCTAACCTATGTAGAAAATTTCAACGTTCTGAAGCTAGAAGTTTTTGAGTTATGCGAGGTACAACATAATTCCGTACATACGTACGTACGCACAAACGCCACGAAAAAATTCTTCAGAATCCATTTTAAATGAATGGAGATTTAAAATGGTTTCTGAAGAATTTTTTTTATAATTTTTTGGGAGAAAGAGAGTCTTTTATTTTGTCCTTAAGTACAAATGTCACACAAAAGCATCCTTAAATTTCATTCGAGAGCGGTCAAAATGGATATTTTCGTTGAAATATGATCCCCGAAATTTTTTGCTATTACAATACTTCCTTTTTTCTTCGCCCAAGGAAGTAAAAATAGTCCAATAGCTAAAAAAATATGTTTACATGTTGAAGAGTTTCGGCCTTAGTAAGCTAAGCTGGAATGATGCCGCCTGGCTTCTTAGTAGTGAGATAAAATTTCTCAAAGAGAAATTAGGACCTAGTAGGCAAAAGGGGGGACTTGTCTCATGAATCGATTCGTGAAAGATGATTATCAAGGACTACACGCTTCCCGGAAGTGAAATAAACATGAAATTCAAAATAGTAAACAGGGACTAAAACGATCAGGTGTTCCGTCCTAATCCTGGATATATATATACACTATTTACAGAGACACGTAAATATATAGCAAATAGATAGAAGCACGTACGATACAGCAATGAAGTTAAAATATACAGAGTATACGAAGTAAATACTTGAAAAAAAATATAATTAGGTGATGACCGATAGAAAATGAAGAAGAAGCTATAAAAAGGTGCTTATTTTTAATTATGTGACTTACAATGAAAGGCAATTGATTTGTAGCTTTGGGGCAAAGTTAGGAAGCAAAGCGGAATTCACCTTCGCTTTACAGAAATATGCAATGTTTTTTGCTCGTCCTTTCCCCGAATGCGGAAGGGAAATGCAAAGAGTTGCTTCAGTTCTAATTTTAAAGGCTGTTGGATAAAGGGTTCGTCTATGGAAGCTGGAACATGTCATTAAGAAGGCAGGCTGATTGACTATTTGACTATCTGACAGATTATAAGGAGAAGCGTGCGCTTGGGAGAATGCACGTAGGACAGACACTGAAATACACTGGTGTGCAGAAATTAAGGACGAGATGGTTTTTTCAATATAACTTTGTACAAAAGCTTTCCAAATCAACACATTTAATACTGTAAGATCCCCAATACGTAAGGACATGAGTAATGTAAGCAACACTTACTAAAAGAGAAATCAGAGGGATAAAAAGAAGCTTTATTGAAAAAGTAGCATGGAGGGCAATGCGACTGAAGGCCGAAACATCTCTGTGATGGGTGTCCGGCAAGAAACATCCAGTCTTTAATAGGGGATATGATCTCCCATGACTGCTAGGCAAGTTTCACATTATTTGTGCATGCTGGATATGTGGTTGTTAATGAGCTGTTGAGACACTGCTGCTCGTTCCTCTTGTAGCACCAATCGCAGTTTCGGAATCGTTACTGGCGATAAGTTACGTGCTGCCACGGGTCTCCCTAGTACGTTCCGTACATGCTTGACGGGATTTAGATCCAGAGACCTTGCCGACCAATCCATGTGTTCAATATCTTCACTCTCCAACAGCTCTTCGACAGTAACTGTGCGATGAGGTGGAGCGTTGTCATCCAAGAAGAGGAACTGAGGACCCATAGTCCTTGTGAAAAGACGCATGTAAGGAAGAAGAACATCGTTACAAAAGCAGTCCCAGGCGACGAACCTCCTTGGGAGATATGATGGTCGGTCCGGCTACCAAGCATTATGTCTGCTCAAGCGAGAACTCCGCTACCTCCAAAACAGGCCCTTTTGTTGATGATGAAGCGGTTATTGCGTGTTCCCCGCTCTGTCCAGATGTGTATGTGTCTAGAATCGCAACTCAGACTAAATCTGCAAAGAGTACTCGTCCCCATTCATTGTCTCTCCAATTCCGGTGTTCCCGGCACCACAGAGAACGCGTTCCCCGATGGGCAGGCGTTAGTGGTACACACCGTGCAGAGCGTTGTGCAAACAGACCACCACCGTCCAGTCTTCTGGCCACGGTAAAACGCGATATCGGTCGTCCAGTCGCCTGTGTCGTGTGTCTAGCGATTTCTCCCGCTGTCTGCCACCTGTTTCTTCTGGCCTGTAAGGCAATATACCGGTCATCTGCGGGTGTGGTTCCTCGTGGACGACCACTACTAAACCCCCGGATAGCTGTTCCTGTAGTTTGAAATTGTCTCCAAAGTCGTGAAACGATGCTGTGAGCAATTCCGAACTCTGCAGCCACACTTGTCACACTGCGGCCTTCCTCCAACTTCCCAATGATTCGGCCTCGGGTAAAAGCATTCAGATGTCGTCTAACAGATTGATTGATCGCCATTTCTCGCTGAGGCAGCAACTCGGTGTGATTTTAACTGCTATACGGCGTGCAATCTCTTTGCCAGAAATACTGATCTTACACCGACAACATGCTTTATACTACTCAGACACTCCCCCATTACGTCTACCTGCATATCTGCGCATGTGCTACGTACATCACCTTACTTAATCTCCTGATTGGTCTTTCTGTCCGCTCTGCCTCTTCGTTCAGCTGATATGCTAATCTTTCGACTTCGTCCTGAATTTTTGCACACCAGTGTAGATCTGCGAAGACTTAAAGTAGTTGTAGACCTAAAAGTATCATGTCCCAAATATTTATATGGCGTAAAGAGTGTCATGTTATGAATATTTATATGGCTTAACAACGTTGATGACGTAGGCAAACAACCAGGTGAAGGTCGAAAACGTGGCACAACAGATACTCAGAGTCGCTACTTGGCAACAATTGCAGAAATAGACGACTGGCATCAACCTTGATTGCAAGGAAGTTTGCTGTAATTACACCAACTCGACTAGCTAATTACACAATACTAGCTATATAAACCAGAGCTGTAAGGAAACTCTTAATTCGTGTCCCACTAAGTCGGATTACGAAATGCGCCCGGCTTATTGTAGAGCAGAGATCACAACTACCAAAATTTCTCTTTATTGTAAGTCTCGTTTTTGTTTGATGAAGGATTCCACATGGGTTACAATCTGCACTGGTAAAACACATGCAATAATCCTAAAAACATCGGAGAAAGGAATCGGTACTAAGGCAGTCTCCTGTATGTACCATTTTGATTCATTTTCCTGTGCAACAATGAATGCTGATACATTCAGAGATCAGGCTTACGGCCCTTGTGCCAAATTGTTTAGGGTGGTATCGGAGTTAGCTTCATGGCAAATGGATGATAATGCTTGTCCCCATCGCGATGCTCTAGTGACTAATTATCTTGAGAACGAAGGAATCCAGTGAAAGCAGTGCCAGCTTATTTTTCGCATTTCATTCCGGCAGAACGTATGTGGGCTCGACTTGCATCACTGCACCCCTTCCTCACCTAACACACTAAGAGTTTCAAAGCTCCATTCAAGCTGTATACATTGTGTTACCGCAAAAATTCCAGTACACAGCATAGAAAATTTCTCCAAAGCCTTGCATTTCACTTAACGTTGGTCATATATCTTACTAGCTGTACCCGCCCGACGTTGCCCGTGCATTTAGAAAATGCAGATAAGTGAATAGCGCAGGAATAGTAGTGTAGGACATGTAGACTGTCTCTCTCTCTTCCCCCCCCCACACACACAACATTCCCCGTCGATAAAAAGGAACAATATATCCTAACCATGAGCCATCTGTTAAAAAATTAGTTTAAATGAGAACAGACCTCATATTAGCACATGCTAGGAAACCGTAGTCATGTGGTTATAATCATTGGTCTGAAGTTTAAAGAAAAGTAAAACATAAAAAATTCAAAATCAAAGATAGGAAAGAGTTGAAAGGGAAAGATAGAGAGTACAGTACAGAAAAAATAAAAAGTAACGAAAACATGGATGAAATAAAACATCCTGCTTACAGGAAATTTGGAGTTGAGAACCAATTAAATTTTTAATTTAAGTGTAAGTTAAACTTAGATGACAATGAATTAGAAGAGGAGAGTGTTTGTGTATGTTTGTGGAGCTCGGGCTGGGGTCGCAAGGGCCCCTGACCGATTAATGTCTGTTGGTACTGCAGCACTGGGAAGCAGCACCATTCGGATTATTGCTCATGCTCTCAAGAGAGCACTAAACAATAACATCATCATTTAAAGCATGACAGTCAGAGTTAGTTTGGGAGAGTGGAGAGTGGCAATAATTTTTCTTTAGATTGTCCTTTTCGTTAGAGAGCCTCGGGATAAACTATATTTAATGTTCTTCCATTCGGAGCTAAGATGTGTAGATTATCGGCATTACCAACTCTTGAACAACCCACGTACAGTTGACCATGGGAGAAACACGGCTTACGGAGGTCGAGCCCTACAACTTTGAGAGATTGTCCTTGTGCCTTATTAATGCTCATCGCGAAACTCAAACGAACAGGGAATTGTAGACGCTTAAACTGAAACGGGAGATCGGAAGGGATTATAGGAATTCTTGAAATAAACACATCTTCGCCTGCAGCATGTCCGGTCATGATGGTGGAATTGTTATAAATCGATTTAATAAGTTGAAAATAAATGATAGCAACAAATCACAATAATAGCAACACAATAAATGCAAATTAAGAAACAAAAACTGAAGAACAAAAACTTTATAAAAAATAATTTTTTTAAAATTTTTCTAATTCAAAAATCGAAAATCGGGCTTCGAGGTCTGGTGGCCAGCCCCTTTGTGCTTCCGTGTAAAAAATTCCAGGTCCCTGCGTGCGATAGATTTGGCTGGAGAGCTCGGTCAGACAAATGGACAGACAGACAGGCAGACACATTACACTTGCTTTTATTACGTAAGAAGATTAATTTATTTTCTGTGTTTCTGCAACACGTTGTAATACCGGTTTTGTATACCAACTCTGTGTCCCCTGCCTATCCCACTTTGTATCACATTTCCTGCGTTATTGGTTAAATTTAAGTCATTATTTTTCAGTTCTAAACTTTGAAGATATGTCACGTATCACAAAATAAAGAATTTGTGCGTGCTGCAAAACACTTAAAGTTATAGTAGTTTTTATAGTTGAACTTTTAATTTTTTCCACCAATATGCATTTACAATGGAAATAAACTAATTTTAGTTTTACAGAATGCTAGGTTTACTGCGAACATTTATAAAAGAAATAGCCTCTTAAAGTTAAGATGTTGAGGTTTATTTTATTTGACATCATCGATGTACACTGCAAAAAAAGCGGGGGGCAGTTCTATATCTCCCGTTCTACTGGGCCGATTAACGAAATTGAACTTGCGTTTTTCATGTCTCGAAAGCGCGACTTCGGGTATCTAATAGCATTGTTCTAACGAAGGTATTTTGACACAAAATCCGACATTTTCTGAAATAACATGCCTTTTTTTCCACATTTTGAATTTACGACTCAAATTATGCCAAACTGCTAAGTTTTGTAAAAGTCGCCCGAGTAGTTTTTAAAAATTTAGCTCTCAGAATTTTACTTCCTGGGTGTTAAGTGAATTTGGGATATATTTATTAATCTCTGTTTTTTATGAAATTTATTTGATTCTTCCTTTCAAATTTTTTTAAATTCATTCCAAAACAATATGTCCATTTTTCTATAATTTATTTTTTAAATTTGTATTTTTAAATAAATTTTATTAATTTTTCGAAAAAAATGTTCAATTATAATCTATGCAATTTTAATCTATAAAATTTTTACAATCATCTTAAAGTAGATGTATTTCTAAGCATAACTACAAAACAATTAGAGATTTTTATTCAAAATTTCTGAAGACATACGTGAATTTATATAATGGCACGTTTTGAAATTTGGCGTATTTGCTGAAAGAGATAATAACATAATGTAGTTTAGGGACTTTGTTAAAATTATTTGAAAGTAGAAACAATGGTGACTTTTTTTCCGCTCGTTGTTCTGGTGGTCGCGGCACCAAATGTTCTGGTCTTATGGTACCAGACGTTAAATACTAACTGTTACAATTAAAACCTGAAATTAAATAATTTGCCTACAATAACATCAAAAACCAAATCTGCATCGCGTTGTGTTTAACCTTTCCCCAAAACTAACCCGAACAACCCCTCAAACCAAGCAGGAGTACTGGTGTTAAGAAGATTACACAAAACATCATAAGAAAATACTCTGAATCAAATATATATACATATATATATATATAACGAAGGATATTTATTGCAGCATTATAGGAAGACACGCAATCTTTCAACTTAATTTCTAGATCTATGGTACCAGGGTGACATCTATTTAAAATAATGCATTTAGAATTATTAATATTGCTATTTTCAAATATGCACCGAGATGAAATTAATCAAAAAAATTACACCGTAAAAATTAATATTAAATTTTCATATGCAGTTATCAAACTCTGCTGGCCAGCATCAAAACACACAGGAAATTTTATGAATCACCGAGCATGGTGTCTTAAGTGATATTGATAGAGATTACTTAGTTCAAAGAAATTTCTTAATTTACTCAGGTAAAAATTACATACATCAATTTAGCAATCCCTTAGGCAGTTAGAAAATATTACATATTCAAGTAGACCCGTTGGAGAAAAATGACTACATTTATTCCCACATTCAATTACTCAATTGAAGGTAAAGTAGAATTTAAATTTTATTTGTTCCTTAACTTGCAAAAGTTGCTTAATTTAAAAATTAATTCTCAACCAAAAGTAGTAACAACTTAAAGGTAAAAGGTAAAAATTTAGATAAGTTAACAAATTTAATACTCTGTCTTAATACATTATATATAGATTTTAAATTACAATCCATGTTAAAGTTAAAAGGTCCTAAATAGAGTAATAATGCAACAGTTGCTTAATTAAACAGCCTGGATTTAAGATCCAGCAGAAAAACTTTTGACTAAAAGTTAAATAGAATTTAATTGGAAATTAAATATACATATAATTACTCCTTACTTTAATAATTCATAACTGGAAAATTTTTCTTCAATTAATCAATTCTCTTAAAAATTTTAATTAGCCTTATTACTTGGGAAACATGTTCACGGAAGTTAGGTTGAATGCTGTGCTAAAATTTCCGGTGAAAGGAACAATCAAAGGTTGAACTCACTTGAAGGGAAGAATTTTGAAACTTAATTGAGCATCGCTAGTGACAATCTTGAACTTAAATGGAACAATCTCCAGACGAGCAGCCGTTTGAAGTTGAAACCCGAAGCTGGGCGAGATACTAACCCGCACAGAGATGATGACAGCAGTCAAGGCCCATCCTAGTAGGAAGATGGAGAAAAAGCATAGATGTTTCGCAGCAAGAAAACTGGACCTATAGACCGATGTGAAGAAGGTGGAAACTTGTAATTCTCGGAACTAGACCCATCCTGGCGAGTTGATGGTAGTACTCGGATCTAAGTGACCGATCAGGAAGAAGCCGGATAGCTGGATTCAAGTTGCATCCACTATGGTGTTAACGCATTGATTCGATGAGAAAAAAAACAACATTCTAGACTCCTACACGGGGATGGTAAAGTGCGGAGGAGTAGGCTTCACCAGATCTTCTTAGATGTACATCTTTATCATATTCCTCATCTCCCCCTTAACTTGAAGCCAGCAAGACGTAAACATGTCCACTACCGGACACCCCGGGTCAACATCGGCTCTTCCAGAGGAAGAAAAATGAAGTCTTCGTACAGCTGCGAATCCAATTCAAAAGGCTGATCATGGCCTTGCATGCCGATTTTAATCGTCCAGAATCCAGAATTTTCGAAAATCACCAAATTTGGTGAATTAGTATGCTAATCTCGCCAAACACAAAACAGTGCTGCGAAAACTTAGTTTTTCCTTCTTCACACCAAAAAAAATTCCACCCTCGCCACCCCCTTCGCCAACATAGAGAGGTGAGGGAAAGAATGTAACAACCCTACCTCCGACCGGACGCAGTACATGACGTTGACGAATGAAGTGCTCGAATAAGACCCTTTTAGCAGAATAAATTTTTAGACACGAAATTTAACAATTTTAGCAATTAAATGGGCATAATTCTCCAACGGGGCGACGTACAGTCATGAAAGTAGATTCATAAGAAGGCTAAATTTTTTCTCTCTAAGAGGTATAAATTTCATCTCCATGTGAATAAAAAGGAAGTATTTTTAAATTTCAAATATTACGCAGAAAGCAACCGATTTCCCATTGTCTCCTTTTCCCGAAAGCTATTACTATCGAACGCGTAACGTAAGAATGAGAACTCTATTTAACTCGCATAAAAAATAATTGATTCAATAACGTAAGCAATACAACTCGTGAAGAAAAATTTAGAATAAGCATAAATTGGTGCACATAATTTTACTCACTCAATAATTATTTAGCAAATAAACTGCAATTAACCACACATTAATCCACAATTCTAAACTAACCAAAAATCGCTGCATAACATCGTGCACAGTGTAAAAAGAGAAAGGAAAATAAGTTGCCATATATTAAGAGGTTCATCAAGTGAATTATTCTTGGCGCAAACTGAAAATGCGCCAAGGTAAATTTTGAATTTCTCTGTAAATTTGGCACCACATTTTACGTCACAAAATTTAATATTTAGGCATAATTTGAGTGATAGAATCGAAATATGGAAAAACAATGGCATGTCATTTCAGAAAAAGGCCAATTTTGTGTCAAAATACCTATATTAAAAGAATACTATATATAAATCTAATATATATCTTAAGTCGCGCTTTCGAGACATGAAGACAGAATTTGAATTTCGTCAACTGGCCCAGTAGAACGGAAGACATTGAACTGTCGCCCCTTCTTTTTTTTCCCCGAAGTGTACAACCTCGAAACAGAAAGGAACAAAAAAGAATGTGACATATTGTTTCAGCATAATAAAACTTCCAAAATTTCAGAATTGTGAAAACGAATTCTAAGAGTTAAAGTTAACGTTTGGAACCGCAGTAACAATGCTTCTTTTTCTATCAGGAATCAGCTATATATGTAAGCTGAAAATTATTTAGGTAATAAATAATGAAATTTATATTGCAGGTTTCAGCTAAGATTCCACCGTAATAAATTCTAACATATAACTTTAAGTAATGGAGACTTATTCGAAAGCTTATGAAGAAAATTATGGCATCATCATATTACTAGAATTATGACGTCATATTCTGACGTTGAAGAAAGTACTCGATTTTATGTGACGTAATTGTATGTCGAAAATGTTTCGTTAATGTCAGCATTTTTAATAAACATCTTCTACTAGCAACTTCTTTTTCTTTCACACTAAGATAATTGATACGGTATGTTATTGCCACGTTAATTATTTTATTGATATTGAGAAAAAGTTGTTATATTAAATTAAATTTAAATCACAACGTCAAGCGTATTGACTCGATTTGTCAAAAGTTTCTTTTTCCTGTTTTTAAATATTTTTTTTACGAATTGGTTGCTGCTTGTAAAAAATAAACAAATTTCATTCACATTAAATTGTTTTTATACATTTGTTTTTCATGGGTACATAGAACTAATTTTGCTTTTGTTGCTTTCACACATAGATTGGTAAATTTTGCTTTCGTTTCGGCCTCTAATATAATTTTAAAAACGTAAAATCATTAATTTTAAGGCATTAGAATTTATTTCAAGGTAGAGTCATTAGGATTTATTTGGAAGCAGGAGACATGAAAAATGACCAATGCCCTCGCCGGGACTCGAACCATAGACCTCTCGAAGGTAGTCGAGCGGACTGACCACTACACCACGAAGGCATGCGAAGAAGGCGGGTGAAATACCTTATATATTTTCCCTTTTCAAGGGACTGGGGATTTCACTGGGGATTAGGCGACCCAATCGCCAAATCCCGGCGGATGGAAAATCATCATCCACCACCTTTTTTAGTTCGATTGTAGATTTATTAGGTTATCTGGAAGCTGAAGAAACGAGCAATGCCCTCGCCGGGATTCGAACCATGCACCTCTCGAATACGTGTCGAGAGTGCTGACTACTACATCTCAAAGGCATTGCAGGAAGGCGGGAGAAATACCTTATAAAAGAATTCTAGCAATCAATAATTTTAGTTTTTCTATTCCAATATTCATAAAAAATATTTTGTATTAAATTATGAAATTTAAATGTGACGACAATTTACCAAAAAATACTACAGTTTTGTTTTATTAACACTTAATTCTTATTTTGAAAAAAATAATAGTACATTAAAAATGTAATTGAAACATTTTAAAAATAATACGTTTGATATGAGTCAATTATAGTTTTTCCTTAGTTATGCAACTTTCTTCCTTTTCAAAAGAAAAGGTGTCTTCAATAATAATCGTAATTTTTTAAATAAATGTGTAAAATGTATGCTTTGTGGAAGGCAATTTTTTCAGAAGTTAAATTTTCATCAAAAAATATTCAACCGTGATAGATATAAGGAAATTTCGCAAAACTTAGAAATGTCTCCGAGTTTTGGAAATAGAATTCTGTCATAAACGTTTTAGGAAATGGTGTGTATATGTCTTCAAAATATAAGCGTGTCTTTTTTCCCTATACGTCTGTTATGTAAAGAGCCTGTAACTCAAAAATAACATAACGTAGCCCTACTGTTGAGAAATTAGATTCTTTAAATTCTTTTTCTTTTAACTAATCTGAAATTTGATTTCTTGATTCTTTTAACAGTTTTAACTAAAACTGCAAAAAGAAGCAAGAATTAAAATGTTAATTAAAAGTAATAAGAACTAAGCCCATATGTTACATGCATTCGTGTAAAAATGATTGTTGAGTGAATTACAATTCTGTATTCAGTACATTTTATACCGAAACACTTTGAAATAAGTTCGTTAATAAACGAGAAATCTTCAAATACAGAACATTAAATATAAATTCAATTTAATTGTCATCATACAGAGCACAAAAAATAAATAAAACTCATTATAAACACGTTTTACTCACCTCTGAAAGGGTTTATGACCCAAATTAAAATTAATTTAAATCTCATTTACATAGTCTCGAATTTTATGGCTCACGTCAGATTTTCCATCTCTAAGGAATTCCCTTTGCCCAGTGAGATTGGTTATATTATGCAAATGTAGTGCGAAAGGAATGATATTAATTCAAAAATTCCTTTTCTCCGCGTATTCCAGAAGAGTAATTATTGTAATGTATAAACTTAGTTTCAAAGTTGCAAAATTTAATTGTGGGTAAAAGGAGAGCAGACGTTATGAAGTTCCTATAAGAAATTTAAATCTTTATAGGAATGCATCTAGGGAAGAAAGAAACGCAATAATTTATGTAAAAGTAAAGGCGATTTTTAGTAGGTAATATATGATAATTTCTTTTAAGGTAAAACTATTGCCTAGACCTAAAAGAAGCAGTAAAAATCAAATAAAAGAAATGACGTTTTTATTCTGTAGTCAGTTAACTTTTTTATAACTTCTTGATACTTTTTTACACATATTATGATTCAAATTTACTTTTAAGAATTTAAGGACAATCAGGAACTATGCTTTAATGTTTCAATAATTAAAAAGCGTCTCACAATCTTCTTATTCTCTATTAATGCATAAACTGTACAGTATTTCAGTTGGTTATTTATAGTGAGCTTCAGTGGGAAAGATGCCTTCGTAAAGGACTTTCTGAGAGCAATTGGCCGATGTTCACCTTATAAGGGTTTTATCCCGCGTTCTTCGCATTCCTTCATGGTGTAGCGGTCAGCACGCTCGATGCGTAACCGAGAGGTCTGTGGTTCGATTCCCGGCGATGGCGTTGCCCATTTTTCATCACTTCTGTTTAAGAAATAACCTAATGACTCTACAAGTGGCGCCCAAACTAAAGGGTGGTGGATGATGATTCTCCACCACCACGATTTGGCGATCGGGGAACCTACTCTCCCAGTCGCCCTTTAAAGGGGGGGAAGTATATAAGGTATTCCCGCCTTCTCTTCGTGGTGCACTCGACGCGTAACCGAGAGGTCCATGGTTCGGTTCCCGGCGAAGGCGTTGCTCATTTTTCGTTCTTCTACTTCCAAAAAAACCCCAATGACTCTACAAGTGGCGCCCTAACTAAAAGGTGGTGGATGATGATTCTCCACCACCACGATTTGGGGCCCCTAATCCTCAGTCGCCCTTTAAAAGGAGGAGTATATAAGGTACTTCTCCTGCCTTCTTCGCATGCCTTCGTGGTGTAGTGGTCAGCACGCTCCACGCTCAGCCGTGAGGTCCGTTGTTCCATTCCCGGCTTTACTCCTTTGTCATCTTTCCTGCTTCGAAATAACCTAATACTCTAAACCTTACACATTGGGAAAAACCACAAAAATGCTGATGCAAGTCCAGTCGGCGGAATTCAAACGCAGGTCAAAATTGTAATGGTTAATTGCCTATTAAGCCACGGGTGAGAAAAAACTCAGTTTGATAACCAAAACAGTTAAATTTAAAAGCAAAATTAAAGATCATATATGATATCGAACGGAAACACTTGCAAAGAATCATAAGAAATAAACTCATAGAACAGCAGGAGAGCTTAGTATAATGTGCTATCATTATTAAAAATGCTTCGCTAAAGAATTATTAACTATTAAATGTGTCTTTTTCCTTATATTGGCATATTTTTTGTTGGTCCTAATAAACACTTCAGCATATCGTAACCGATACCATTAATTTTGATCGTGATATTCACAA
Source organism: Stegodyphus mimosarum (assembly GCA_000611955.2). Lineage (NCBI taxonomy): Eukaryota > Metazoa > Arthropoda > Arachnida > Araneae > Eresidae > Stegodyphus > Stegodyphus mimosarum. The sequence goes on along the minus strand of KK118118.1, from coordinate 453,663 downwards.
AAACATCTCTAATAATAAAGTATTAGTTTTGTGGTATTTTTTAAATTTTTCTATTCTTCAATGTTGCAGGAATAGAATAAGTAAGTTGATTCTTTTAAATAAGCAATCACTTCTGGATTGCGCATATCATTTTTTAGTAAGACTTAAGAAGGGTTAACTACCCTCTGTTTCTCAAAAAAAAAAAAAAAAAAAAAAAAAAAAAAAAAACATTTCTATAGCTCTCGTTCCACTGGGCCGATTGAGAAATTCAACTTGCGTTTCTCATGTCTCGAAAGTGCGACTTAGGATATGTATTAGCTTTATATATAGTATTTTTCTAATATAGGCATTTTGACACAAAATCGGACTTTTTCTGAGATCGCATGCCAAATGTTTCCATATTTCAATTCTACGATTTAAATTATGCCAAACTGCCACGTTTTGTAAAAATCGCACGCGTAGTTTTCAAAAAATTAGCTCTCAAACTTTTAGCTTCTTCAATGTTAATTAAATTTGGTATATATTTATTAATATCCCTTTTTTTATTAAACTTACTTGATTCTTCCTTTCACATTTCGAAATTTAGGTTCATTCCAAATATAACTCATACATTTTTATGATTTATTTTTTAAATTTGTATTTTTAAATAATTTGTATATATTTCTCGAAAACCATTTTGAACTATAACCTAAAATATTTTTTCCGTAATCTTAAAGTAGATGTATTTCTAAATATACCTGCAAAAAATTAGAGTTTTTTATTAAAACTTTCCTAAGATATACGTGAATTTACATTTTGGCGCGTTTTGAAATTTCGCGTATGTATAATAAGCGATAATAACGAAAATGTGGTTTCCTCACTCTGTTAAACTTATTTGAAAGTACGAACAATGGCAATTTTTCCGTTCGTGAACAATGAAAAAAAAAAGGAAAGGGAAATAGGTTGCTATAAATTAAAAAGTTCGCCAAGCGAATTATTCGTGGCGCAAACTGAAAAAAATCCGCTGAGATAAATTTTTAAATTTCTCCATAAATTTCTCACCAAGAATTACAGAATTTATTATTTAGTATAATTTGAGTCATAGAATCGAAATATGAAAAACAGTCGATATGTTATTTCAGAAAAAGTCCAATTTTGTGTCAAAATACTTATGTTAGGACAATGCTACATATTAATCTAATTTATATACTAAGCCGCGCTTTCAAGACATAAAAAACGTAATTTGAATTTAGTCATTCGGTCCAGTAGAACGGGGAATATAGAACTGTCGCATTTTTTTTCGCAATGTACATGACCGTTATTTGAGCTTTTTTCCGCTTTACATGTTGAGTAACAATAATGATATCATTAATTTTAAAATGAGTCATTTTACTGAAACACGGAGTACATTCAAATATAATATTTCTTGTCTGCTATAAGCACATTTATATTGTTGCGAAAAATTCGGCGGTTGCGCCTGTATGTAAGCTTTCCGGCATAGCACTAGGGTTGCCATAAAATAGTGTATGGTAGGGTTGCCAGATTGGCGAATTTATCGCCCATTTGGCGACCATATTGGCGATATCACATGGACCAATCGGGAAGCTTCTAGAATAACTTCCTGTCGAGATATTTCTCGAAACGTGTGGAACTTAAAGAAAGGCTATATAAACCCTTGCGTTTCTGAGAGCAGTTAGTTAGTTGCAAGATTGTGAAGTATTGTGAAGTTAGTTGCGAAGTAAGTTGCGAAATTGTGAAGTGTGATTCGTTGTGAGAATAGCTGCTACGCGAGAGTTTTGTGAACGGAAAGCAATCGAGATAGTGCTTTGCCTGTTGCGAGCAGTGTGATTCGTTGTGAGAATAGCTGCTACGCGAGAGTTTTGTGAACGGAAAGCAATCGAGATAGTGCTTTGCCGTGAAGCTATCGTTACAGTATAGCTTGACAGTGTATTGGTGATTGTTCCACGGTGTTTATTAGAAGTTTAGTGTTGCCGTGAAGCTACCTGTACAGTTACAGCCTGAAGCTGTGTTGCTGATTGTTTCAGCGTATTTATTGTAGATTTTCGACGCTTTTAAAGGGAATTTTGGAACTGTGCTGTAAATAGTGATTCCTGTAAATAAATTGTGCTTTTTATTGTTCTGCATCGTGTTTTCATCGGATACTCTCAAATCTACGAACCCGTAAAAACGCAACAACATGTTTCAAAATTTCTCGCTGTAAGCTATCAAATATCTACTATTTAGAAAAAATCGTAAAATGGGAAACAGCTTACTTAGTATTGAACACAGAATGAATTTCAAATATAATAGTTCAGACTATTAAAAATAAGAACGTATTAAACACTGCTGTGGTTCCACATACACACAAATTTGTCACTGTCAAAAAATTAAAATATATTTTATTTTTTTTATTCTTCCAATTGCAATACTTCAATAAATATATTTATTCTATATCTCTTTTCTTGGAGGCATTACGTCATTTCATTTTACGCCACAGTAGCTCAGGAAAAATCTTGCAGAAATATACGCCTGTTCAGAAAATAAGCATTAAACGCTAAAAGAAAAGGTATGATTGTAAAAAGGGGAATTAAAGCATACAATTTACATATGAGGTTTAGGTTGCATTGCCGCATGCAAATAGGAATCCAAAATTTGCGTGGAGCACAACCCCGCAATCACACCACAACGCCTTTAAAAGGAACATACAGGACTTAAGTTGCAAGCAGCAATAGTTCCGTGTGATTCTAGATTGCCAAAGCGGAAAGCAAGAGACTGATATGCCATTTGCATGAGGAAATGCTTTGGAAGACTGCCGAGATCTTGCAGGCTGGTGCAAGGCGATTCTTTGTTGCGACATAGCTGAATGTGCATCGCAGTGCCATCAACAGGTTGTGGAATCGTTGCCAAAAGTTTCAAAACCCGTATAGAAAATGTAAGTCTGGAAGCCTAAGTACACAACGACAGATGATCGCTTCCTGTTTGCTATTCTCAAAAGAGATCACTAATAACACAACTAGCAGAATCGCATCTTTCTGCTACTTCAGGATGGTCCACATCCCGCCAAACGGTGCCGCGTCGACTGCACGGAGTTCGAATGTACACTGTGCTGTGAACATGGCAGTTGGACATCATTGAGGTCATGTACTCTTTACGGATGAGTCTCAGTTTAACATCTAGAACTATTCCTGGAAGGGATATATGGCGAGAGTTAGGGCATGCTCTCAGGAGCCAAACATTGCCGAAAGAGACCATTACAGAGGAGGAAGCTTACTTGTATAAGCTGGGATAGCAACGTACGCTCGCACCGACCTCTATGTGATTCTTGGCGGTTTCGTCATAGCCGTGGGATTTCGGAGGAAATTCTACAATTCTTGTGTCCTGTTATTGCTTCAATTGGTACCGACGGGATATTTATAGACAGAAATGACAGCTCTCATACAGCTCGAGTGGTATGGAGTTATCTGGAGAGAGAAATCGTTCGACATCTGCAATGGCCTGCTAGATCACCGAACCTGAACCCCATACGGCATGTGTGGGTCATTTTGGAACGACAGATTCAAAGTCGCAGTGTTCCACCAGGTCCAGTCAACTCGCTCCGACATGCATTAATACAGGAACCAGCACTATTGAAACAAGCGTTCAACGGCACTATTGCCAGATTACCTCACCACTGTTATGCATGACGGTCAGCTAGAATTTCTAGAGTGTAACATATCTGTTGTTGGCGTGATGTTTCAATTGCACTTTTTTCCGATCCAGTTGGTCTTACGCATTGTGATGATACTTGTTTTTTGTGTGTCTTTGCCTGTATTGTTTGATGGGCGGTTTAGTGAACCACAGACCTGTGGATAAATTTGATGCATATCCATTAAATAGCGTTTGTTTCATGCCGTGATTTTCCTTTGTTGCTTATTTTTTTAGAAGTGTAAATAAGAAAAGCAAACATATGCCTTATGAATGAAACAAAGTCTTTATGAATGCATGGACAAATTATATACGAAATTTCGAATCGTTGCGCGAACTATTATATGAGTGCTTAACAAACTTCCAAACAACTCTATAATTTTATATGTTATTAGGATTTACTTCAGAGGATTATTAACAGTTTCAGTCATTTAAATAATATAATTCTGATAACATGTTTATTACAATCATATTCTTCAATGTCTAAATGATATGCATATTGGATAGGGACGAAACAAGGAAAACCTTGAATATTCCTTTCCTTTAGAAAATACTTCTTGTAAAATACTGCTTGAATAACTAAAATCCTAAAACTCACATGCAAGTTAAAAATTATCATAATAGTTAACGATAATAACAATATGAGTTTAGTGATATCGCTGTTCCGTGACTTTGTCCGGAAATAGTTTTAAATAACTCTAGACTGCTGATGTATCTAGTTCCCAAAATTCAAACGTATGTTGCACTGATGAGAGGACAGTTTTCAGAAGAATGAAATTTATTGTACTTTCCTTTATACTTGAAAGAGATTTTGCTTTCTAAATTTTTCAAAAGCTCACAGCATAATCCCTTTTATGATATAGAAATAAAATCTTGAATATTCGTTTCATGGATTTCTTTTAAATCAATGCTTAAGAATTAAGATATTTTCAAAAATCGCATAAAGGTAGAAACAATTTCGACGAATGCTGAACAATAATAAAATATGAGATTCATGATACCCTATTCAAGTATTTATAAAATAGTGTGTTTACAAAGTTTGCAAAAGTGTTTGCAAAATATTTTTCTAGTTCTAATATCTAATTGGCTCTAGGCCACATAATTTTTTTTTAAATTCTTAACTGCGAAGCAAATTTGAAAGGTGTTTTTATTGAAGAATAACGGTTAAATTTATTTCTCTTCATTTATATTAGAATGCAGTTTTTATTTTCAGGAAAGTTTAAAAAAAATTAATAATTCCTTTTATGATACAGAAAATATTTTTTTAGCATCAGCATTTTTTCTAGAAATCTCATTCTTGTTATATTCTGTAGCCATCGGCTTTGTTAAATTTCTAACGAAACATAATAAGTTTATCATTAGGTTCAAACTTTCAACCGCTTGAAAGGCCCACGAGCGAACAAGAGGTAAAGTCACTGAACACTAGTTGTTCGGTCCGAGGCTCAAACCCCGCAAACGGTTTGGCTGCATGGGCGTTTTCGAGGGGTTTCCACATGTGTAACGTGTATACGAGTTCCCTTAGAAAGTCCTCCACGAAAGCATTCCTCCCTATAGGTAGATGACCCTCTAGGCTTTACCATAATCACAATCAAATTCAACCGCTTGAAAAGAACAAGTGATTTTTAAATCCCCAACTTATGCAAAGCATATCAACATATACTCATTTGTTTACATTCTTCATAGAAGTTCTGCATTTGAAGGTATTTCCTGTCGTGTTAATTTAGTTTTTAAGTATTCCATCTTTTGTATAAAATTTGGAGACATACTGGTAGAATAAAATCTGCTTTCAAAAATAAAATATTTATTTCTATACATTTCCCACAATTATTTTTTCAAATGTGCAAAGAATGTTATATCTTCATCTTGGTCTCTTTTTTTATTCTTCCAAAATTCGTATCATATTAAACAGTACTAAACAATGAACAGTACTAAACAATTAAACAGTACTAAACAATTCTTTAATCTGCAGATGGCTGGCAACAGATAGCAGATAATGGGATTCAGTTAAAATTTACTATTTTATCTACCAAATTCATTGCCAGTTTCGCAATTAGCTGTCATTTTTCAGCACTTTAAATTATGGATTCATCAAAGCAATCTGACTCACAGATTTAATCGCAAATTAAATTATCAAAACTTTATTAATAAAAATAAAGTAGCTATAATGTTTATGTGCTTTCTGCTACATTTCGATAGCAAACTTTTATCAGCGATTTACTGTTGTTACAAATGAAATTACTTGTGGCACGCTTTCCTCAACCATTACAGAAGAAATGAAAATTCAATTAAAGCTGTGAGAGGTAATTGATCTATGTCAATGATTCTTGTCTTCCTGAGTAAAGTATTTATCTTTGACAATGATGTAACCCCTGTGTTAGTTTCGCAAAGCCATTTGACTGTCTAATGGCTAAGGCTTTTAAAGGAGGCCCTGAAAGTTGAACTTCGAAACTAGACAATTTCCAGCCTTAAACTAGTGTAAACTTTAGAGAATAATAAGTATTTTTATATTTTAAAATATATTATATTTAAGGATGGTATTTAAAAATTTGCTTGAATTTCGCAATAATAAAGTTATTGTGATAAACTATATTGTTGCGTGGGTACGGTTTCGTAATTGATTGAATACACAAGTCTGATGAAAAGTTATTCAAATTTATTCTTATCACAAGACATAAAACAAAAAAAGCTGAAATATTTCCTCACAGATATTCGTACAATATCACAATCTCACCCAGTAGTTATATTTTAAACTATTAAAATGTTAAATAGAACACAATTCAAAGCGCAGAGAAAGCTAATACGATCTCAAAATTCCAGCGGCTAAGTAAACAACAATAACTTAGTAAATAACTAAACTGCGATGTTTTTCTCAGGCTTTTGTAAGATTTTTAATCAGTTACGAAAACCTTCCCCTAATTTCTTGATGTTTCTGTAAAGCAAAAGAGTAGAATTACAGTTACAGTTAACACACAATTGCATTATTTCAATGTAAATATAAATTTTGAGATATCTATTTATTAAATTAATTTATCTTGTATTTTTATGTTTTCGGTGTAGCTTTCTCTTAAAACACATCACGCGCTGCATTACACGGGGAAATAAAACAATTTTAATTACAATTCTACCAAAAATGGCTGACTAAATACAAAATCCGTAACACTGCCCCCTTCCCAAGGACTGCACGTCCCGGGCAGTAAAATCCCTGACAAGAAGCCAAACATACAACTAAGTCATCAATGCAATAATATATACTACAATATGCGAACAATAGTTTTGTTTCTTGGGGCTACAATCATCAATGATAGTTTTTTATTATTAACATTACTATTATTGTAACGACTGACAGACTGACACAAATCCACGAATTCAGCTTTCTGTCTCAGGATTGATAAAGTGGAGATAGATAGTTATTATGTATTTTGATGCTAAGAAATGTCCGGGACAGAATTTGAAAGCCGGATCTCCCAATGCTAGTTGGAATATGCTTTCAATTATACCAAAGGCACACGTTTTGGAGGAGGAATATATCTTATAAAAATATGATAGAGAAGTAAATTTCACATACTTGTATTAAATTCTTTTGTTTTTATTTGCAACAATATTAGTATGGCAACTTATAAAGTACAGCCACAGTAAGTTTTTTTTTCTATTTTATTCTACAAAATTAAGAATCTAGCTCATAAATATAATATACAAGTTTCATTTTCAAGAAGCAAGAGAAGCATTTCGGCGTGGAAAATAAAACAGGCAAATCGACAACCTGGTATTCGGCATAGATCTTGTAAAATCCCAATAGATTTCGAAGGCAAACCGGGTCCCCCTTCATCAGGAGCAAAAAATTCTGCAAATCGAGAAAGCGAATGTCGATCATATTTATACCTACAAGCGACCAATGGACGAGTAGATAGCGCCATCCATCAGAAGAAATAGTAACTAGAATGAAGATGTTAAGTTAGTAGAATTGAGAAGATAATGTCTTTAATAAAGCTGTTCGAAAGTTCTCATCGTGCCATCTATGAACACATTCCGATGTCAGAAATAACATTAATAACCTTGTTGTGCTTCCATTTCATCCTTCTATCAGTTACAAAATCGCACGCATTTTATGCAACTTTAATTTTCAAGTTGTTTCCTCGCCTATAAATAAAATCCGAGGTTCGGCTCTTAAAGATTGTTTTTCTGGCTTTAATTCTTTGGGAATTTATAGCATATCATCTCAGTGTGGCTTAAGTTATATTGGCCAAATGAAAAGAGCATTAAAGTTTCTCATAAAAGAACATGAATCTTACGTCCGAAAAGGCGAATTAACAAATCTTCAATAGCAAATCATAGTTGGAAATTCTATCACAATTTTGATTTGGGTTCTGCTAAAATTATAAAGAAAGCTGATTCTATTAGGGAATTGGATTTTCTTGAAGCTTTTCACATTCACAAAAATTTATCCTGTTTAATCAATGATTTCAGTTCCAATCCAGTCTTGTAAAATTGTAAAAAATTAACCCTTTATTTTAGTTACTATTTCTTCCGATAGATGGCGCTATCGGCTCTTCCACTGGTCGCTTGTGGGTATAAATAGGATCGACATTCGCTTTCTCGCTTTTGCAGAATTTTTCGCTGCTGATGAAGGGGGACCCGTTTTGCCTTCGAAATAGATTGGAATTTTACAAAATCTACACCAAACACAAGGTTGTCTGTTTGCCTGTTTTAAGTTTGATTTTCTCTTTAAGTGTGCGTTTACATAGCTTTCGTTTACCTCAGTCTAAAGACCTGCCAGGATTTTTTGTTAATAGCGAAATTCCTATCCCTAATCCTTTTAAGACACTTACATGTCTATTTCAGCTTTGAAAACGTTTCTCTACATTGGTCATTGGCAGAGTATTCTAGCCCTCTAGAAGAGGCCATACTAGCTAGTACCTATATTTATAAATGTCCTTTCTCCTGCTTTTTGCGTTCTCCTCTCTTTATTCTAATTGGCTTAGGTATTCCTTCTAGAAGCGAATTCTCGATTTTTCATGCTACTTCTCACAATTATAATATATTTACTTTGTAAGGTTTTAGTTAAACTAACCAAGTTTATTTTAATTTAAATCTTTTGTATCTCCTCTCTGCTTCAACTTCCTGTCAGAAGAAGCGCGCGTTTTTAGCTTATGCTAATTTTGAAGTACAGCCAAGTACTATTTAAGCCAGAGGTAGAAACCTCTCGGTGTGTGAGAGCTTTGCCTCAGATCACGGTCACGCTGCTCAACGTTCGCCTGACCAGCTAGCAGTTTAAATTTATAAGCCATAGTGCTTACTACGTGATTGCATTGTAAAATAAATTAAAGTGCGGTAGTATTTAGTATACCTTGCTACGCACCCTTTTCGGTAGAGGCCAACTTCCGCGAATTGCTCTGCGAAGCAAAGAGTGATTTAATTTCTATTTTAGGTTTAGTATTTAAATTTATTTGATTGTTAAGTTCGACCAAAGTGTGGTCTTTTACTTTCTGTATCTCTCCCGAATTGGGAGGTTTGTATTTAATAGTGATTGAATAAAAGAGGATTTCAAATCCCTTCACGTGCAGTTATTATCCAGCCCAGCAGATACATCAGAACATAGCGTACCTTCCGCTCCCTGTTCCAGTTCAGGACTGACTATTGGAGGTTAAGAACACCTTACAGAAATTACCATGTTCTCAAAGAATACACACAGAATGCTAAGTCCTGACAACTTGTGATACCGTATATCAAAATCTGCTACTCCGGTTAGTTTTGTTTCCTTTAAGAACAAACGAAGGTCAAAGTCACATCAATTATCCTGAGATTTCAGAGACTCTGAGGGAGAAATATGTTATTAATAGTTGCATCCAGATCACACAAAACAGCATCTAGCTCTAGGATGCCCAGTGAAGAAAGTTCTAAAACTCTTTTTAAAAGTATTCTAATGCAGCGAATTAAACGCTCTTTTACATCAGATGTAGATGGAACTCTGATGAGTTTAAATACATTCGGTAGCTTTCGAATTTATATTTTAAAGCATCTTCAGCACCAACGAAATTTGCAGGATTATCAGAGACTGTAGTAGACAATCAGCCTTATCGGTCTATAAATTCTCTCACTCTTTGGATAAATGTTTCTGTACTTAAAGAAGCAATCGATTCTAAATGAACGCTTTATAAATAACACAAATACATAGTACTATCCATGCTTTAGGCTCATATCTGAAAAACAGAGATCCATAATAATCGACTTCAAAAAACCTAAATGCAGTAGCATATCTGACTGTGCCCACGCGCAAATGAACAGAAACAGCAGTTTCTGATTATCAGGAATCTTCTGAAAATTTATTCTGTTTGAAATGATTCATCTAATACTTCTTCACGAATAAATGATCCAGGATTGCTATCACAAAGTAGCAGACAATAACAGACTGCTACCATGCTCCTGCATGGAAGTTCTTTACATGGTGTACTTTAATAAAGCACATGACGGCATAATACTTTGCAGCTATCTTTAACGGTGAGCATTAGGAGGCTCATAGAGCTCTCGCGAATCATTAGTTATATTTGTAATTAAAAAAAAACAAAAAGAACAGTTAGCCTGCAGATTAAGCAAGCCAACTGTTTTTTTTTATTTAAACCTAAAGCTACAACTGAATATACACGTAATTGTATAATTAGAGGTTTAAATTTATATGGACTTTCTGAAAACTTTTTTAAAAATTTATTTAATTGCATTCTGTTGCGATAGAACTTGTATCATTAAAAGGAGGAAAATATTTGGAAGCTTCAATTAATCTTCTAAAACCATTAACGAAGCTCTAAATTAATTAATCTAATATTCCAATTTGGCATTGTTTAACTCATCGCTTACAATTAGCATTTGCAGTTCAATAAACCACATATAAAAGTGAATCATTTTGGAGAATTTAAGTATTTTTTCATCACTTATAAGTTTTGTGTTACAAATTTGCCCTCCGTTCAGAGAACGTTTACTGAGATTTGTAAAGATTTGAATGGCGGAATATTTGACATCAGTCGTATGTTTAAATCGCGGTAGACATCATGTAGATTACCAACAGCTTTTGGTGTGTGGAGTAATGTGGAATCAAATAATAAAGGTTGTTATATTAACTCTTAAATTTGGACTTTTCCAAACACCTGGCGTTGATGGTCCACACCCTACAGCAGAGGTCGGCCACAGATTTGTCAAAAAAAGCGCTATATTAATTTAAAAGTTAGTGGGAGGCCCAATTTAAATGATGCGGTTGCTCCAGGTTTAGACAATTCCAAAGTTTTATCGAAAGTGCTTCAATTGATTTTAAAAAATATATTTTTTTATTTCCTTGTACGAAGTGAAGAATGTATAGCAATCACGAAAAATTCTGAGTACAATAGTTCAACGAAAATATCCATCTTGACCGCTATCGAATGCAATTCAACGATGTTTTTGCGTAGCATCTGTACGTAAGGACAGAATAATACCACCCCCCCAAAAGATATATAAGTCTGATTTAAAATGGATTCTGAAGAGTCTTTTTCTTGGCGTCTGTGTGTACGCACGCACTTACTATGTGTGTATGTATGTATGTATCTCGCATAACTCAAAAACTACTAGCCTCAAAACTTTGAAATTTTGTATATAGAACTGCTACAACGTGTAGACGTGCACCTCTTACTTTAGTTGCAATCGGCCGCACCAAAAGTATATATATATAAAGATAAACAAAAAGAATAAAATTCTAAAAGCAATCGCCTAAAAGTAAATTTGATACCTTAGCTCCAGAGTTTAAAACAACTTGAACAAAACGCAATTACTAAAAATTAAAAGTAATTGAAAAAAAAGAAAGTAAAATATATATTGATGTATATATATATATATATATATATATATTTATATACACTATGTTACTCAGCTTGGTGAGCTCAGTTTCTTTATTCTTATATGTTTGTAAAATGTTCATTATTTGCTTTAAAAATGATAGAATTATAAATAAATATTTCTGTACTTAAATAGGTAATTTCGTATCTTCCGGTTAAGGTTTTTATGTCTTTAGTAAATTTGCATACATGATTTGTAGAATTATCAACAATTTAAAAGTTGTTTCAGTGTGGCTAAGCCTAATCGTTTTTCCCATGGAAGCCATATTTTTCTATTGCGGATTTGGTATTGAATAAAAGTAACCTTTAAATCAATAAAACAAATTTCTTCCCTCCAATCGTCAATAAAACAATAAATTATTTTTCTTTTGCAGTTATTCTCAATTGTTTAGCTATAAATTCCACTTAACGAGAACGGTACGTATTTAGTAGTGAGAAATGCGATTATCTTCCATGGTGTGACCAATAATATTCAAAATACGTAAAGTTTTTGTGCAGAATGATAACCCATTACCAAATGCACCAGTAACAAGAAACGTTTAAGGTGTTAAGTAGCAAATTCGTTGGTGTACATGCAACCTTGATTAATATTTGCCGACTTCGCGCTTGTGCGATTATACTGTTTTATATACGGGCGATATAGTTATTGGGTTCAGTATGTGTGTAATATAGTGAAGGAGCATAAAAATTTCATTGAGGGCGACATCGCTACAGAGGGCACCGCGTTGTTATCTCCTAACATACAGGCACTATATAGATAACATTTTGTGATTCCTTTTTTAACATCTTTCGTTATATTAAAATAATTTCTTAATCATGACAATCATTTGTGTTTTCTGCTTTTGCAATAGTAAAACATGTAATTAACATTTGGTAGTTTATTTTTATGGGATAAAGTGAAATCGCTTTTTAAAATTTTTATAGCTTACCACTGGATAACACTATAGGACAACGAAGGAAAAACGAAGCTTCTGTTGATAAGAATTTCCTTATTAACCTTATAAGATATTTCTCCCTTTTTCTTTGCACGCCTTCGTAGTGGAGCTGTCAGCACACTCGACGCGTATTCGAGAGTCCGTGGTTCGAGTCTCGGGGAGGGCATTGCTCAAATTTTCATTGCTCCTGCTTTAAAAAATACGTAATGTTTCTACAGTGGCGCCCGAACTAAAAGGGGGTGGATGATGATTCTTCACCGCCAGGATTTTGCGATTAGATTCTCTAATCCCTAGCCGCCCTTTAAAAGGGGAGTATATAAGGTATTTCTCCTGCCTTCTTTGCATATCTTCGTAGTGTAGCGGTCAGCACGCTCGGCGCGTATTGGAGAGGTCCGTGGCTAGAGTCCCGGTGAGGGCATTGCTCATTTTTTACTCCTTCAGCTTCGAAATAACCGAATGTCTCTACAACCTAATCAATACATTATCATTTTAACAATCTATTGATGGAATCTTTTATAGTGGGGAAACGTTTTGCTGAATCGTAAGCCAGGGATTATTTTCTTCAACCCTCTAAGAGACACACAGCTGCATATTTAAAATAATATGATCTTACGGATAGTTTTAATTCTTCCTATGGCTCAATAAAATATTTGGAATATTGCTTTGAATTTCGCTCGAATGCATTAGTGCTCCTGCTTTATATGCCATTAAATTAAGTACCTCATTCTATCTCTCAACAAGGATTTGTTGTTCATCTGAACGTGTCTTGGCGTTAGCCCAATTTCCTTCCATATGTTGAAGCACGCAGAACCCTGCCATCGTTGACTATTTAGGAATCACTTTGGGTTTCATACTCTCGATGCAATTTATTGAATTAAATTTACAGAAACATTAGCCCAATGTTCATAATCTGTACGTCTGGCTGTTTGTTTCCTGAACTCGAATTTCTGCAAATGTACCCCACTGATAGTATTTTAATTCAAGGCAGGGTTATACTAGCTGAATATGTCAAAAAACGTTTAGATTTATTAAATAGACTTAGCATTTACATGAGGTACTTGCCAAGTCTAGCTATCAAATTTCAAACAGAAAGCTCTAAGTTGGCGATTGTAATCTTCTTTAAAGGAGGTAGTTTTGAATTTGGGCTAAAAGCCTTGTTGTTCCTTTTCCCATTTTTTTGCATCGTAGAAAAACCGCATCTGTGTAGATATGTTGTATTGCATCACTAAAGATGTCCAATGACAGATTTTGCTGTTTTCCATACCCTAGTCATCTAGAAAACTATATTAATGATTGGTAATATTTAATATAGTTTTATTATCATTCCATTTCGGGTTACTGGTTTTAGCTTTCTGTATCAATAATTTTGTAAGAAACGTGGTGTGAAAAATCTAATAGGAGAAAATATTTGCTGTGTAAAAAAAGAAATACCTTCTTTCGGTGGAGTCTCTTTCTTGAGCGTGGGCTTTTAATTGAAGAGTGTTACCATTTTAATTTGATTACTGGTCCAATCCTTATTAGAGATAATTTCTACGAAATCGTTATCTAAATTTAACTCATAAGTGTATTTTCTATTTTGATTACAGGATCAAACTGTTGCATTATATGAATGAAGTCTATCTTAGCCTGCGCAAATATTTCTGTAGAGTTTATTACAGAATGTTTTACCTACTTTCGCAATTGACTTATGTGATACACGTTTTAGTATAAAAAGACTTGAAAAGCTTCTGTACAACTTGATTTGTATTCCTAGGAAACATTATAAAGGTAGTAGTCATTTATAGCTCTCAACAAAAATGGACTACAGGCAAAACCGAAATCACTTTTTGTGTCAGAAAACATGTATCTTTAAGTGATTTCCCCCCCCCATAATAATTGTAAATAGTCATGATCCCCTTTCAGCTTTGTTTGAAGAAAAATATGTCATATAACTGAAATTACTCGAACAACATTTCTCAGAATCTCAATATAACTATATATTCTGCTTAATAAGATTTGAAGCTAGTGCGAGACAATTGCTAAGAGGGAATGCAATGAATGAATGTTTTCTGCAGTTTTCAAGTCAAATACAGGTTTTTATCTCTACAGAGCGATTATGTGGATTGACAATTATGTCGCACCGATAGTTATTTTGCTTCAATTCCTTTCTATTCCCATTCCGTAAAAACGTTATCATACCATTTAGGGATAATTGCATCATTTATTGATATGTTTTGTATTTTTGTTCCATTTAAAAGTCATCATTACACTATACCTTAGTAACACGGAATATCTGGATGTTCCTCAAGCCAGAGAAAACCAACATAATAGAGAGCATTTGTACCTATGCTGTCTTCAAAAAATGATTTTCAGTTTCTTCTTAGTAAGCTGTTTTGGTGTAACATTCTCCAGGATCTTTACTGCCAATTATTTCTAGCTAAGAAATCTCAGAGACTTTCATATGTCCTACAACCATATTACCAACTGAGGTTGAAGAAATGTTGATTTCATTTTCTTTAAAAATCAGTTCAGAAGCAGCTGAGCTTGCATCAGATATGATGGTAATTAGCCCTCCTCTTAAATGCTTCATTTGCCTAGTTAATAGTCTGCCATATAAATAGCTTCCTATAAACAATTCAATCTTTGGACATCCTGGAATTATGTTCTTAGTTGGAAAGCCATATTCTATGTTTCTGCATTTCCTTCAATATAGGGTTGTAGCATTCATTATATTAATTAACCAAATTATTTTTAGTTTGAACTTTCCTATCGATATCTCAAAGTTTCAGTTGCTGCCCGAATTTAGCGCGAGCGAGATATTTATGCAAATCGCATATATCTGATAGCAGTTTAAAAGGCAGGAGTTAACGAGGGAAAAATGAGTCTTGGATTTATCGCCGTAAGGCTGTGCGCGCAAAGATTTCCTCTGTCTACTGAAAGTTCGCCTGCATAGGCAATTGCAATTACTAGTTCTTGCTAGTGAAATTCGCATTTATTGCATTTCACTAAGAGTTAGGCTTCCCTCGCCGTCCTACTTAAAGTTAAGTTAGGTATTTGAATTGTTAACACACTTTATTTCATATTATTTTAGTTGAGCCCAAGTAGTGGCTTACTCTCCAAGTTGGAGAGTTGTAATTATTTGAATTAAAGGGTCGCTTTAAACCCTCCTTCTGACATTATAGTTCTTCAACACTAAAGGACATAGCCTAGATTTGCTCACTGTCCTCCACATAGGGTTTCACAGCTTATGCTCACGAAGAAAGTTAAGAGGTTAACGGAGAAACCTTATACTTGCGCCCGAACAGAAAAAATGATGGAAGGAAGTTGGAATATGCCAAGTACATCCCAAAATCCAGCTGCAATGCATGATGGATTTGGATTCATAGTGGAAACCATCAGAGCAGCCATAAAGCCGGCAGTAGTTTTTCATGCCAGAGGACCTGTGAACACATTCCTGGAAAAGTTAGTAGAGCATTTTTTGCTGTATCCAGTTCCGGAATATCAGAAGGCTATATTAGCTACAGGAGCATTGAGGGGCCAAGCAGCGAACTGGTATAAGTGCATCGGAAAATGTCTGCTGGGAGAACCAGGAACGCCGACTTACATTTACGAAAATTTCAAACTAGCAATTTTGAGAGCGTTTCCGGTGGTTAGAGACCGTGCCAAACTCGAAGCTGAATTGTTTAGCTAGTACCAACAGCGGGTGGACGAATTATCGGAATTTATTTTGAGAAAAATACAAGTCTTTAAATTATTGTATGGTACGAGGCCGGACCCGGAGATTATCCAGATAATCCTGCCCAGATTGTTACCATCTATACAAGATTTCATGGAGCTAAGAAATCCCGTAACGCTGGACAAGCTGTTTGAACTCGCCGTGCAATTCGAGAGCCGGCGAGCGGCCGAAAATCAACGAAGGCAACCGTATGAGCAGCGGCCGCAGGGGAACCAGAAGGCCGAAGGAAGAAACAGACGATGGCCGAGAACTACTGGTACCAGTCAAAATGCGAGCGGTCAACAGCGCCAAGTACAGCGCCAAGAAAATAATCCCAACTACGGAAGAAAATCATTCACCCCAGACAGAAGCCGGCAACAGAAGAAAACACCCGCAAAGCATTTAAACTCCTATGTAATATTGCGGGGAAGGGGGTGCAATGTTCCGAGGAGAAGAAAAATCCCTCTGAAGTACTACATCTCAATACGGTCATGGTGAGAAATATTGAATTACCGAGACTACAGTTACTAATTAACAATGTACCCGCTACAGCTCTTTTAGATACCGGCGCTCAAGGAAGCTGTTTAGCAGAGGATTTTTTAAGACGCACTTTCGTAGATATCGTCTGCATAGCGTGGAAGGAATGAAGGTGGTAGCAGCCCAAGGAAAAACGTGTCAATGCATGGGAAAAATCGAGCTGTACATCAAAATCGGCGAAGAACAAAACAAAATTATGTTTCTTGTAGTGAAGAACCTCCAAGCATCAGTTATTTTAGGAAACAGA